>CAVNZL010000011.1:1800000-2315000 GCA_963693355.1 Pontia daplidice | reverse complement strand
TTTGAAAATGGTCAAGTGGGGGTTGTATCTTGAAATACTTGTGCCTTATGTATACAAGCATTACAAGTACATTAATGTACGACGGAAGATTGAAATTATACACTAAATAAATCTTTTGGTTCAAACGAACGCGCAACAGCAAGTTTTAACGATTAGGTTTGACGATCTTCCTTACTAACTATGTAAAAGGTTACTTAGACAAACAAATGAGATTTCATCTAAAACATTAAAAGTTAGAAATAATCTAAGCCAAGGGTTTAATGCAGTATACCTATATAAATGAGCAAAGAATGTGATCACTTTTTTAAACATAACATTTTAATAAAATATGAACATTCATTTTATACATGTTATTGCGTGTAATTTAATTGCGGGATTAACCATTTTATACCTGTTATAAGTAAGTTTATGAGTTAAATATTTTACGATATATCTATGAATACATCAGATGCAGCTGATCTAGACCAATCCGGAATACGTGAAGGGGTAAAACATTAAGAATGACAATTATAATAACCAGGCTTATTTAGTATATTTTAAAAGCTTCCAGCAAAAATATAACCTCATCTAAACGTGTAAAAATTGAAAATTAATTTCCGGGTGCTACATTGCTTGTCTAAATATAAATAAGAAAAGCTCGAGGCTTATGTCTGTCGTCGCTCTGTCGCTTCATAACATCTCTGTATTGTTGACACCGCTACATTCGTCCGCCATTTTGGAAAGCGAAGCTCCTGTCATGGCGGTGAAAATAATTAGATTTCGCCCGCGCTTTTCGCTTCATTTCTGTATGCTTACGAAATTATTTCTTTTGTACTAAAACTTACATTTACTTTATTAAGCGTATTTAATTTCCTCACTTAACATTTCTAGAATGAAACGTTTAACATTTCTTTTAAGTTCGAGTACAAAGCTTAAAGCAAGTCTAGCCTTCAGTACAAGTTGGAAAAGAAAGACTTAATACAGTGCCTCACGTTGATAAAATTTTGTTCGCAATAAATCAAAAAAACATCCATCGCTTATATGAAATGTTTACATAATTATATTAAGCTTGAATGATAAATATTCGGGTCCCTTTGAAATTGCAAATTGATATTAATTATATTACAACCCCGACCGCACCCCTGTTTTTCTTGCCAATCGACTGGTAAATACATTTTTAATCTATAGCAATACTTGTTTTTAATTTAAAGAAGAATTTATCAAACATTCCAATTTTAAGTTAAATTAGCATCCGATGTGGTTTCTACTGTTTCGGATAGAAATTTAATGTGACGCTTAAAATTATAGATTTTAAATTAATACATACGTATTTTATAATGATGAATATAATTGTATGTATTCCTGTTTGTATTGGTTGAAAACGTGTTTTGTTCTCAATTAAACAATTGTTTTTGTATATAATCCTAACACTCGGTGGTCATCCGTAGAAGGAGACAGAAATGTTTTTTAACACCATATTTCTTGGTACTCAAAAATAATCTAACTTGCTTTGAATTTATTTAAATTAAAGAAACCCCTTGAAAAATATTTTTATGAATCAGAAATACACAAAAATGTAATGAGTAAAGTTTTCCAATTATCGTAGTTGTATGGAGAGGAAATGTAGAGGACCGGAAGTTGTCTCTAACTAAAGTTTACGCCTATCGCCTTTTTATTTGACCTACTTCCGCTGTTTTTTGATATTATAGACAATGATCTGAAATTGGCTAGTTATAAACATTGGTTTATTACATCAACTTATTGGTAAATTGAATTGGTATATTTCCGGGCCTCTGTCTTTTAAGATGTGACGTTAGTGGATAGAATATTATTACCCGAATTGAGTCAACTAAAAATCTCGGTTATGGACTGATTTGTGATAGTGACCGCAATGTTGCTATTATATATTTATGGTTCATAAACTATATGGAAGAAGCACAGCATAACCATCATCTATTTTAATTTTATACATACAAATTTTCAAGAGATGGATAAAGCACTTTACAAAATTAAAAACTATGTAGCTATAGTATTCACTAATTACGTTTCATTTATGGTTTTATTTCAACCTTATTTTTATGGTATTTGGTATTTTAACTTCATCTAAATTTTATATCAAATGGCATACATTCAGAAACGAGGCTTGAATAGTAAGCTTAAATGCTTTTATCGTTGCCTTTGAGTAATTTAGCGGATGGTTAAAGTTAGAATGGTTTATTTATCATGTGAAAAGATAGCAATTTAATGTAGATTTGCAATTTAAATGTTACAAAATTTATCTTTTAAATATGTGGTTTCTATTCACAACTCAGGACTGAATATTATGATGTTACACCCTAATTATTTTAATCCTTTTATAAATTTTGCAGGTATATATAATAGTCTTTATTCCTTTTGCTGAGATTGTAACAAAACATAATTATATAGTATTAAACAAGGTATCTTAATACTATTATAATGACTTTCATAATAACTTACCACTTACTACAATATCTAAACCTATTTTTATTACAATAATTTCTCCAATCAAGCACCATCCGTCTCTTAATTTAATGTTAGACTTTAAACGATTATCATTTTAATTTACCCTCCCCTAATATTTGGCGCTTTAGTGTTTATACTCCATTTTTAACTTATGCATAAATTCTATCTTGGTTTTAAGAGTACTTTTCAACCTTCTTCAATGATGCCCCTTAAGCTGACATAATTTCAAATAAAAACATTAATCCACAGTTTATTTAATTGACACCCAGTAACAAGATTGCTTCAAAACCTGTCCAATACGCGCCGATAATCAAAGACATACCGAGACCATTTTGTCCTGATCTCCCTCGGTTCCCTCCAGGAATGATATCGGAAGTAAACGGGGATGATGAATGTAAATCCAGAGATCTTGTCTGTTGGACAGCTATATTTCCGTTTGCTTGCTAGAGATGGATGGCTTGGTGTTTGGTATAAAATATAGCGAAAAATGTATATTTTTAAGTATTATTTAATCTCATTCAGTTCTCTTAGCAAATACATACGTATAGGTATATATTTATGGACTACAAGAACAAGTTTTCGTTTATGAATAAAATATTTCTAAATTTAAATTAACTGCATTTCCAAATTCATAAATGAAACATTCATATTCTGTTGATTGATGTATGATTTCTTTTTGATGCTTTTATATAGCTCTACGAGATTTAATTACAACTTATCCAAATTATGTATTTAATAAAACGGAGCGAACATGGCGAATTTGGATTTCGAAGAACAGTAGATAAAACTTCAATGAAGATATTTAGCTAAATTTTACCGATTATAGACTATAGATAAGACATAGACAAAGATGAGCAAATTGACGGCCGTAACTTATAACTTACTAACTAACGCGGCAGTCACTGTGATAGAATGTGAAACGAAACCGATCGTGGTTGGATCTGCTAATTAGTTGAGTCAAGATGATATTCTCTGATAATTGATAAAGCTACTAGTGTATGTAGCACGTATCCGTTAAAATTGTATATAAGCCGAAGTTGGCTATGATATTTGATAAATACATAAATTGATCGTACTAGTATGAACGACAACTATGGTCGTGTTCCCTAGGTGGGGCAGAGCAAAGCAAGATCGGTCTTGGGTTGAGACTTTTTATTTAGTGCAAGTTTTACTTTATTCAGGGCGGCCACGTTTCCTTTTGCCATAGAGATCGTCAAGAACCTGCTTGGCAATGTGACTTGAATCCCTGCGGAGTGCATAGCTCACCTACTTCCATTTCCTGCTTTACAACAGAAAAGTATGCTGTATGGGCGCACGATTCCAAAACTTCAGGAATTTGAAGACAAGCAGAATATAAGAGCTCATACAGATTGTTATAATCAGTTTATCAATATCGTTAAAGTTTTAATAATTTAAGTGTGTCCCCTGAGAACTTTCTGCCTGTACACTACCAACATTAGACCGCTTACAGGGATCACAGTACGCTATATTAAGCAATTATGACAAGCGACCATTGACCTGTTTCCTATGCCTGGATTGCGGGAGTAATTAGATACTTTGAGTAAAAATAGCTTTAAAACACTGCAAGGGACGCCGCAGAACTAGGTCGTGATTTTTAAAATTTATGTCAACTAATCTCTAGTCCTTTTTGTGCATTTTATGAGAAATTCTGTTTTTATGATAATTATAGTTACAAGATTTTATTTCCGAAATTCATACCAAATTAGAACATTCGTAATTCCATACCGAATATATCAAACACAAGTATTCAATAGTTGAAACTTTTGATTTTTCCGTATGAAAATTTAATTTTTGTTTTATTCTTTTGAAATCTGATTAACTTCTAAACGTATTCTTAGTGAAGAATAGTACAGCTATTTGCATCCACCCAAGATTCTTAAGTCGTAAGACTCGCAAAGATTTCAATTAAAACTTTGAACATAATCTAGAATCATTGTAATTTATTACAGAGACAATGCTCAGGTGTGAGATTTACGGCTCGCTCGGACTCGATTAATGAAGATTGGGATTACTAAGAGAATTCACCCTAAGATACTTAACACGTACTTAGATTTGTCCTAAAAGCTTCTTAATGCGCAATGAAATTGCCCAGTCCAGCTCATTTAAGAACGGCTAAAATATTTAAGACCTCAAATATGAAGGAACGTCTTTGACATGCTGTTAAAGTCGATCATTTTTGTTTATTTGAATACACTAAATTATACATATTCAAAGCAAGGACGTCAATACCAATGTCATATTATTTGTAATGGCCAAGTAATCGTATCTATCACAGCTGACAGTAAGAAATATATACCTAGTAAAGAGAAGGTCTTATTCATGTTAATGTCTCAGTGCTACTCAATCATTGTCCCTTTATAAATAACTTGTCCCATCGGACAATTAAGAGCCACCTAATGGCTGAGTGGGGAAACTTCCCCAATTCCTATAAGCGTTAGGACAATTTGCTGTTTCAGTAAAATCCTGTGAATATTTTCGCCTTGTTGAAAATTACAGTTTGATTCGAATCAAAACAAACAAATTATCAAAATAATTGCGACTAAGCAATATGTCTGCACTATTAAGAAAACTCTTTTAATAAATTGTAAAAAATATTCACAATAATAAGAGTTACCAACTATCACTGCATTTCTATAATTAAACATCCTTAATATGCTAGGTACAATCTTTATAAATATCCTTTATCTTTTCCACAATAAGATGTTTTAATTACTAAAACAATCCCTAGGCAAATCAGATCACAGCGTGGGCGCCCTTTGTTATAAATCTTGCCACGCACACAAGTCATTGTGTAAGTTTTCTTTACCCTTTGAATGGCACACCATTGTTTCCATTGTCGTCGGGATTCTATAGTTTTGATATACGAGCCGTTAGCAGGTTATTGGAACGGTTATTAGGAGCAGGTGACAATTTCTCACTTGTGTTTATGTTAAATTAGCTTTGCTGCGAGGCTTCGCGCCATATAAGAGACCCATGCATTCTTACAACAATTTCCATTACGCTCCACAGAAGCCAGTTTTATAGCCTTCCTGTTGGTGCTGCCTAACACAAAAATAACCAATTTCGCCTTCAACTAAACAAAGTCTTTGTAATATTTGTATAGATTGAATCTTGTAGGAATCGGACTTCAATATTGTGTTCTTCAAGAGGCAACATCCTGAGGATCCTCCGGTATCTGGGCGAAACGTACGTCGAGTGGTTGTGGGTTTTTTCGCGGAGTATCGCTCGTATATTGGTCTATTAGGATCTATATTCCGAAGGTCGCTGATTCTATTAATTATATAAATCTGAGTTTTTAATTAGAGTGAAGATTTATGTTTGGTGATTATATTTCCTATTATGATTTATTATTCGTTTATTCTCGATAATAGGATAGGGCATGGAGTGCCTGGTGAGGATAGAGAAGTAAGCGCTATACTTCTGCCATATAACTACTAGTAGTCTTCGAATACTGTCTAACAATTTCTAATTGAACTTACTCTTTCTGAGTGTTCAAGAAGGTATGGCTTTTGATATATAATTCACATACATCTCGTCCAATGAAAATGTTGGCCATAACATTATTTCCTGACCACATCTCAGTAACCCTATTACGTAATAAAAACTGGATTCTCAATATTCGAAACCTGAACAAAACACACGGTCGTAAACAATACAGGACCGACAGCCAATCTTTATAGGGCTCTAAAGTTTATATAACATCGTATATTTTATAAAATATTAATTAAAGGTGAATTTTTGATGAATTTGAAAATTATTTATGTCTTACTTGATGTTAATATCACAATTCTACTTGATCGTTTTAGGTGAATTCGATTGCTAAACAAAAAATCATGTTTTTATGAATATTGGTTTCTTGCAGTATTACATCGAATTATTTATAAATAAAATCGCATCTAGTCTGCGCACCGGTAAATTTATTGCTTGTCCATCTCGCTATCCGTATGTGTTTCTAAATCATCCGTTATGTTATATCATCAATCACTCGAAAACTTATGATACATTACTACACGTATCTGAGGCAGTCATGTTATATTGACTACCGTCGTATTAAGATTAAAGGTATTTCATCTTATCTAACGCCTTAAGATTGAGTGGGTAGTTAAAACGTCTTTTGAAATATTCTACTATGCCTGTATAGTGTTTCTTGTTATGGGGAACATTAGGAAATATTACCTTAATTCTTAATGCAGATTTGTTTGATAAATTTACATTTGCAAAACCTAGCCTAATCTAGTCTTTCAGATAATATTATGGTGATGTATAATAGTGATTTTGATTTAATGTGAGTTCAAACTTTACTTCATGAATAAGCACTTATTATTTAGAAGGGGGGAAGACGATACTCAAGCTGATGTCCGAGACTCACGGGACGCAATTTCATTTCTCAAACAAGTTAAATTTATTGTACTATTGAATGTCAATCCCAAAATACACTATGCCGGTTTGTACGGCAAAACATAATTTTTAATCCAGATTAAAAGTCAATGTCACTTATCAAATCTACTCGTATAAATACGGTTATTGTCCGTACGCCTAGGTTGAAATTCAATTTTGTTAAAAGCTAAGCTGGATGAATTCATTTAATATCATTGGTATTAACGGTGTATAGATTTGTGTATCCATAGATGAATCAAGCTTCTGTTCTCTCTGGTTTAGTTGTGGGTGTGGAAAAAAATATTTAAAGACAAGGCGGTACGGTCGAAAGACTAAGTCTATGGACGAAAAACGAAAATGTGAAAATGTTATTACGATGTGAATTTTAATATTAATTTAAAATTAAGATTTGTGAACAGGGCGTGTCTCTTTCCCATAAAAAAGGAAATTTTGAAAAAAGGAAGTTTAATTCCTTTCTAAGAATTCAATCTATCACCTCAATGGAATGTAAAGAATTTAAATTCCCGTTTATTGTTGTATATAACTACTGTTTTTGCCAGTGTGTAAGTGTTAAAACTAGCCAATGACCTTAATTAAAATTTGTACTATAAATAAAAAACCTAAACCAAATTTTACGTAAACATTGGCCCAATTAAAGCATTTTCGAAATAAATTACCATAAAAGGCTTGCCTAAAGAAACCATAAATACGGATTAAGTTGGATAATTAATTTTGTCGCGTTTGTATTTTGACAAATGAGTCTCGTGAAAGAGGTTTTCAATTAGCGTTATCATGGAACTTTATTTTGGGAATAAAAAAAACTGTGACTACCTTTCGAACAATAAAAGCAAAAACCATGTTGAACTTTTCTCATTAAAACACTAATATTATGCTATAATATTAACGAACAAAAATATTCTTTTATTAAGTTTTTGAAAGTGTGCTTTGGGAAATAAAATATAAATAAGTTTTAGTATTGAAATTTCCATTTTCAAATACATGCGCATAAAAACATGATAAATCGTAAAATTTTCATATTCGTAGATAAAATTATATTTAAAGAGACGCATGGAGCATTCAAGATTCATAAAAACGCTAGAAAGCTGTTAAATTTTCATTTATATGATGAATGTCTTAGACCAAATAGTAATTATAAAACGCCATAAAACGCGAAATACAGTCTGCATCTCCAACTATATTGCTCTTTGAGGAATTTTATTGGTATTTGATGGTGGAAATTTTAAACTACTCGTCGTTTAGGTTTTTCTATTCAAATATAAAATATAGTATAATTTTACTTAACTAGTGCTAACTTTCCCATTTGAAAAACATTATCCTATATATAAAATTATCGTGACACAGTTTTCGTTTCTATACTCCGAAACGGCTTGACCGATTCTCATGAAACTTTGTGTGCATATTGGGGATGTCTGAGAATCGGACAGCATCTATTTTTCATCCCCCTAAATGTTAAGGGTGGTCCATCTCTATTTTTTTGATATTAGATAGAATTTCTTATGTTTTTCTATGACATAGCATACAAAAATACATACAACCCTAAATTTTTACCCCTCTGCGATCAAACCTTATTTTTTATTTATTAATTGAAAATTGAAATCACATGTATGGCAAAACAACGTTTGCTGGGTCAGCTAGTTCCTAATAAAATAATACATAGGATGCCTCTCTTCTATTTTTTAAATTAGAAATGATAAGATTTATTAATATATAGTATAAATAACATATTTAGGATAACTTGGTAACAATTAAACTTAAATTAATAATTTATTTGCATAATTATGTTGTCTTTCTTGATCGTAATACACGGAATCTTCATATAAATTAACTTAAAATCTTTTGTTTCAGGTATGTTCAACAAAGGGCTTCGTACAACCTATTTTGCTGTAAAGTGATGACGTAACTAAAATGACGTTAAACCACAGATAATGCAACTTCTTATTCGTGCGGACTACATACAGCAATGACTAATAAGTTGTCGAGCGATCGATCGCTGTTTTATTGTTATCTGTTTTCTTCACTAGTTCACTGTAGCTCAAACATTACAAAAGTATAGTAAGATAAGTCTGATTACGCGTGAATCAATAAATTTACGATTATCAATACATGTATACGGTTTGACGTAAATATATTTTATTAGTGATATTGTTGATAACAATATTAAAGAATACTATATACTTAGGTAACGTATGGTAACGGGCTCTTCAAAGCATCCTAAATGTCGACATGGCTAATAATAAAACGCGTTTTAATCCCTTATACTGTACTTTTTTTACCTTTTTAAACCTTACCGTGGTTCGTCTCGTTAGTAAATTTTTCCATAAACTCACCTTAAGGTAATAAAAAAATCATAGTAAGTTCGCAAGCCTCAATCTTTTATTCGAACGAATGTCATAAAAAATAATGGTAGAAAATAAACGAAATTTCACGGAATAGAAATAGTTGAACCACGCCCACAACGTAATAAAGTGGTCACCATTAAACCAGTTACACTATAAACAACAGAGCGAGCCATTATAATTATACTGGACGAAATTTCTCTTATCACGCTCATATTTCAACCGGGAATCTAGAATTATGTGAATAAAATTCTACCTTCGAATAAAATAACAATAAAAAACTATCACTGATGTAAATGTATCGATCATATATTAAGAATCCTAATTTGAATTGTCTTTGGTAAAGCAAACTCTGTTCGTTCAAGAAAATTATCTGCCAATTTTGTAAACAAAGTTAAAACAACCAAGAAGCGTGACACTGGTGTTTCGGTACTAATTTCTGAATCTAACTCTATACATAATCCAATTGGAGTGTTGTGAATGGTTTATTGCTCGAGAAATTTATTTTGCTTTTAGCGTTTTTTTACGAGTAATAAATGATTGGCCTCGGTTAAATACCATACTACTAAGGCCGGCAAATACATAACTATTTTCATTCATACTTTTGGGTATTTCGGTAAATTATATAAGGAGCCAAGTTAGTGATATCTCCGCAGGGTTTATCACCTCACAGATTGTAAATATATTTCACTTGTAAACAATAATGTGATTTAATTGTTATAGTTCGACCTTGTTGTATCAGATTTAACAATTAATAACCTTCATCAGTGCAAAATAATTAGTAATAGTGTTTAAAATATAAAATTTCGGTCTTTTTCAAATATTATAAATATAATCACAACGTAGAGGGAACCCCCTTATAGAGCTGGTAGGTACATTTATATTTTCCTTGTCATTGCCATGTCATAAAAGTGTGAAATAATATTTCCATGGAGCCTAAGGCGACTGTAGGGGATTCGTACGTAGGGTAATTGAATTTACTACATATCCCGGGGTTGGAAAAAGGTAGCCTGTATAATTTATCCCATACATAGCAAAGCCAACCATATATGTTGAGATTAAAAGGATATAACTAGTTTTATGTTAACAAGGATATTTTTAATACGGTGAAACTTGGCCTACTACGTAAAAAGCTGTATTCCAAAGAAAAAGATGTAAAAACGCAATTCGTGTAAATTGCCAATGTTTTTTAAACGAAATAAACTTTGAAAATTACATCACTCGTATTCATTCAAATATAAATAGGAGTTTTGTATTTATCTGTTTAGTAATGGTTTTGCTTATTTGGCCTCCGTAATTGCGGAGAAATATCCATATTTTAATAGATCATTAGGGCAGCAAAGACAATAGAATCTGATCGTATAAACAAAGCGGTGTCATCAATGTTCACAGATAAGAAACGAAGATTTCCAATGTGACTAAAATTTATAGTACAATTCCTTAAAATGATATCGAGATTAGCTTGTCCTTTCAAATAAGATTCGAATAGAAATTCTTGGAGATATATCCGTACTGGCACAAAAGAATTGGCGCGATATCGCGTGCTGTCATGTGTCGGCCATGTTGGTTTCCACCAAACGTTCTGAAATCGAACATCACTCGGGGGACGTCTTCGAATTCTTGCAATTCAAAATTCAACTACGAACGTTTCATCTGTACTCCGCGTTCGAAATTTAAAATATTTTTAAATTTATCAGAATGTTTGTATATTTAATAGTGTAAAGATTCTGTTAAATTAAACACAGTAAAAAATACCATAACAAAACAAAGCTTTTTTCAAAGTATCATGTTTATGAATCACCTGAGATTTCATTCTTGTATCAAATTCACTGGTAAATTTTTTATTAGTTCCTGTCACGCGAATGTTACATGAGAGAGGAATGTTGCTACTGAGTATTTGTGTAAATTAGGTTAGATTTACGAAGCAGTGAAGTTATTTAAACACCGGTTAGGGGTCGTCTACTTAGCTTTTACATAATCTTAGTATTTTAATAAAATAATTTTATGTGAATAAGCGCGAGCTTTGTTTAATAACTATCTATTTCGTTAAAATACTAATATATAACATAACAAACAGAATCGCCGGTTATGCTAATAAAATACAAGCAACGTGTTGCCAGTTCTGTATTTTTTATATGTCGATATTAGCATTAGCTTATTAGTTTATCTCCAATAAAAATATATTAAAATAAATAAGATGTTTGTCGAGGTACTCGTATGACACAACTATGCAGGGTTACGACGATTCACTGACCGCACTGAGTTTAAACTATTAATCATGTAGAAGTTATGTTTTTATTTTTTAATTGTTCACTGGCGCGTGTGATTGTCTAAAATACGGCCTCCCACAGCAGTAACCTAAACATACACTATATTCAAGACATCGATTATTCTTTGTTTATTGTTTAAATTTAATCATTCAATTTCGAAATCACGTCAAATTGGAATACTAGTTGTATTTGAATTCGAACTATAATTACAACTAAACCACAATTATTAATATTCTCTAAATTATTAAATACCGAAAACAATTAGTATCATTTATATGTTCAATTATTGCGATATTAATTACTATAAATTCGCTATATCCCATTATATTAAGACCGCTAAGCCGATATTCATCATAGGAAATAGGGGTCTGAATACTGTTCAGAACTTGACCCAAAACAATGACTATTATTACATTTTTACGTAACTTCCCTTTGTTACACTCATTTGCAGGCTTATAGATGATAATACCACCGAGGGTTGTGTTTGAAAGTGTAGAAATATCCCGTTTGTAAGTTTATTTAGGTATTCTGAGGCGGTCAAAGAGCTAACCCGTTTTGAAGGTTCAGGATATAATGTCTCTAAGGTATTCATTAAACTTTGAGTTTTAATAAGATTTTACGAAGAAAAATATATCAAACAAAATCAAATAATTTATTAAAATAAATTAAAGATTGATGATCAATCAAATTTCAAAGCAAAACTTATTTAAATTAAATTTTCTTTCACTTTACACAATTTTAATCTGTGCTCAAGATGGCGCTGACATGCTATCATGACATTCCATATTCAATTTATTTGGGAGTGCGCACTTCTTGAAGGCATACGTTTTATGTCTATATGAGAATTTGTGAAATTGAATTATTTTTCTGTATTGAATTATTTTCGGTGCCACAAAGTCTGAGACTGAAGTACATTTATTGACCTAGGTGTGAAAATTGGATATAATTTTGGGGAAATAATCAAGAACCGGTTCGCGTGCCCAGCAGGCATTAGCGAAGCCCTACCCAGCATGTTAATGTTGCAAGGTACCTTGTAATGAGCCGGGGAAAATTGTGTAGCTATAAAAATAATTGTATTTTACCCTAAGGTTCTTATGTGGTTCGATTAGACGGAGACTATATTACGGGGTTCGCAAGTTTTTTCTCTTTAATAACACAAAATCGTTGTTTGTCGTGCTTTGGGTCATCTATGTGAGACCATCCTAAGGTGGATTACCGTTCTTTTTCTGAATTTTTGGCCTTTGCATAAATACAGTATTTCAGAGATTCTGTTTAACAGTGCTTATTTTTTCACAAAACGTTCTTTTTCGTGTCTTATCAAAAACTCAATTATTCCTTAATCCAAATTGACTATTGAACTTCATATTAGAAGGTTCAATTTGACACGTTTTGAATCTATTCCTGATAAAGCTTTGAACCTGCAGAGAACTTACAATCTCAACATCGAGCCTTCGTTTTAGCATCAAGTTTTATAAGTCACACCATTTCTTATTCGAATTACCACAGTAAACTTCTCCGATTTACGAGTTTATTCTTACGTTACACTTAGTATGGAACGTTATTTTAGTTTGTTTATTTAGATGATTTCTGGCCTGCGTTTGATGCTGTGTTTGTTATCGCCTGTCGGAGGCGCACAGACACAAAACAGATGATTTTTAGTGTGTTGTTGCATGTTTGTCAATGAGTAGGGATTGTGTAGGGTAGATAATATCTTTTAGATCGCAGAGAGCCACAAGAATTGAATGCTCTTGTTAATTTAACATCTGTATTTATTTTTAAAGTAACTAGAACACAATATGCCTATGTGTATACGTATCAATATCGTATGTTAAAAATATTTTATGACATTCGACTCATTGACTGCTTGACAGTCAGTGTCTTGAGATGACATCATATACGCACAGCGAATTAAGTCTGAAGTAAGAACTGCAACTCAACCATAATACCTAACTATATTTTAGTATTTCATAATTATATCTCTCAATTCTTAAAATGTATCAACAGAGCATAAAATCCATTGTTATTTTTAGCCGGAAATCGAAGTCCGAGTTCGACCGCTGCGTACCTGGTGAACCTTTCTCTATTAAGTTATAATTTATATATACCGTTCGTGTAATTTATTATTTCTTAATTGAAGAAAATATAAATTAAAGCACAATTTAACATAATTTGATAAAAGATTTCATTAAATTTCACCTTCGCAAAGTTAAACTTAATTACCGCGTATTAGGTTTTAATTTACAATGAACGTGGAGCGAATATGACAAATGATGGCTGTAATTTCTTTGATGTAACTCGACGGCGAGGTAATTAAGTAAGGAAAGTTGGAAATGTAGCGACAAGCGTAGCCTTATATGACCCTTACATATTAGTGATTTATTTAAAACGGGTTACTGAATAATTTTCTAGAAATTCCCATCTTCGTAGATGACGCTCTTATAGTACTTGTGCTGTCGAAGTGTGGTTGTCTTGTCTATGTTTGGTCTATGATTTTCCGATTGTCGATGGTCTCTTAAAAAGAAAACGTATATTAGATTCCTGAAGTATTTTTGAATTGTACGAGGCCTACGATATTAAAGTACTGATTGAAAGTCCTAGTCAGAGGCTGATGTAAAGAAGTTGTAGATATGTTTTATAGTTAGATGGACCAGTGCGAGTTAAGTGTCTTTTACATATTAGAGAGTCACCACTCGTCCGAGCTTCGGCCTACAATTAAATACATATAATTATATGTAGACAAAGCTCTAATTATGTGTATATGATATTAAAAACTAACCATTTTCTCAAAATGGTATTCAGAAATATATTATATAATGTGCCCCAAGCTGTATATATATTTATATGAAATAAAAAAGAACACAATAATCATGACTAAGTAATATTTCCATATTACATACTCCAACGAACGAGGGTAGATTATATATCGCCAATCATAGACAGACGTTCATTAATCAGAAAAGTAATACTTGATATTAATTGAACGAAGCTAGAAGAATCACTCAACCGAACCTAATGAAATTGAAAGAAAATTGCGCGACTTAATTGCGATTACAAGGGTTTTCAAAATAATTTAGTCACTCTTATAACAAATTCTCTGCAAGCATTTTTCAGTAACTGAATCGTTTAAATTTAGAATACAAAAGAATATTACTTAGCAAACTACTCAACCAAAATTAATTACTACATTGACAAAGGGTTATGATATAATCAAATCGGAAATTATAATCAAATCTAAAATAGCATTTCAAACAACAATTGAAACTAAACCCCAACCGTGTAATACCGACGCGGTCTTAACGACCCGTCTACCAGAATTTGCAATAACCGTAATAAATTACAAACCAATCCAAGTTGGTCTAATAAGACGCTCCCAGGGTTTTCGTTTGCCCCGGGTCCTAATTCCACGGTGCACAGGATAATCATTAATTTAAACGATCTTTGCATATAATTTTGGTTATATCTTTAGGTAAGTAAATTTTTTCTCACAAACACAAACCCTAAGTATCAACAGATCTGTCGAGTTTGAACATTACAGGCATAATTTTCGCTCTCAGCATCCACTTTATAAACAATGAGACAAAAAGTACAATTACGAAAAAATTATCCACGAAAAACTCCATCAGACGAAAAATTATAGCTCTAAAACCATTACAACACATACTGTGGTGCATTCAAGCGAAGTGAAGTATGGGGAGAGTGAAGTGGGAGGGGGTAGACGGAGGGGAGTAATCCCGTAATTATCGGCTTAACTCGAGACGACATTCGCAGGTGGGCACTGCGAATGTTCAGGTGTGCGTTACGTATTTCAGGGTTATGTTGACAAATGTGGCCAGATGATAATTGATTTATGTGGGATTTGTAAGAATTGGGGAGATCAAAACGTAGATATTTTTTTGAAACAGTATGGGGTAATTTCTGTTAGGTTTACAGCGGTTGTATCTTTTAATTGTATTCTTTTATTTACTACGTTCCAAATTTGAATAACTAGTTGATGTTATTCTACATTTAGGTACAGGTTTCAGTTTATAAAGTGACACAGATTCGTCGATTAAGAGTTTTGGCGGTAAAGATTTATATTCACCACAGATAATGTTATTTCACTATCCAAGTTTTCTATAGGCTATATGCCTAAAATTTCATTTCTACTTGCATTTACGAATATTTATAAAAAGTTACAATATATGACTATACACTCGATCTTTTTACTATTTCAAAACGTAATAGAAATGATTTTAGCGCCCTGTACTATAGTCCGGTCTTTTAAACTAAAACTAAAAGCTCTTTGTTTTGTTTTCGCTAATGGAAGCTAACGTAAATTCGCCCGTGGTTTAAATGACCCGAGAATTTTAGTCTCTTTTCGGAATAATGCCGAATGTGGGCTATTCAAATTTCAAATAATATCACAAATTACTCGTTTAAAATCAGAAAACTATAATAATTGTCTGTAGACACTATAGTTGATATTATTTTTTAAGATGCGTGTGTGAACTGGTAATATGCGTCTCGCAAAGTATTTATGTCCTCTCATACCAATCAACGCACGGGAACTAAGAAACATTCAATGCTGCAGATAATGTAATCCTTAATAATTAATAATAGTTAGTTTACTTAATTACATAGTATTTTAATTAAAGGACAATCTGAAATTAATCACGCCGTAAGCCTACAATAATTAAAAAGCAATCAGCGTGAAACAATATGAAAATGAAATAAGTTGGCTAATCCATGACTTATACATACGATCGATTTCAATCGGATCATTACCAGATACAGCTTAAAACGATTCCCATGTACCGCGCTGGGATAACGTATGGTCTATCGAATTTTAATACCGGATTTGCCTGCTCTATGGCAATATCAATCTGGGAATTAGACAGGCGATTCTAAGCGCTAAATTGGTTGGAGCAGGTTCTAGATTGGTTTGGCTATATATATAGGGAAATGAGATTTATTAGGGAGATGGAATATCGATAAGATAGAGTATTTAGAATTTTGTGAAAGGTTTTTAGCAATTCAATTGCTTTTTTAATGGGCATCTAACACCGTGGTTATTTCTTGTTATATTTATTACATATCTTATATTTACTCTTTTTTAAGTGTATAATTACTGCTATATATTTATAATGTTAGTGCAAATTAGTTTTTGTGATTCTCTATCACTTTCGAAATAACTATCAGTATTAAGGGGTTGATTGCCTATCGTGAGAAAATGTTACTATTAGCAGTTTCGTCAAATTTCTTTGACTATTTTCGTAATAAAAACTGTCTTCAACATTTAATTAACTATTAACAACCGTTTCAACTCATGTCCTGTGGGTTGGGACTCTAGTAGCCACTGGGCTAACCCACACTTCGCATACAAAATATTTTTGAAGTCGCAAAAGTATCAAATAACGTGCGGTGTAATACACCCGAGTCGAACCGGAATACTGCGGTTAGTTGTATGGATTCCACTCGAGTAAAACGATACGCAACCAGTGGGATTTTATCTTTTTTTGTTTGATTGCGCTGGTTCAGCAACGGCGGTTCGAGATGGAAACTGGATGGGTAAAGTTTTATTAGTTTCTTATCACAAGTAATACGTTGGCTATCCAAACGCGAATTCTTGTCAACTTACACAGTTGCAAGACAGCTTTAGAATTTCTGTTGCAAAGTGAAATGTACAAAGCTAATGTTGTAACAGATTATAACGCATTATATTTCCAGAAAAACATTCTTTATCAAGTTTGTAAAGACTGCAATACCTTTGAAAAAGTTATAAACGTGTGTTTACAAACTTGAATCACTTCGATATAGTTCCGAGCTTTTTTCTTTTCTTTCAAATTAATATATACAATATAAGGGTTCTTGAATATATAAATAAAGTCACCGTATGTATACCTTAAAAGCGGCTTTTCGCAAATTCCATCGCATTTATTTTCTCAGGATCATTTTACTGGCGGTCTCAATGACCGCAACTAAGCTCTCCGGTTACAAGTACGTCACTTTGCACTATGCGGATTTTGTACGTTCAAACTTCAGAAATCTTGCAACATCATAGAGCGGCCATTTAAAGTGGTATTCCATTTTTAAAATTCGACACACTTGACTGATACCTTGCCTACTTAGCTCGATCTTTTATCGCAAAATAATTATTAAACTTGGATCTTTCTTGTCTTTTAATCAAAACTCATGTTTATAATAGAAATTAAAGTATAATAATCTGATAATGTTGCTATTGTGTGAAATTTGTTTAACTTTAGTATGTATAAAGTGTATAGTTATCTTGAATTATACATTTGACATTTTGAAAGCATTTCAATATTTTGTTAAAAATATTTTAAAGACTAAAAATGAGAACCTAACTAACGAAAAAATTATCTCGGTACAATAAATTTCATGGAACTTGTTATAATATCAATAACCTCCCCTGACCTGACAAAATGATATACCCTAAACTTGAAATATCATATAAGTGGGATATTTATGAACCCTATTGGGGTCCCAAGATATTTAGCACTTAAAAAATAATTCTGCCATCACACGAAATAAGTTTTGCGAGGGTTGATACTTGACACCACAATGTATTTGTGTTTTTTTTTTACGATGCGTTTATATGCATTTTATTCTTGTATAGAAATGAAATTGAAATAAGTTGCGTTCATTATTTACCTAGTTTTTATCTTCTTCTTTCCAGTGAGAAATGTCCGTAAATAGCAGTTTCATTACAGTTACCTTTGTATCGTATTGCATCTCAAAGATCGGAAATAGAAAAATATTTTTTTGAAACTAGCGGCCCACCTTTGTTTATGAAGTTGATGCACATTATGAAGTCCCCATGTAATTTCCCCGTGGGAACAATAAATATAATAATATATATATATATTTTATATATATATATAAATCAAAAGAAAATGGTTAAAAACTGTTAGCTCAAGTCAAATCATATTCTATTCGTTCAAATGCAAATACTTGGGCAAAATAAAGTATTAATATAGAACATGGAACAGTATTTTATTAAGGTTACTAGTGTAATATTTACTCAATAAAAGTGAATTTAGATGATTTCCAATATATACTGTTGTCTTTTCAATGTATAGAAAATAAATTAATCGATGTAACGAAGAAAATTATTCTTGTTATTCATCGAATTAGTTAATTTAGTCATACTGAAACTATTTGATTTTTATTTAATATTTTGTAATTCAAATCTCCTATATTGAATAACTTAGAGAGAGTTTCACATCGAATCTTACGTATTATATAATTTGAGTTAAATATTTTTTTCAAAATCAATTTGTCTTAATTTGTTTGTTTTTCCAAAACAAAAGCCTATACGTACTTGTTTTAATGTTTTGTATGGGTATCTCTTTTAATCCCGTCTAACCATAAAAGTAGTCAATTGAATGTGTAAAGTGCCCACGGCGAGGCGAGACACGTAGCCCTCGATTGAGGAAAAAATCTTATTTGACAGGCCCCACCAATTCTCACCCCTGTATTCACACTTCACGCTTCCGCTGTAATATACGTTGTATTAGTATGGATATTCGAAACTATGTCCGTGTGTCAGTACATTTCTGTAATATTTTTCTCACCGAGAAAGAACCTTGGATCATGCTTCATGTTTGACATATATTCTTCCTCATATTATCCATATAGCTTATCTGCAATGTCTGATAATAGTTAACAATATATAGACTTCCAATTAAAATAATTTAAAAAAAAGTAGCTCAATTGGACAGTTCACTATAGAGATAATAAAGCGAATCAGCCGCGTAACGGGCATGTAATGCCTACCTCAAAACCACCTTACAATTAAACACATATAGTCTCTCTCTATAGACAAAACCCTATCTTTAATGTAATTTTCAATTGGCAAAAAATTCTCAATGAAACATAAGTTTACGTTAAAAACATTCCAAGGCAATTAAAGTGGCTGTCAAGATCGGATCACTTATCTGAAAAAAACATTATCGTATCATTTATCCATTGCGACAGGAGAAATCCCGATAATCAAAGAAAAGAAAAATGTGACAACTTATTCAGGAAGGTACTTCATACAAAACGTGACGGTGGGGTGCATACATGGTGAAACTGTTAAAAAATCACCCCTAGTCCCTCCTATAGATCGCTTGAAATTTTAAATCTTATTGCCCAGACTTAAGATATATTTTGGTATATCCACCACAATTAAAAAGTGCAGTCGGGCGTGATTATTGTGCTTAGGACGAGATTTTCTTTAAAGGAATGGAGGATACTATTGTACTTGTGCTCTTATGTAGTAGATAAATATAAAAGCTTTCAGCTTATTTACAATCAGACTTACATATTAATGGTTACATTAGCTATTTAGAAAATACTATTCGACGTTCCTTACCTTATTAATTTATGTATTTTTTACAACTCTGCTCGTTTTGGTAGTGGATGTTGTATCTCTATTACTCGGCGATAATGGTGAAACAATTTTTCCCCTTTCTAATATTTGTATAGAGTATAAAGATCCAATCGCAAGATAATAAAAAAATATTTTTTCCTAAATCGTTTTGCGTTAGTGCGTTAAGAATTTATCTATTTGGGCTATTGACTGGATGTATGTTGAGTTAATCTCTAATTTTTCATACACATTTGACACTCGTGAAAAATATGTTGACGGACAATTTTTTTTTCGGTTATGCTTTTGTTTTTTGTATTTGGTGATTTTTTAAATACCATCATCAACGAAAAGACACGCCGATAATGTTTTCAAATACTAGAGACGTCTTTGTCGTTATTTGTCTTCGCATTTAAATTAAAATTTTGATTTATTACTACACTCAAAACGTAAGTGAAATTTTGGGTTTATATCCGTTGAAGAAGTTTTGATTGAGTATTAGTGGGCTGGATGCTAGACATCCAAATAACTGTGTAAATCCAGGTACGAAATTGAGCGCTTAGCCTAAAGTCCATTGATTTTAACTAGTCTGGGTTTACCTGTTTTGGTTTAGAAACACTAAATTCCGATCTCTTGCTAAATAATTGAAACGCGCTTCAGTGGTTAACCTCTTGTAAGCTTTTGGTTAACTTAGAAATCGATTTCGAAAAAAATGTACAGGTATTAAAAATATTTGATCCCATTATACACATTTATCTGGTTTTAAAGTTACGTATTGCTCTTCAAATATAGCTCAGTATATCTCTATTTTATAACCATTACACCAAATATTATTATATTTTACAAGTAATAATGATGTTTAACCTGAACTATCTTTTTATGTTATAAACCATCTGTAAACTTCACAGAAAAAACAAAATCAATGCTCTGTGTATTTCGGTTTTCGTGAGGCTTAATAAATGAAGACAAAAAAATTGTATAAGACGTTAATATTGTGTAGTGATCGTGTATTTAAATCAAAATTCGGCGCATCACAAAGCAGAAATCGATTGGTTGAGGCGTCAAAGCGGCTCAAAGCTCCCAACCGAATGGATTTACGACCTTACATTGGCTATCTACTAGCGATTTAACCTGCATGGAAAAAATGTCTACGCCTAAAAAAAATATAGTTAAACGCAACACGTTTTATCAGAATAACATTAAATCTTCTTTTACTTAATTGTATTTTCTGATTATGATTTATTTTTTTGTTTTCTTGACATTGTTTTCAAACATAAGTAATCTTCGGCAGATAGTATATAATGTAAGTTACTTATAGAATATACTTATAAAATATATAAAAAAATTAATATAAACAATATTAAATTTGCATAAAAAGCTTTTATTAAAATACAATAACCAAGTATTCAAACTTTGCCTTTGATAATATTGACCTAAATCTCAAATATTAATTAGTAAATAGATTCAAAAGTTGTTGCGCTGATTCTGACAGGTATTCCAAAGTTCAGACTTTCTGACACTTAAACAGCCAACCTTTAATAAAAAATAGATTTTATAGATGATGATAATAGATTGATTCCCCGGGAATTAAACCCGCGTATCGCATTTTATGAGATGCATATTTGAAACCCTAAAAATGGGGTTTGAAAGGACATAAACTATTTATTATCAGTTATCAGCTAGAAATTGCCAAGAAGTATTTGATGGTCACATTTCTCTAATTGATAAAATTAATATTCGTGGTTTTTATTCGTATAAGAATAATTCAAAATAGACTACCGATACATTAATGAGGGCCACCAAGTTGCTAATGCCGGATTGCAGAACCGATGGTCTTGGGTTCCACCCACCCACCGGTTCTCCACGTTATACGTCCTTGAACAAATAACACTTGACGACCCAATTGTTGCAATGGTCATTGTGGATGCCGAACAAGGTCCCCAATGTGACACTGCCTTTTTCAAAATAGATGTTCATCTGACGGTATCTAAAAGGCCGCTCATTGTTATTGTTATAATTCCAATCTAAAATTCTCATCCATCTTTTTTTATCGCAGTGGAAATACAATTTGTCAGAATGGGACGAAACACTATTGAAGTGAGTGCACTTAAGCTCATAAATATTACCTTTAGTCATGAGTTACCACAAAGTAAGACGACGTTTTCCATGTTACGAATACATACATACACAACACGTATCCCACTTTATTACAAATAATTCAATTCAGATGCACAATGCGATTTAAACTAGGCACATAAACCGGGAATATAACCACATGACACCACAACGATCATAATAAAATTTACCCTAATCCCAAAGCCCTGACGATTAATGGCTCGCAAAATTAAATTCGCACCGATATAGAATAATTGAAAATAGCACTTATTACAATGGCACAGTGTTTGCGTTTAATTGACCTAAGTCCACGGTAGTACAATTTCAAATGGACTAACAAGGATCAATGATAGGGCCTCATTAATACTCTACGAAGTTTTATTTGAATCTAAGTTTTATCATAAAGAAATAAGGTGGCTGTTCGTGTACGGAGTTGTAACAAGTAATTACAATGTTACGTGTATGACAGTGTTCGCGAGGGATTAATAAAATTGTGGATTTTGTAAGATGGTGAAATTATAAATTAACATTTATAATTGACGAACACTGCTGAAAAGTATTGTATTACTGGGAACAGTACGTTTATTATAATGACAATTTCCCAAACTTATCCACGTTTGTCACAGTCTAGCTTCTCAGCGAGATATATAAAACACAACAGTTATTTTAACACACTCATCGTTAAAACATTTTTTCATTTATAAAAATTGTATAACTAAAAAGTGACTTCGACTCAAATTCTCTCTCAATCTTTTCCGCTTTCCATAAAACAAATTTGAAAAAGGAGGAATTGAAATCTCCTCCTTTTTGAAGTAGGGAATAGCGGGCATACGGTACATAATGTATACGTACTGTATAGGTGATATACTTGGAGCGTTTACGTGAAGAGGAAATATAGAAGTTAGGATATAACATCTTTGTACGTTTTTGATATATCTATTGATTTATTCATCATTAATTTCTATTTAAAGACTAAGCTCCACACTTTTTTGTTTTACTTGGGCTAAAAAAATCTACGCATATTTTTTTCGTACAAGGAGATGAACAAAATAAAAATTCTGCCAATCTAACAGTAAACGAAAACGATAAGAAACCTATCCAAGTATTTCAAATCCAAATATATTGTTAAAACAAGTAACTCAATAAATTACAAAAGAACACCTATTATCAGAAGCCTTTAAAATATACAAAATTATCGTTTGAAATAATTACCCTATCCCTTTATGCCTCGTAAATTGTTTTCGACCCTTTCTAACAAGAAATGGACAATAATAAATCATTTTTATCGCTCTCTCTCTGTGGGGTTTGAAGGCCGCACTACGAATTTTACCGCGACTATTACAAGGCAGGAGGCTCACCTGGTCGTAAGTGATACCGACGCCCATGGACACTCGCAATGCCAGAGGCCTCAATAGTCTGTTGCTAACCTTTAAGATGACTACGCTCTTTTCTTGAAGATACTAAGTCGTATTGGTTCGGAAATACCTCTATTGGCATCTGGTTCCAAATGACGGTGGTTCGCAGCAAAAAGTGCCTTTTTAAGTGCTCAAATTATATAACTATAAATTGGTTGTGATATTTAAGCGCTGATACGTCTCTTTATGTAAAAGTTAATTTATTGTCTTAACATCAGAACTGATGAACCAGATAACTCTTACTTAAGTCATATGCGATTTGTATTCTTGGCAAAAAAATGTTTGTCGCTACACACTACACTAAGCAAGCATTGTGCTTATCCATTTTGTGGCTGTAATAGCAGACTATGACTTCCAATAGCCGCGCTTAAAAGCCACGGTGCGTCCTCGCCCTTTCGGTACTATCGAGAGGTGTAAAATCGACTATCGATCTTATCGATACAAAATGCAGTTTCGCGTGCATACTATTGAAATTATATGTATGAGTACCACTCTAGTGACTGATTCGCGTGTTCAGAAAGTGATTTTTTTTAAATATATTTAAATTTAATCACTGAACGTAAACTTTTGTAATTAATAATGTATTTTTTCGTAACGAATAAATAATTATTATTATTCATGTTTCAATTGGAACGAAATAAGTTATTTTTGAACCCTTTAACCTAACAAACTTAAATATAGAGGTTATTAAATAGCTATTAGATTCCTCCATAAAATATTAAACGTTTAATCGTTCTCGTATTTAATACGATGACATGTGACATTATTTATTTGTGGACAGAGGAACAGACGCGATCCGTAATTACACCAATTAATATCGTGTATCGGATTTGTATCGAACATCTGTCGCTTATAATTGTCGATATATTATTCATTGCGAGCCATCACTAATCGTGTATTTTTCCTTATATTTCTTATTAAAACAATATGTTTGCTATGTTGTAATTACATTTAGAAACTAAATTATCATAGTTAAATATGGTATACAGTGAAACTAACGCGTTTGGTGTAATGGTCGCCATGCAGGGGAGGGTCCTGGGATCGATCTCCGAAACGGTCAAGATTTTTCGAATGATCAGATTCGTTTGCCGTGGCCTAATTTATAAAAAGATATATTTATCAGTTAACATTACTATAGCTGTGAGTTTATGGGTCCCGCTGTTTTTATAATTTCCATTCCATGTATGGTCGGATACTTCTATTCTTTCTTATATATTAGCTTAACTCAGGTCGATAGCCGACCCTTACCCTAAAATACATAATCAGTCTTCATTTTGAAGTATGACGTAGCGAAAATGGTAAATCATACGTCATTATTGTGACTAGATTTATTATTCAATCTTATATGGATACAATTTTTCATTGTCTATAATAAAGCATTAGTTATTCTTGAGCTAATAAAAGGGGCGTGGTGCTAAATGGTTGCACACAGCCTCACAGAGTTCATAACATACAGGGTTTGGTTCCCGCGGACATACATGCAAATATGGTTTAGTGTTGGCATGAAAATGTTGTTTTTAACGCTGATTAGTTTAGTAAATCAACGTAAATAATATCTTCTTAGATTTGTGATTTGATTTTTTCTCGGTGACAAATATCTTTTTGTTTCGCGATTTCGTCTCTTTTTATTAAATGTATACGGTCTGTTGAAAACAAACGTAAAGTTCGGTTAAATTATACAGCTTATTTGTAAGAATAACACAATTTGAAACAAACATCAAAAACACACATACAGAAGTAATATCTCTTTGAATTGCACGTAAAATAATTAATAGCACAACGGAAGAGCCGACAATTTGATCTTCGCATTTTTCGAACAAATGTTTTCTAACATGGCAAAAAACTGTGAGGTATTCAGGTATTATTTCATTTACTACTATTTGGATCAGAAATATAGAATGGTACTATTTCAATACTATAATCGAAATCATAACTTAACCAAAGACATTCTTCCTTTTATACTATGAATGATCGTACGATCATCATAATATGTCATTCAGTCGAAGACTTATAAAGAAGCCTTCAATAACAACACACTAAATTGTTTCTTCATTAAAGATGACTTCTTTAGTCGTAGGAATGACGGCCTATAATCAAATCAAAATGCAATACTACCGGGAATAACTTGATTAGCGCAGACCCTACAAATCCATTGTACCATGTCCTAGGTCTAACGATGCGGCAACAATATCGGATTGGTTTAATTGGATTTATTTGCGGTTGTGAGTTGTTTTTCGGTCTGCGGCCGGCAATTGAAAGGCTGATACGAATATATCTTTGACAACTAATTACCTGTCTATGAAAATAGTTTGTTATTGCTTCGCGAGATATTAGCTATTAACAATTAAAAGTTACAGTAACAATATCATAAATTTATAGTATAATTAATAATTGATTAAAAAATATTTCTAATTGCTAATATACTATATACATTTTTATAGTCTAACCATAGACCCGGGGACCGATTACTCAAATTTATACAGATTATAATAATCCCTTCCATCTTTTTAGAACCACGCTACGAGACTGCATATGCATGCGAGGGGAAGACCTTGAAAATAGGGTGTGGAGAGGGCTCCGTGATACACCTCATACGGGCGAACTATGGACGCTTCTCGATAACCATCTGCAATGACCATGGCAACACTGATTGGAGTGTCAACTGCATGTCCACGAGGAGTTTACGGGTTTTACATAGCAGGTATTATTCAAATTGTTTTAGACATATATTTAGCAATAGTTTAGTTTTCATGAAAATTTATACAGCAGAGCCTCGTTCAAAAAAACATCAATTGCTACTTAACGGTCTCCTGATCTTTGGGATTTTGGTTTCCTGATCCTGGTGCATACTTCCCAACAGAAAAGTCACTAAAATCGGTTGATATAAGAACGAACACAAAAAACGAAATTTGAACATATGTCACACAATCGTAGATAAGATTCGATGTTCCGTGTAAAAATAAGTTAAAATACAATAAGTGCAAACGAAACCTATGGGAATTTGGACTAATTTGTAATAAAGATTAATTACCATTAATCGTGAATCATACAATTCATTAAAATACTCATTAAATTTATGTAGCAATTGTGTCCAACATTTGTAATTTTAATAAAGATTAAATAGGCTTACAAATAAACCGAATTGAAAGTTAGATAATTAGCGTTATAGCAAAGCTGCGGTTGTGGTGAAAATCAAATAATTATATTGAAATACGTGCTGGCGCGGACTTTGTTGGACGAGAATTAGGATGAGTTTCGTTTTGATGTATCTGTTGCACTCTTTTTACATCAAGTGGCATCTACGCTGTGCTGGAAAGAGACAAAGTCAGATTTTTTAAAAATTAGGCCTTCAACATAGCACACTATGTTTAAAAACTGAAAGGTTTGCTATGTTACAAACGATGTCATAGTATCGAATTGTAGATTATAAATTTATTGTTTAATATTTCAGATGTAGTATGCATCAAAACTGTAGTATACTGGCCAGTACCAACATGTTTGGTGATCCTTGCCCGAACACCTTGAAGTACTTAGAAGCCCATTATCAATGCGTACCAGGTAATTATTACTGATGTAACTTTTATTTATGGGACAGACACTTTTTCATACAACAACGTCTCAAATATGTTGAACTCGTTTTACATTCTAAAAAATCATTACAATTGAAACTTTATTATAAAAAAAATTTAACCGTCAGTATGCAGTAATGCTCTGTAACTACTCATATGAAAGTGAGTATCAACGGTTCGTAAAGATCCGCACAATAATCCTCTTGGAAATACATCAAAATCAATATTATCATATGTTTCTATGTATATGTAACTCATTGAACTTCTAAATTCCAGCATCAACAACAAGTACCACCAGCCGCCCATCACCACCTTGGCTAATTACGTCGCAGCCTACCGTCTGGAGGTCTACCGCACCCCCAATCTTGAAGAACCCGGTTCAAACACAACAAGAGAAGAAGAAGCCCACTGTGATCACACCACCGACATTCAGACCTCACATTACATTGCCGCCTGAAGTACAATTAGGGAATATTGGAACTAAAGTAAGATCTCCATGGAATTACTATCAGTAAAACTAATCGCCAAGAGTCTACGCCCCTTTTCTTTTAGTTGTTAATCAGATCACAAGGAACGGTTAATAGCGTTAGTAAACTATGCGTGTGTGTGTGATCTGCGTAAACTTTCTTCACACAAGTAATTATCAATACAAGAATTCATAAAAGATGGCTGAAAACGCTCCAGACCTATCTACCTACCTACCTACTCTACTTTAAGGAATATTTAAAATTAATATATCCGTATGTTATGTTCGACGATTCTCACTCGGTCTGTCTCACTACTCATCCTGACAACACTGGGCCTATATTATATAAATTATAAAAGTCAAAGTCAAAATCATTAATTCAAGTAGGATCGTTACATGATCACATTTGCACGTCACTTAAAACTAAATTTGTTCACTAACGCGCTCGAGTTTGAGAAGAACGAGCAAGAAACTCAGTCGGGTTTGTTTTTTTTTTGATAATGCTTACAACTTATAATTTTTAGAACAGGAGCAATTTAGTCCCAAGCACTTCTCTCATTCAGATAATCCGCGGTCCTGTAATAGGCTTTAGCAATCAATTTTCTTTTAATAACATTTTGGAATTTGTTTATTGACAGCTCTCGGAATTTGCTTGGGACTTTATTATAATAGCGAGTACCATTTCATTTATATATTCCTAGCACTTTGTAAAAAGACTAATATTCCAGAAAACAACACCAAAACAGCAAGACTCTTCATCGGAGAAAGAACTACCTCAGGTTCCATTAGAAAATGTACCAGTTATAAAAGAAGAAATTCCCAAACCACCAGAGACACCTAAGGTGGAAAAGCCGAAGGAGAAGGAAGAAGAACCAGGTAAATTTTTAACTTTAGAAAAGGTGCAAGCAAACGTGTGTTAACCGCCTCTATATTGCTTATTATTATATACTAGTTTGCTCAGAAAACCCTTACAGTTTGTTCTTAAGTATGTATAAGATGACTTTATACAATAATTATAATTTAATTCAGTTCCATACATACAAACAAATATGAACGACACGACAGAGTATCAGTGGTATAAAAATAATAAAATATAAAAAAACATATCTGTATTATATGGACCCCTCTCGGGTATAAGCCTCCTCCAAAGACTTTCAGATCTTTTTTATATTTTGCTGTTATTAATCATGTTTCGCCTGCTGTGACTATAAACTCGTCAACCCACCTCGTACAAGGCCTGATTCTCGATCGTGTACTTCGTGGCTCTAGCCATTTTAGCACTCTTTGTGTCCTACCTGACCTATCATCATTGTACCTGGCCACATTTCATGAGATTTTTTTTGAGAGCGGAAGTTAAAGCGTCAGTTATTTTTTTCAGTCAGTATTAATTATTCATTTAATTGTTCTTACCAGAAATCAGTAATCGTCTTTTATTAATGAACTATGTTAAATATTGCACCTTTGTTAATTTCAGTAGTGGTAACAGACGAGAGTCTACAATGGGTGCCGAAAGACATAGATGGCGAGGCGACACCATCACTACACAGTCCACCGAAAGAAAATCGACCCAACGATGATGACTACGATAAACTGTTCTGTAAGTTTAAATAACTTCCTTATACATATCAACAATTCAAACTATTCTTGACATAGCTCTACGGTGGTTAGTAATTTTACGTGAGATACGAGGAGAGCTTTAACTTAAGACTAATTCACGATTATCCCATCAGTGTTCAGTTCGTGTTTACGTTATGTCTATGAGTATGTATGTGTATGAGTGCATTAAAATGGAGGAGTATTTTTTAAATCGATAATAATCAGTTGAAAATATTTCAGCTACTGGTACTCCAGCTCTGGGTCGCAGGTCGTACTGCCCCCAAATTATGGCTCGAGGTCTACACTGGAACTGGACTCTTGCTGGCACTTATGCAGTTCAGCCGTGTCCAGGGGGCGCCACTGGATTGGCTAGATGGAAGTAAGTAATCTTATATATTAATCTCCTTTGACTACTATTCCCTTGTAAAGAAGATCTATATGTAACTCTCAGGCGTAATTACATATTACACTTATAGAAATACGTGTGTCACTTACTAATTTAAAGTCATGTTAATCAAATTTTACATAGCTTTGTTTTTATGCATAAGTTTTAAATAGCATATATATTATTAATATTTAGATTTCGAATTTTATACTTTTATTATGGAGTCGATTTATTAATTATTTTATTAAAGACGTACCTATATGTAATAAGGCATAAGACTAAACGAAAAATAAGGTATATTAGCTAAACGTGTCCACAATTAAGTACCTTAAAATTGTATACGTCACTAGATGATCTAATGATATGACCCAAAAATTAACTAGAGGCATTCTGCGATGAAGATTATAATTTATTATTATGTACATATATTTATCAGTAAGCTTCAAAATTACACATATATATTTTTTCTCATTATATTGGACTTATAGATGGTGAGTGGCTTGGCTTTTGCGGACTTATATTTATAATAATTTGCTATAAATACACAATGTGCTTCTAGGTGCACATTAACGGCCCACCAACACGTAGAAGAAGAGCGTCCAAGACGGAGGAGTTCTGGACTGCAGTCTGGCGAGAACTACCACGATTTAGGCTTGGACCAGCCGAGTGAGAGGCAACTCCAGTTGATCAGACGCCTTGGCTCTGAAGCGTTGCTTAAAGGTAATTTTACTTCAGGCCATGACCATGGTTGCTGACAAGCATCGAATTAAGTCGGCAAAAAAAACCTTTTAAAAAAAGCCTTGGAGAAATAACAAAAAAATCTTATTAAACCTTAGATCCATTTGACTAGTTAAAATAATATAGTTTAAAAGTTTTTGGAGCTATGCAAAAGGTTAGATGATTGTATGCGCAAATTCACTCAGGTCGCGGCGGTGACATCCCAGAGCATATGATAGACTACCGCGGCAATTTGGCTTTACCCGATGCACAGGCTTCTAGAGAAAATCTCTTGAATGGAGACAATGTCTACTGTAAGTAAAAATACACCATGGTGGATCATCAAGTGATCATCATCTTCTGTTCTAAATCATTTTTTTTAATGACAGCAGATACAATACCAGAATGGCACGGCGCGACACCAGATCTGAGCGAGTGTCGGTCCGTATGGCTCAACAGTTTAGAAGCAAGAGTACGAGAAGGAGAGTCTCTACTCAGTATTAGCAATGATCTTGCGCAGGTACCTACTTGTAATATTCATTATTTGTATATGTGTGTGAGTGAATTAGTGTGTTAATGATTAAAACTAAATTATAATTTTTTAATTTATATTTCCAACGATTCGAAATATTTCGTACTTAATTTATTTACACATATTAAGACATTTACAACTATTTACAATTTGGCAAATCCCAGAAATAGAGTTTAGTTTGACCTAATGTTTTGAAAACTGTATCTGCGATAAAAAAATATAAAAAAAAACTAATGTTGATTCTTGAAATTTCAGGTGACGTCCTCAAAGACCCTCTACGGAGGAGACATGATGACCACGACGAGTATTATGAAGAAGCTGGCTCAACGAATGTCACAAAATGTTCAGACGTTTTCCGATGCGAGGCAGAAAGAAGCTTTGGTCACTGACATGTTGCTGGGCGTTATTAAAACAGGTAAACAAGAACGAAATATTTTTACCTCACAAAGTAATAATAATGCTTTGTCGAAAATGGAGGTACGATAAAACTATTTATTTATTTCACACATTTACATAGCTTTGAGAATACAATATTAAGAGACATAATGTGAAAAGGGCGCCCTTATCGCTACTAAGCGATCTCTTCTAGACAACCCAAACTAAACTAAAACTATGTAATCAATATCTCGGTTATGAAATCTTGCAATACAATTTTCAAATCCATATTTTTCAGGCTCCAATCTTCTGGAAGAGAGCCAGCGTGCGTCATGGTCTGATCTCAGTATGGATGCTCAGAATAGAGTTGCGAGTGCATTGCTGACTCAACTAGAAGAAAACGCATTTTTGTTAGCCGACGCCGTTACAAAGGAGAAAACTATATTGCAGATTGTTAAGAATATATGTAAGTAAACTGACCTTTTGTGCTACTTCAATATACGTACCAAATGTTACAGACAGTATTTTTAAAATTTTCGAAAAAATTATATTTTATATGGCATGTGGCAGAAAAAACACCACAAAAAAGAAAAAAATAACAAAGCTTTTTTATTTACTCTAAATTACATATTAAAACTTATATATTCAGTATTTTATTTTTAGTTCGGGGTAAGCACTTTTAATTGGTATTAGAGTAAATCCCATCTTAGGTGGAAAATCATGAGCAGTAGTTATATGTGGCAAATATAAATTTCCTAAAATGTCTAATTCCTTTTCCAGGTCTTTCAGTGCGAGTATTGGAAGTAAAGAATGTTGAAGATGAGACCTTTCCATCAACTATCGCTCAGGAACAGTGGAAAGCTTCAGAAGACACCATCACTATACCTAAAGCTGCTTTGCTGGGTAGGTCTTATAAGATAATTTATCTACAACTGATATTCGAAAAACTTCTTTCGTTTGTTCGTTAAAAAAATTTCAAACTAAAAATTGAAATATTTTCAGAGAACCACCAAGTGGACCTCGTTCGTATCGTCTTCTTTGCATTCGATCGTCTAGAAGAAATACTGCCCCCTACTTTTGGGAAGTCTCCCCAGTTCGCTGCCTACACTTCCGACCCTTCCTCGTCTGTTAGCATCAACTCTGAAAAGGAGAAGAAAAATGTTACGCGAGTATTGAATTCCAAGGTAAGTCTTATGAATATCCATCCATACCAGGTCCACATTATGCAGGAGAACTTTAGTTATCGCACTGATCTTAGCCAATTCAGGTTGGAATAGGAAATTTTTGACCGTATAATTACGGTTTAAATCCTTAATAACCACAGGGAATTTTCGTATTTCGTGAGATTTACAGTACTATTGAATATGAACAAGACTAGTATTATAACAAATAAAGCGTTTGTATTTACTGTATAATAATAGAAATGCATTTATATATAGTTATACAATAAAGAGTATAGCATAACGTATTATTTTAATTTCTTTAGAATAATAGAATAATAATGTTTAAATCGGAGCTCCTCATCCGCTTTCTAATCTTAACTTTAGAAGAGCTATTATTTAAGTACGAACATACGTTAAGGCTCATCATTTATTCTTACACAAATTCCAGGTGATATCGGCCAGTTTGGGCAACGGGCGTCACATTCAGCTGTCCCAAATGGTTCGTCTCACGATGAAACATTTGAAGACTGAAAACGTCACGAACCCAGCTTGCGTATTCTGGGACTACACTTTGCAGTAAGTTTATTTTACATATTATAATAAATAGATCAAACAACTGATAGAACATTTCATAATACAACCGGATAACAAATATCATCGATCTGATCGTTACATGTATTCTAGTTAAATTTCGTCTTCATAATTGTATCTGTTTTTAATGTACTAGTAGGGTCGGCATTAATTACTGATAAATAAATTTGAGTTGATGTAAAATTTGTCTGTTTCAGTGGCTGGTCCCCCGAAGGCTGTGAAGTGGAATGGTCGAACTTAACGCACACGGGATGTGCGTGTTCGCATCTGACAAACTTCGCCATACTGATGGACGTGCACGGCGTTTCGATTGGAGCAAAACACGTGATGGCCCTGCGACTCTTGACGTTCATTGGCTGCGCGATTTCAGCTGTCGCCTTGTTGGCTGCCATCGTGGTCTTCCAGTGCTTTAGGAACATGAAGGTAACTTTGCCTAATAAATATAAGATTTTGTTTACAGAACATACACAGACAACTTAATAATAGATAAACCAATTTGTCTGCGAAAACCATTTATGCACATGTCAGTATTTTCAAAATATTTTTTATGAGTATTGAACCCAAATATTTATTTACGTTTCACCTTTTCAAGGATGACATTAAATGCATAGTTATTGATAAGATTTGCATATATATAAACTACTTCCTTTTCAGTCGGATCGCGTTCTAATCCACAAGAACCTTTGCATCTGCTTGTTGATTGCTGAAGTGGTATTCATGTGTGGAATAGACCAGACACAGGACAGAATACTTTGCGGTGTCATCGCAGGACTCTTACACTATTTCTTCTTAGCCGCTTTTGCGTGGATGTTCCTAGAAGGTACGTAATATAACAAATTTTAAAACTGGTGATATTCTAAAATTGTTATTTATAGAAAAGGTACATTATCAAGGTGTTTTATGTTTCTATATTACCCTTAAAGAATGCTAAAACTACATTGCAGATGACTTGCTTACCTGTTTACAAATTAATAATATAAATGAATCCAATATTTAATCACCTTTATTTCAGGTTTTCATTTATACGCGATGCTAGTTGAAGTATTCGAACCAGAACGAGCTCGTGCTCGCTGGTACTGCGTTGGCGGGTACTTGGCACCCGCACTCGTTGTTCTTGCTTCGGCCGCCGCATACCCGCCCGGGTATGGCACACCCACTCATTGCTGGCTGTCCACGGATAGATACTTTATTGTTAGTTTCGTTGGACCAGTCGCTGTAGTACTTGTTGTAAGTAATTTTAATTGAACATGCCGTTAAAAACTATTTACAATCCAATGATTTTATTTTGACTGCACTTATCAATTATTTAAACAAATAGGAAATAATGAATAACCTTTGACTTTCTAGGCAAACTGGATCTGTCTCAGTATGGTTATATATATGATGTGCCATCATTCTACAGTGTCAATCAAAGCTAAAGAAAACTCAAAATTGTATAAAATTAGGTAAGTTGACGTAAACGTAAGCTAGACAATTTTTTTTATAATCTTATCTTTCTATATCTTCCTTTTGCCAGAGTAAAGTTTAATTTGTCCCTATATCATGTTCATAAGAGAATTATTATAAGGATATAGTTTTAATAACTTTCACTTATCATTAATATCTTTGCAGAGTGTGGCTGAATAGTTCAGTGGTGCTAGCTTTTCTGCTGGGCCTGACGTGGACTTTCGGTCTTCTGTACATCAATGAGCAGACTGTGGGCGTGGCCTACGCGTTCACAATACTCAACTCGCTCCAAGGACTCTTCATATTCATCTTCCATTGCTTGCAGAATGAAATTGTAAGTTAATACTCGTAGCTCGTACTACTACGTAGCTGTCACTTCGCACCTCACACTGCGACCTTGAGAAGGACGGACGCCGACAAATACCTCTGTCGGTACAAGTGTTATAATAGATGTACCACTTCATCACTATTTAAGCTGTTGTATGGGATGACCATACACAAAATGATCACGCTATATAAGCTAAGCCTGAGTTCTGCCCCACTTAACATAAATGTTCAGTTCCAGAAGGAGTGCAGCCGCATCGCGCGACGGCATCCGTGGCTCTCTTGCTGCCTCCACTTCGCCCAGCCTCTGGCGCACAACGCCCCCACGGCCTCTTCATCTAACCACGTCGAGACGAGGCAGGGCTCCGTCAAGAGCAGACGCTACCACCAGAGCACTGCCCCAGACAGCGAGGATGCGGTCGATCCTAGGGAAGTCACGGTGGGTTCATGCTCTTTTGTAAAATGCATTTCGTGTGAACTTTATCATTGGGGTAATACATGTATACTAATCTACTGAACACAATCATCTCCACAACAGAGTACAGCCAGCACATCAGTATCGGCGTCCACCACAAACAATCTTGTCATTAACAACCTTAACGTTGTCGTCAACAACAACAACCACAACAACAACAATGTCATAAACAACGCGTCCGTCGCGTCGCTGGCCGCCGCCGCGGCCGCTCACAGCTATCATTCCCATAGAAACCGTAGGAACTCGCAAGAGGCCCAGAGCTTCGGGCCCCCGAGTAATTTCGGGCCCACTCTGAACGCGGCGGCGGGCTCGTTCGCGCGCAACTTGCCCGAGAGGGAGCCCCCCGCGCCCCCCGCGCCCCTCACCCACCTGCGGGGCAGCGCTCGGCTCGCGGCCGGCTTCCGCCAGAACGCGCAGCAAGGTTCGTACGCACTGTTCAGAGATAGGATTTAAACCACCTCGCACCACTGCAGCTAAGACAGCTCAATGTGTTTCGATAACAATGTGTTCCGCTGAGTAACTAACCCTTTAGGCGGGGATCACGGTGAGTTTCATTTTGTTCTCTTTCATGTCTCTAACAAACTAACGCTTATCTTTTACTAACGGGTCTAACATTTCAGTGGTGTGGTGGTCGCATTGCCTGATCCGATTTCTAAATCGAAAGAATCCTATCTCTAAACGTTGCGTATGGTCCTTCTCCACACTATACATACGCTACTGTCAAACCTTACCCGATAAGTAGTTATAGCGTTTATGTAATAAGTATATATTTATGTATTTCTAACTATAAAACAGAGTTACAACTTGCAACCGGATTCAAGATGGAATATACGTCCGACCGCGCCAATATACGTCCCGGGCGACGATATAAGAAACGCTAGAACTCCGACGCCTCAAAATATACCTCATAGCTCGTCTCACTCTCAGAGTATAGCGTCGATGCATAGCTACAGAAATAATATCGAAGTTCCCAACGATTACCAGAACCTTCGTTCCCGGTCGCCATCTTGTTATTCAAACAAGATGGCGGCGTCCATTGGCGCGAACGACTGGGCTTTAATGGCGAATGCGGGAGGCAATGTTTGGAAGGTGAGGGGAGGGCCTAGAACTCGTAGAGTGAGTTGATTGCCTTGGTAAGATCTCGGACATCCAAGTTTCACATTATTCAGTTTTTCAGGCAAAAATCATTATCTGAGGCTTATTAACCACCAATCAATTATGTTTCGTCGTAATATAATGTTTTCTTTAAGATACCATATACGAATTTATGGTATATTCCAGAATATTTCTATTGGTGGAGGAACTTACGAGATCTTACTCAAGTATTTGCATGAGCTAACTTAGCGTGACTGCATGACTTCACTCAGCACATGTAAATAGCCCATCCCACCTCCTTCGGCTACTTTCACAGACCATTATATCGTAGATACAGCTAGGACCTTTGTGAAACGTATAACAACATCTATTAATTGATTGTAAATTGAATAAGACTTCAATAATTATTTAAAACCCATTTGAATAATCTTTGATCCCTCTTTAATAATACAGGACTTCATCATTGTAATATTCACTTGTCATTTGCGATATACGTATTGTAATTTTACTCATAATAGTTTTTAATGTTGTGACCATAGTTGCCATTACTCGTCTAAAACTATTTTGTCACTCATTTTTTATAGTAGGTTATAGTAGCTACAATAAATAATTAATCTCTAGAAGATAATACAGCTTTATTTAACTAGCTAATGTTACCAGCATGTCCTTCGAAACATACACGCGGAACACAGTGAGCAGTGAAGCTATAGCATAATTTTAATAAATTGAGCTGTCTCCAACTTGTAAACTTAAATCAATTATTATTAGGTGGAGAAATTCGACATGGATTTATTAGTTTATTAACTGTATAACAGTCTTAATTATAATTTGTAATTAATTATTACCATTTATTTCATACTTGTGTTAGTAATAGTTACCGTAAGTATGTATTTTTGCAACACAATTTAATCCTATTAAAACGACGTAACATTTCCAGAACACTTCTTCTAAGCATCACCCGGGAAACTCTTCAACGCTACCTCATCACGACACGCTGTCTCGTCAACTTCAGCAGAATCACATTCACAGCCCCTACGTGGAATGTGACGCCCCAATGCCCCCTGGAACGCCCCGCCACGGCATCAAAGACGAGGAGTCCCCCCTCCATTACCCCCAAGGATATCAGACCACGCGAAGCTACAACCACGACTTTCGAAACCCCCACGTATTCATGTCCCAACACTCGCCTGGAAGCCAAGAGATGATCTTCAGGAAGCACTACAAGGATGAGAATCGACGCAAGCATCACCACCATCACGGCAGCCAAAACGTGAATCACACCTATTCGGAAATCGCCTCCCAGCAGGGACGAATATACCGGCGCGGGTCTGAAGAGTTCCGCGTCATTCAGGACGATCCTGTTTACGAGGAGATCGAACGTAACGAGACAATGATGTCAGATATGTCGGATGACAACTCTGTCCCGGACTGCAGACAGAACCCGGGGCATCACGGATCCTCTGGATCTAAGTTTTTCGGGGACCATCGCCCCCTAATCTCCTACAGCCCTGGGGAAAGGCATCATCACGAGCAAGAGCACTACAAGTATGGCAAATGGGACACCCTGGAAAGGGCGTACGACCCGAGGCACGCCTACGAGAGCGGGAAGCTGATGCAGCAGTACCACCAGCCGCAAGAGAACATGCGGGCTCTGGCGGCAGTTCTCAACGGAGAGAACAACGTGGTTTGCCACTTGGAGCCGCCGCACTCCTACGACGCCTACCCTCAGAGTGGCAACCCCAGGACTGTGTCGCAGCCCAGTTTCTAAAAGTTCCCTATCTATCCTCGAAGCCTGTTTCTATTTTTGGGTGTTAGTGACTCGGAGTGAAGTGTACAGATATAGCGAATGACTTTTTTATGAGACGTAGATTAGCCACGAGTGATAGTACCCGTAGATACTTGCCATACCGCGGACTTTGTATTTATAGAAATAGATGTAAACTAAAATCACTTTTCCACTGTGATCCTATTTAAGTGATGGCTCAACTCTGTTGCGAACCACTTTAATTTTATACTTTGAGGTTTATTAGAGACTTGTACATACTAGACTAGACGTGACTCCGGTGTGACCTTACTACTTCTACTGAATCAGATCGAATCATGGCATTTTATATGTATCTGCATTTCTTATAGTAGGTATGAAAATCTGTGATGTTCATTTATATGCTTTAGATTAGGTTTTACAGACGTTCTGTCACTGCCATACGTTAGTGTTTTGTATGTTCGTTCGTTTCGGCAGCTTTTTATCGTTTCCAAAAATAATCCATCCGACCTACTTAGACTGACACCACTTAATGTTGTGCACTCTTACCTTAGATTAGGATTTAACATCTACGTATTGTAGAGTTCTTTTAACGCCATGAGTAACTGTTAATTTTAATATAATTAAGGAGTTGTTTTAGGAACGGATACAATAACCTGTATGAATTAATTTCTTGTATATTTTGGATCGTAAGCAATATATTTAGACTGGAGTATTGAGTGAGTGTTTGGCTGATTCACTTTGAAACAATAATTTATACATTTAGCCAACATTCATTAATTGCTGAAAGGGGGAAATAAGAAAAATATCAAGGGAGGTTTATATTTTGTATTTGGGTATTACTAGTCTATTTCTCCCGTTATTGTACAGTGTCTTGTGTATTTCTGTTATTTTCTTTTGATTGTATTTTAATAACGTTATATTAATGTAGGACGAACAGAATGTGTACATAATTTAAAGTTTATATAATAAAGAGTGGCGGTTCTTTAAGGACAACCACACAATTGAAACATATTTTTCATTTCATTTAAAATTCCTCAACAAATTATATGAACGAAATTGAAAATGAAAGGTACAGGCGTTATTTGAACGTACAACCACAATCGTACAGTACTTGCCAGGACTCTTTTAGAATTTTTAAGTTTTGGTGTTTGGGGCTTATGAAGCGTATTGTAGTAGTAAATACTTATCATGTTCTTATCAATTGCGTCAGACACTTTATTTCACAACTGTTCTGCTCCGAGCTGGATGAAAATATCTAGTGGAATATTGTAAAAGTCAACTGCTCGGCGATAGATGGCGTTCTTATACACTAAACTAAATTATAACTTGGAAACAGTAATTTTTTTAGTTGCCTCTTTTGCACTGCTCGCGAATGTCGCAAGGCACTCGGAAATGTCGAGTTATTTAAATATCATATAGAATTGGTTCGTGTTTCGTTAATGAAGTTTAAATTAAATTATTAAAAAAAGTAACGGGTGGTAAATCTGTGACAATATAACATGTTAATACAGTATGAATACCATCGACAATACTTATAATAAAATAAAGTGGTAACCTATATATTTTTATTTAGGCTGGAAATAATTCTGACGTGAACAGATAGATATCGCGCTCCCACACAACGCTATGGAAGCGAGTAAAATACATATTTAAAATGAATTGAAAAATTTATTTAAAAAACTTATAACACGACACTGTTAGTTAATTTTCGAAAATGTTTCCGAGATGCTGATTCCCTACACCCTAAATTTTGTATAAGATCTGATCCAAACATACATCTAAAAGGACACTTTCCACTTGTCCCAAAATGAGATCTAATTTAGAAATTTCTTCGCCCAATAGGTATTCTAAGTCCTAATACATAAAATCAATTCACGAGATTAATACGGTTCACACAGGGTAGGTACATTTACTTAATGAAAATACACTTAAGCACCACCCGCTAAGCCTAAAGAGAAATAATTTTGAACGAGATCCAAATGACAAAAGAAATATCAATTACATAGACTACCTAGCTACTTAAAATTAAATTTTGATGTACGGATCTAAAGGCACAAACAATTTCACAATTCAAGAAGCCAAGGAAACGGTCACTCAATACATAGCGAATATTTCCTATAAAAAACAATAGTAGTGTTTGTTGCATTCTTGGCACTGTGCCAGTAATGTTTGCGCCTGCATTGAATTTTTCTACTTACTTAATCTAAAATCGTAAATGCAGTTGAGATAAGTCGAACAAGCGAAGTAATATGAAGCTGGCTTATTTACAATTCATTCGAAACAATTTTACTACAATGATCGGAAATGAAGCACACAGAAAAATCGGGGTTACAATGAACACACAACACACATCACAAGGAGTTCGCAGTCTCTTCATCCAATAAATAGCCTTACTATGAGCATCCACAACTCTCCACCACCATGCCGGGAATCGTCCCGTATATAATATTTAAATCATGATCGAAATACAGCATCGAGATGCTGCTCATCCGCCGTGGGGCGCAGCAGGGGCCGCCACTACCCTGGGGTGCGACCAGATGCACCAAATGCGTATGGGGGTACTTTTGTAAGAAGCTGTAGGGGCACTCCCCACTGCAATAGTTCGCGTCGTATTGCTTGGGCGCAATGATCCAATCCCAACCGAACTCCTCGAAGTTAACAGACAGAGGGTACCGGCAGCATCGGACTTCTTTGGAGTTCTCAGTGCAGTCCATTCCGATCATCCGTCGCGTTCTCTTGTGTGAATTGTCTCTTAGACTTAGTTCTATGTAGGGCATCTAGAATAAAAAAATAAATGAGTGTAGATGGGTTTTTAATAAAACGGTATAATCTTATTTACCGATGTTGAAAATCTTGTTTGAAAGAGAGCAGATTTATGTCTTCAATAACCATTAGGCCTACCAAGCCCTAACATGCTCAACTATGGCAAGTGAACTAAATAATCTACTTATCACTGAAAAGAATTTAACCTTTTTTTTCATGGTCTTTGAGCTATTTATAATCATAATGACTATGGAGGTAAGAAGTTTCGATAGATCGTTGAGAAACTATATACCAAAGTGGTAAAGGGTGATAAAAGCTGTATTGGAAAAATGTTGTAATTACAAGCTTAGGAGTTTGAAGAGGAATGCGATGAATGCATCAAGGCTTTTCCTTAAGGTATATAACGGAACTTAGCCAAGTAACATTGCCTTTGTACGGCTTCGACTATTATGATTATTGAGTATTGAAATCCCTGGTCAAGTGCTTGTATCAGTGTTAACGGAGAATACACAGAAGTTTAATACCGATACAGGTGAAAGTTTAACCTGACCTGTTCATAAATAGCACTGCCTTAGAGATCTGAATGAGAGTGAGTGTGGAATAAGGATGGGTGACTTTGTGAACCAGTGAACTGCCTTCTTTACGCTGACGACCAACTCAATCTTGCGTCTTTAGCTTTGCAGGAATTGGTAACAATAATGCATAAATCAAATCGTAGGTGTCAGTAATATGATTGACCGAGAAAAAGTCGAATAAGTAGATAAATTTGCTTATCTGAGTTGTATGTTTACTCGAGATAGAAAAAGCGATTGTGACATTGAAAGGTGACTGATTGCAGGGATAAAATTAGGAATAGTCAGGATACGGAAGCGTGTGGAAAGGAAGAGGAAATCAGGATACGAAAGGAAAATAATGAATGACTATTTCTATTGTTTGTCGTCGTAAGAATTATTTAAAACCACACCATAGAAACGTTACACAAAATTAAATTTTGCAGAGAGTTTAAAATGACAAAAACCGAAAACAAAAATATGAATAAAAAATTCACATCTTGGAACCAGATGTTTAATTCCTCTATAGATTTACAAAATTATATGACCCACTTACAATTTGATAATAATGTAACTGAATAAATCTTTATCTTGAAGCGATTTTGCATTACTTCCTCATTGTATTTGGTGCAATGCGCAATTTTTTCCTTAGCAACTGATGATGCCTTATAAATATATTTATTACTTGTTAAAATGTTTATTTTAAGTCAATATTAATTTTAGAAAGGGAAGATTTATTGCTGATAAATAATAGGGCAGTCCAATGGGACGAGAGAATTTGTAAAAAAAATCTGAAATACAGTTTTGGTTTAAACAACGCCAGAGAAACTGAGGATTTTGTGATTTGGCTTAAAAAAGAGTTTTGTTAAGTAAGAATCCCATTTTGGATGGACGACCATAAATTCGAAACTGCTTTAAACTGTATCAGTTATGCTTTAAAGTAAAAACATTAAAATTAATATTGTATCATTAGTATTTTATGTGATTAATCGTTCATAGTTGAATAAAGAACTATTTGTTATATCATTATCACTTGGTTAGACTTTTTGGACCTCTGAGAAACAGGGCAAATCATTAATAGATAATTATTGATACTTGACACGAATTGACCCCAAACCGAAAACGCACGGCGCGGCGTTAGCAGCTCAAAATCAGGAATTGTTGCGATAGCTATAAATAACATGTTATTTATAGACGATAAAAACACATTGATATCGTTTATCTTAAAGCAATTATGACTCACCACTGCGTTATTCGACTCCCAGCTGGGATGCGGTACAACCAGATTTATTCTATTCTTCGAGTCTTGTACTCTAACAACTAATGCTAATGTCTCCCGTGGGAGTCTAAAGAACTCTGCTACCATATTCGTCACATTTGCTCTAACCCATGTTCCGTCCTGGAGATCCTTCCCGGTGAGTTTTATGGAGCCTTCGGAGTATGGCACGGAGGCTTTACTGCCTTGGCTATTCCTCGTGATCCTGTTGACCTGATAGTTGATGTGAAAGTGGTCGTCTGTTATTGTGATATTCTGCCGTTCCAATTCTTGAAGGTGGATGTAAAGGAACGCTTCGCTTACTTCATTTTGGAGAACTTTATCTGTGAACCTGAAGTTGATCACTTTCAGGCCTTTGAAGTGATTGTGACGCCGCAGGTCTGTGAATAAAAACTATATTTAAAAAATGTAATGAATATCTACATGAATTGTGACGAGCAGTGATAGAGCCAAGATATTGTAGTTATGATTCCTACAAACCTACATAGTTCTATTAGTAAGTGTAGTTCCCTTAACTCAAAATACTGCAAAACCCGTACATTCTCTCACTTCCATTCCTTGGTATGTAGAGTAAAAAGCCGCCACTCTTTACACTACAACCAGCCATACACATAACTTATCAAAATTATTTTACAAGTATTTCAAGTCAAGAGAAAAAACACATTTTTCTTAAAAATAGTATTCTAAATTGTTATTAATAAAAGTAGAGGAGTGTTCAAGATGACGCCTTTAAGTCTGGAGTGTTATCTGAAACAAAAAATACTAGTCATTAATGGTATATTTTCGATATTATTATAACGTAAAAATAATATTCAAAATTTGCTACCCCCATAGCTATAATGAAATATCTATTTCTTGACAGTTTTATTTTTTTGCATTACGAGGAAGCCTGGCATATCTCAAGTCAAGAAATTGTCAACGGTATGGGATAGAAGGAATACTTAAAAAAGTCTGCTAATAAAACGGTATGTCTATTATACTTTACGATATAAGCGCTACACAGTGTTTTTTAAATTGAACAATTAATTTTTCTCCGTAACTACAATAAATCATAAGATGACTATTCTTAAATTCGCAAAACAGGTGTAAAAGTTAAAAATATCGAGTTCGTTCATCCACAGAAGGCCGAACACCCACCCAAACCAATTTATTAAGAACACACCACTGATTGGCATTTTGTATACAAATCCATCGTCGGTTATTTAGAATTAAGACCTGTTTGTTTGCTTAAGTATTTGCTAAACCTGGTTAGTTTTAGACAATTAATAGTCTTGCAATTTTCTAATTCAGATTCATGCATCTAGACTCATATTGTACAAAGTATTAAGAAATCACGTTTTAGAAATAAGCCGATATATAATTGCAATTTATGTTATTCCCGCAATGAGGAATGATATGATTGCTCTAAATAATACTTCATTAAAAACGCAAAGAATGCGGGCATCAAAAATAGCTGATGAAAATAGTTGACAACTCATTGAAATTCTCAAATATTCGCACATGATATATTTCCGGGATATAACGATTCTCATTTACGACTTGTCATAATTTCATGCACGATTTTTCTACGACGTACTTTAAAATTCAATTTAAAAAGAATCTGTTTTAATATATCTTTTGTGTGAATGTTAGTCTCTCTCGTATATTCTTTAATAGGACTAACACTTTCCATAAGATGAAGAAGATATTCATCTAAATAATATGGGAAAGTCCATGTCAATCCTTTTCGATTATTTATCGAACAACGCAACCCTATTTGGGTCCTGACCTCAGGTGATACTGTTTATTATAAACATTATTTTATTGCATTAATAACTATCTCCTTTAGTCGGGCAGACAAATTTAATTTTTTTCTAGTTATGAGTGGACATCGGCCGTTTTGCGAAAATTAATATTATTTGTGTACACTGTGCCGCGGTATGCCCAGATAGAAGTGTAAACACATAGAAAGCCGGGACCCAGACACGACCAAAGCACTAAGTTAATTTGTTTCGGGGTATAAATCGAACAACTTACACAATATAGAAGTACGTAAAGCAATTGTACAAACGAGTCAACAAACCAATTGCTCACTATATTAATGTCACTTAGGAAATATTGCAGAAGGTAAACACTTTTACTAAACCGTTTGAGTGCGTAAGAGGTTTTGCCACCTCCACAGAAAACTGCAATCATAAAATTTAAACATTTGCTTATTACTCTATATAGCGAAGAGCGATTTCAATTCACCCATATGCCATATTAACTAATCCGATTACACTAAAGGTTAGCATTCATAGGCCGATAAGTAAGTGTAAAATACCGATTTCAATATATAAAAATACAGCATCCGGAGAAAAAATGATCTCAAAAGACATCTCGCAGTTGACGATTTTTTGATTATAAAACGTTCTCTCAATGAAATTCTATACAAAATTGAAATGATGAAATGTATAAATAATATAAGCGTTCCAATTACCCTCCAACCACACCACCACGACAACACTGCACCAAAGATTCCGCTTATCAAATTTCGAATAAGATTTTTGAAATTTCGTAACGCGCGCGCCCCGTAGCGGCTAGTATCACACTGATATGTTCAAGAGATGAGCCCAAAGCCCATAGTGAAGTAAATCGCGTGGGCTAACAAGGAGACTCAATCATATACTCACTAATCAAATTGCAATAAATAATCAACTTTAAATCAAGCGTGTAAGTCTTATATTCTATTGCCGAACTCTCAGTGCATGTACCTACTCATTTTTGTTTGATAAGAACGCTTAATTATTTTTATTAAGCGTCTTGACAAGGGACATTTGTAATTTTGATAATGTTCTTATCGTGGACGTAATTAAATCCTATAAAAATCTAATTTATGTTGATAACTAGTGACACGCCCCTGCTTTTCATACTCGGTACAGTCATTCCTTTTAATAATCCATACTGTACATAGGAATTAATAACTGTCTGTGTGTGACGCCTTAGGGCTAGAGTTTTAAACTGGAACGAATTATGTGAAAAAATCTAAGCTTTGCAATAGATTTTATTATTAATAATATGCTAGGAATAAGAGGATAATTTATCTATGACGAACATAAATATTAGAGAATTATGATATATTTTAAAGTTAGGTTATATGCCATAGAGGCGGTCCGGTCCCTATGAGTCTGTAACACTATTTAAATGAAACGTTTTTGCCTAAAGTTAAGAGTGCTCAATCGTTTTTTATCTGAGTTAAACATATTTTGGCAGAATAAGTATCTTAGTTAAAAGTATGCGCTAACTTATGTTTTGATTATTTTTATTAAGTATGATTCCTAGTATTGCGTCGACTTAATAACGATTTTATGTAAATTTATTTAACTTGTATAGTGGGGTCATTTATTATTTTATTACTATACATTAACAGATTTTTATTTATTTACGAGGAATACACATTCGACGTTCAATTTTCTACTGTCCCCGATTCAAATATTTTCTTACAGCAAATAAAAAATGCATAACGTATCTTTTCAAACTGGCAGTGATAGCGCTTCTTATTGACTTTTGACTTTTTATCTTTCTATACGTTTTTAGTCTTAAATATCCAGATTTATTTCAAGTATACAATATCTAATTTATAGTTGTATGGTTCAGTGAATCTTCCAGCCGGTTATAAATAGTTAATGTAAGTTTTATTTAACATACAATGTATGTTTAAGTAGTCACCAAAACCTTCACTTTCAACGAAAAACAAAAGCCGGCATTGCACTCACGGCCCCTCTGGCGGAGTGAGTGTGTAGGATCCTCCCTGTCCTCCCTGTCCGGTTAAATAATAAGTAAAACTTGGTTAATTTAAATGTTTACAAAACATAATGATTAAAATTAATTGCCTTTCTGTTATTAAGAGTCAAGGACAGTCTTATCATTGGAAAAGAATGTGGTATTTTGGCAAAAACGCACTATCTCTACGACTGATCCTTATTCTCATTCCTTGTAATTTCATAAGTGATTTCAGTATCATTAAAGAGTTCTACTAGTGTATCTAAAATTAAACTTAACCCGCATTGTAAAACAACAATATTCGCGTGTATATAAAAAATGATAAAAACCTGTTTAACTATGGCGAATTTGTAAATAATAATAGTATTTATTAGCGGTAACTATAACGTAATAAATCAGGATGTGAGCAGATCTGTCGATGCTTTATAAACGGAGGTACATAGATTTGGTAAGGTCACGGACCTCTAATGACACAACAGGGACCAACGTCCCCTCACAGGACAATTTGAAATGATTTGTTGACAAGGTGTACTGTTAAAGGACGATTTTCCTTAGAATCGATATCAAAGTGAATATAATAGTAGAATATATAATAAGTGAATATTTCTGGATTTATATTTTTAGTGTAAGAAATATATCAGTAAAAAATTAAATATAATATATAGTATATATTTATACAGAATTATAATAATTTATACTCTCACGACTTTTTACCTCATAAAAAAATGAGGTAAATCTTAAATAAATTAATCATAAATCTTACTACTTACGATTACTATCCTCGCCATGAGTATGTATAGTGCTGGGTTCGATTTCCGGTGAAGTATCGTGTTTAAAGAAAATTATAAGAACAAAATGAAATCCCAAGCCCCATTTGTGACAATCCCGCTTTATAGATCGATTAAATTCGATTTGTATCTTAATGAACTTGGTTTTACGAATTAGTTTAAAACTTCACAAATTAATTTTGTTACAATATTGATTAACATTTAATGATTCTATGCAAGGAACATTTAGCGACTACAACCGCACCTTGCGTGCGTGTTTTGACCTGTCACCAAATTCGGATACATTAAACAATTACGTTCAATTCCTTCAGCACATATACCAATTTGTTTTGCAATTTGATACCCTAAACTTAACCAACAGAGTTTATTTCACTGTGACGGATATTATGCTTTAACAGTTCATGTGCCCAAAGTTCAAAGTCACCGCTGTGTTGCGTATTAGATTTTATTTGGGAAGCTGGTGTTAGATATAAGAAAACAAGGTTTGTATGATTTTCAGAATGAGGCAGAGGGCACCAAAAGAAGGGTTCTTTCTAACGCTCATTCTTGAAAAACTATAGCTACACTGCCCGTAACCGTCGGTTAAAGATTTTTACGTTTTTTACGCCAGGATTCATGATGTTACCATCGTGTTTCGTCTTCAAATATAGAAACACTACAGGAAGTTCATGTCTATACCGATTGAGGTTTTCCTTGAGGTGATCTTTTGGAGATTGACTGCCGGTAATTAGAGGAATATTTTGTGTATGTTGGCCAAGATGGTGTGCAAATATATTTTATCAACATCTGGAATCAATCTTTCAAGAATCTAAGCGAAGAAAGCCATTGTGTTTGCAAAATATGATTAAAAGATAACTAAAACATTAAGGAACATTCAAAATAGAACTAAAAAATCTTTTTGTAGTAAAAGCAAATTAAGTTGTAAATGTAGGTCACATAGATTTACCGGAGTCGTGCCGAACTGCTAAAGAGGGTCCGACCGGTATAATAAAGAATCTGCATTAGACAACTCAAAATAAAGTGTTAGACAAAGTTGAAGATGCCTGTGCGAGTTTCAATCCTGAATTACCGTCTTAAAGTATCTTGCAGGATGGTTATTTGGTGGTCACGAATAATGCCCACATGTTGTAGAAAAACCATAGCGACACAAAATCCTAAGTGTCAGAATTAAAGGAAGGACACTTAAAAACAATAATAATAAACATATTACGGATTCTGATTCCAATCCTGTTATCTGAATTCCTTCTAATAATACATTTAAATCATACGGTCCGAAGTTCAAAGATCCAATCATTTTTGTAGTTAGAAAGGAAAAATGTAAATACATACCGATGTAAATGATCTTGACCATGACACCCAGCGAGCTAGTTCCCTAGATAAATAATTCGTCGAAGGGAAGAGAATTCATTCCCACGAATGCCCGGATGAGCGCACTCACTCAAGAGGTGCTAGTGATATCATGTATCGATGTATTTATTTTATAAAAGAGAGACTATAAACCCTACTATCTTTGTTGTAGCCAACTTCCGGACAGGTCAACTAAGAGAGATTCAATTTTATACTATAATTTGATTCTAGTTGACCTGTTTATTGTCACCAATCTAACAAAGCACCACTATACTGGTATTTGCGATCAGAAACAATGGTGTTACACGTGAGGCTTTTTTGTTATATTTTAGAATTATGAACACACCCTTAGTCATATGATTACTATTCCTACTTTAACATAAACACGCTCGCGGTAAGATATTTAGTTTATTATGCTGGCGGCCCTTTTCTATTGTAGGCTCTTTCGTGCTCTACCTAATGTTCTTATCCAATTTCAGTAATTAAAGGACTCTATACACCGCACATTTATGTTTAAAAACTGAGATCCTATTGGTCATACGCGTGAAATATTTTTTAAAACCATTCTGTATAAACAATTTCGCTTTTGTAACTATAATAGAATTTATGTTTTTTTACGCCAAAATACTTTCTTCATACTCTGGCTTTTATAATGGATTTTTTTATTGTTTGTACTTTTCTAAACTTAACTCCATTATAACAATATAATTGACTAAATGATTATTTAAATATTAGGCAGACCGATAGGCGACTTCTAACGAACCGTGTTACAGCTAGTGAGAAAAAACCGCGTGGAATTGAATACCTTCTCCGCTGATTCTCCAGTTTCTGTAAGTTGGTTGAAAGTCATCAGATAGATTATATTTTTAGGTGCTGAATTGTATTATTATTTTATAATAAAGATATCCGTTTATCCCAAGCCCCAATGTCTGACTTCCCTTTTGCATAAGCTTCCAATTAATTTATAGGCAGATAAGAAAAATAAAAATTTCGCAATTTAAACTGCAACAACAGATAACCTTTTACATGATAGTCATTTTGACATGATAACTACTGCGTTTTCATACCAAAATCCGATTATGTAACAATCTTAAACACATTTATGATACGAATTATCTTCCTCGAACGCTTTTGTGTCCAATTATGTTAAAAATACATCTCATATTTTACCTTGGTTGCGATTCTGATAACTACATGTAAATGTAATATAAATATTGGGACTAAATTCTGACCCCTATTCACATTCGGAACTAACCTCATCCACGCTATCTGGACTTCATAGATTTGTACCTGTAATGGTTTATAATCTGTTGTCTTTCAATATCACTCACTTTTTACATATTATCATTTCACTAAGGTTCTTACAAAAAATAAACCTCCAATTGCACTATAAGCTAGTTATCTCTTTCATCACAGAGCTATTAGACAGAAAAAAATTGAGCAGTTATTAAGGTAGTATTAATTTGACTGTTTCCTTTTTACGGAGGTTAATCTGTACTATTTAACCGTCTCGGAAGTACAAAGTTGGAATTCTAAAATCCACGTCATACCCGATCACAGTGTATCCGTATGTATAACGTTATTTCAAAATATCGATACAAGCCCACATCCCTGCTCAGAAATAGGGTCATTCGCCCTCTTGCAACAAATCATTTTTAATTGTGTGTATTCTTCAATCTTTCCATTATAAAGAGCTCTTAAACAATCGCAAACGCTCGCACACGATGGATCGGGTCATTGAACAGGATTTTCTCTTTTTTTTTCACGAAGTACAGGATGTCATCCTTTATAAAATGGGTCGAAAAAATTTTCGATTTGGGTCAAAGGAAATTTGGGGTTGGTTTTTATTGTTGGCAGTTTATTTATAGGTTCCGTATGATTTCGGAATTTTTGGAACATTATTGACAATTGTTAAAGTTTTATGTTTTCGAATATGTTGCGTAAAATTTTTTAATTGGTTTGATAAAACTTATAATAATATCATCCGTTAAATAATTACTAGTTAACGAGATTTCGTAAGAGAAAAAATAAATAATAATAGGGTAGGCATAAACACATTATACATTTAAATTAATTGAAATAATATTAACTATGTACATATTTCTATATAATACCAAACTCCATTTCGCATTGTGTAACCGTATAATCTAAACAAATAACTCATAATAAAACGACCCGACTTGCCCTTATTTTACGGCAATTGTTCCTTTTACAAGTATTGGAAAGTAGTGTGGCATAAATAACAATTTGACGTGAAAATAAATGCGCCCGCATGGCAGCCCTGATGGATGACAACGTCGTGATAAAAGGAGCCAAGGCTAGCGAAGGACAATGTTCTCATCCGGTGCGAGTGTGCGGTGGCCTTGCGTTTACTTTCCTTAAGATACTTTACATTCTTCATATAGCTTTTCGGTAGTCTGTCTGTTGGTTAATTTAGAGTTATAAAACATTCTTATATGCTAGATAACCGACAAAACATGTACAAGAAACATGATTATAATAGAGAAATATGTAGCATCTTCTTCAATTATTGGAAGGAACTTCAAGACGGGGGATAGTAGAGCAATAAATATTTTATCGTCAAAGGTACGTGTTAATAGTGTGGCCTGACCCACAATATCCTTCCTCCATATTGTTTTATTGCAATAATATCCTGTCAATGCCTAATACGTGGTTACCATAGCAGCACTGTAGTTAATTCCTTTGCAATGCCAATGGCACGGTGGAGAAAGGGGACTAATCGTGATTTGATGAATGAAAATATACGAGTAAGAACAATTTCCTTATGAAAATCCACTTTACCGTTTCACTTACCAATACACAAGCGAGGGTGAATTATCCGTCTTATATAAACATACGTTATTCAACAATAACGAGTTCAATTCGCTGTGAATAAAGTCAGAGAATTGCGATGACGCAATTCATGTGGCCTATTATGACGTAAATGATAATGTTAAAGATCTTGTTCTTCAAACTAAAGTAGCTTTCTCCTCAAATAAGTCTTATTACAATTATTACTTACTAGCGACCCGCCCCGGCTTCGCACGGGTGCAATGCTGATACTAAATACACTACAGAAAAATAAAAGTGTTGTTGTAAAAAGTAAATGTCAAAAAAGTTATTGTGGGTTATCCATACACACATATGGACGTTTCTGTAGACCTTTTCAATGTGTACAATACTTAGTACATTATTTTGATAAAACTCGTAGGGTTCAGCCTGCGTTTGCAATGTAAACGGAAAGAATGTAATTATTTACGACATCACATTAGAAACCTCAAAAATACAACAGTACTTCTCTACTATTTAATGGATGTTATTATAAATATAAACCTTCCTCTATCTATTAAAACCGCATCAAAATCCGTTGCGTAGTTTCAAAGATTTAAGCATACAAAGGGACAGAGAAAGCGACTTTGTTTTATACTATGTAGTGACGATTTACTTATGATTAACAATTATTGCTTGTAATATATTAAAGTATATTAAAGTATAATATTCATTAGTAGTGACCGTTTTTTATTTTAAGAGAATAGACTTCATTTGTTTCAGAAATAGCTCTTAAGAAATTAAAATTACGATTATATTAGCGGCTATTAGTTTCATATTGGACATCATAATTTGATAATGTTCACAGCAGAGGCCAACAGGCTAGTTCGTCTCAAATATTTAATTAATTTACATATATGTAAATAATCAGTAAATTTAAATACACTTATTGTATTACTGTATTACTAATTGTATTGTAATAAAACTATTAATGTAATTTAACACTGATGGAAGATGATGAAATCTTTGTGATGATGCGGGCGACCGCCCAGGATCACTTTCTTTTTCTGGCTTGTCTAAAGATGCTTGAAGGTATCATGGACACTTCCAGAGCTTCTCGTAAGTGAGTCATAATAAATATTCAAGAAAAAACACATGATTATGGTCAAATATTGAAAACAGCCTTAATTTGACTAGGCGAGAAACAAATTTTATTTAATTATAAAACATGTATTAGTGTGATAAAAACCTTGCTAAGTGCAAAGTTAGGAAGATTTAATTTTGCATTTAGAGGGTCAATAGGGACATCAATTCTCGCACAAACATTTTCATTAACTCGTTGCAGTAATGCAGTTTCAATTTATTTATTAAAAAAGCGATTTCTCGAATGAGCTTTGAGTGATTCAAACGTTTTAAGAATTGTTCAGAGTGATTCAAGCGATAATCACAGTTTTATATAAATAAGCATGAAATTATTTTAGTAGTCTATCTCTGTTTGTAACATCATAAACAAATTGTGACTAAAAGAGAGGAAAGAGTGATATAGTTAAAACAAATGAATAAATGTAAAGATTCCTTGACAACGAGTAAGTACTGATCCAGTTTTCTTGAGCCACATTAAAAAACGCTCAACATAAATGGCGTATAAAATAAATAATGCTAATAATAGATTCTTATCAATGCCTGCCTGTCTGTCTGTCAACCTTTCAATTTATATTGAAACAAATATAATTTATTGGGTCGTAATTATAGAATATTACTTGCAATTATTAATAACATAGAGATAAGATATATTATTTAAATTTTATATTGATAAGCTTTGCTTGAGGATTAAAGTGTCAACTCATGTAACGGATATTGAGGAACTCTTTTACGGGTTTAAAATAAAAATGATAGCTAGTACATGCCCGTTTATAAGCGTGTATCTCATATGATCATTTTTTATATCCATCCCCTGTTCCCAAAATTAGTACGTAGGAGGTACGTGGTTCTCAAAGCACATCAATCGACCGGATTTGCGACCCACTAAAACCGCCGGGCATACCGGCATAGTTCGGCAGTGATCTAAAATCAAAAGTTTGTTGAAACTACCGCGATGAACATACCTTCATGCATCATCTGCGTCACTGAAACTGTTGACTTCGAACGATGCAGATAGTCCATGAAATGTCCAGGAAACATCTTCACTCAGCCAAAGGTGACCACATTTTCTGTTGTTTCGTTTGCATAGAGAGCTAGATACCTAACGAATTGCATGATATCCCACTAATGGATCAGCTCGTATTCATACCATTTTTGTACAACAGCTCTCTGTGCCAAATATCTCAAATTTTAAACTCCTAGGATGGTATGCCAGCCAGCACGTTTCTCGTGGTCAGAGCTATCTAATTGATATAGAGTAATATGCAGTGGATATATTACTTTACCAATACGAAGGCTTTACTTACTGGAAAGTAGGATCAATATTTTTCATCTCAGGTAAGTTCCTCGTAGCATTAGGGCTACAAAAATTCCCCCTGAAATCTGTTGAGTGATACCAATATCCAGCATAACACCGTGGTTTAAACCTTGTTCTCTTTTTCACTCTTTTCTTGGCACTCTCTGGAGAAGTGCCATAAATTATTCGCTTACCTTTATACATTAAGCCGATCCAATTGCAGTATGGCAGCGAAGTCATAAATTATTTTATGACTTCAAGGCGTTTATTACCATATACAGAATTAGACTTCAGTCTTACTGAAAATGACTCATCTAACATGTGGTTAAGGGAATCGCGTTTAGAATTTAATTCCCAGCGAATTTTTTTTTGTTTTTAAAGATACATAAAGCTAAACGTGTATCAATTATTTTATTATTAGAATCTTCGCCGTGTCTAATATAACTCAAAAGTATTTTTAAAATGGACACAGGAAAACATACACGTTCTTCGTCCTTCGGGTTTATGTTATTAACTTTTAAGTAAAAACGTTTTCTATAAATTATTATTTTATAATGTATATCTGACCAAGGTCTAAAAAATTATATACATTACTAGGACATAGGGCATGAAAATCTAGAACTTTTTATCTAACTCTTCTTGTAGATTGGACAAAAACAACTAGCATGTAAATTTTAGAGCCATATTAAATAAATGTTCTTTGTTAACGTATAAGTCAGTGTTACGTATATATAAATATTTTGGCTTTGATACAACCCATATACTTGAACTCAGATGTTTAACACTTCAATAAATAAGCAACTTGCTAGTGTAATATATACCTAAGTGTATGACCACTATATAAAAATAATCAAATTTATGCTTAAAACATAGACCTAAGTTAGCCTCCCAAAAGTCTAAACACATAAAATTGCATCCGCCGGTCACGACGGCATCAAACCTAAGTCGAGTCACGCACAGTCTAGACGGTGCTGTATGCAAATATAAACAATTGTGTCGCACTTTTCGGCAATCCATTTTGTATTCGATATAAGGTGATTGTTAAGGCGAAGTCCAGTCCAACGATTAGTCATCAGGGAAAATATAATTTCGCAAACGGTAGCTGTAGTTTAATCTTGTGACAGTTCTTTAAGTAAATATTGTATTAGTCTTAACCAAAACTAATAGCTAATATATATAGGGGGGTATATTAGGAGTTTCACCTTTTAACTGGCCACTAATGTAGTTACTGGCCGTTAAGAGCTGTTCGATGTCAGTTTTTTTGAACAGTGTATTCGATAGTCTATTATATATTCTATTGTTGTATACTCTCGCATGGACTTGTGTTGTGAATATCTTCTCCTAAATTATATTATGTATCTATCGTTTTCCATTGATGTTTTTTGTGCTCTGCCAATATAACCCTAACATTGGTATATTTACTTCAAAATCACTTTGAAGAATCTAAAATAGCAAGATAACATTATGTATTTAATAAATAACGATTCGGTTATAAAATTTTCGGTTGGGTAGTTTAAGTTGTAATTGAATATGAACGAAATATATAGAATGAACTTCGCCTTAACGGTTCAAACAAAGTCTAGACTCGAACAATAACATGACGTAGCAACCTAAGTTAGAATTGATTATTCAAATGAATCGTCTAGGCTGCCTTTTATAATGCTAAATCGCGTCATTTGTATGCCTAAGACCTAATATTATGTCTAAGAATTTTATCACGAAGGAAACAGAAGAAACTTTGTTATAGTAGCAGCTTTGAATATATACCCAATTAGCAAGTACTTTATTAAATGCAATAAAACTACATTATGTAACTGTAACAAGACTCTTTCTACGTGAGAAACAAATGCGATCCGCGTAAATTCATATTGCTAAAGAATCATATGAATATATACAATTATAAATATATCTGAAGTATAGACTGTATCTATTGATTGTAGCTTAAAATGCAGTTCTTTGAAGGCTTTATTAAATAATTCATAACATGATAAAAAATGATTTACATTAATATTAAGTATAACATGACTTAAATAAAAATTACTGTGTTTTATTGATACAATATATGCTGCAGATAGTAGAGACCCACCAATCCGCCAATCACGCCAATCGAATTTAGTACTTTTATGAATTTATAGAATATTTTTAGAATATGTTCTTATAAAATTTACTTGGCCCTTATGTTAGTAGTGCTAGCCATTAAGTTTGCAGTATTTTTACATTCTATTGGCATGATCCACTTTGAGGAGAAAATAATAAAAGTACTTTATTATGCACAAGCTTTTATTTTATTAGAAGAAGAGCTTTATTTTACTTAAGAACTAAATCAGTTTTATTAAACACTAAAACACTTTGGCATTCGTTTAATCAGTTTAATGTCTGATTTCGATGACTAAGAGAGAATACAGCTAACGAAACTTAACGCTTTTACTTATATATATAATATAACAAACATTCTAAATAGTAAGAGTTAAGAAAATTTATATGAATTACTTGAAAAATAAATTACATGGAGTACAATGTTTGTGAAAAGCTGGTAAAAAAGGCATTGGCAGTACACGATTAATTAATTAAAAATTAAATAAATACTACTAGTTAATAAGCACTTTAATTATTGAAATCTACAAAAACCCTGCGAACACAAACCGAGAAAAATGTCTCGTGAAAATTAGTGAAAATTTCGAGTGGTCTATCAAGGGCAAAAAGATATATATAATAACGTGTAGTAGTTAGTATGGACTTGACGTTGTTTGGAACCAACCGCTACAAGAGTACTGTATACAGAGTGAATATTTCACCGAGGCGTGTTAAGCCAAATCCAAAACTACGAGGAATAAAATTCAACAGCTTTCGAATACGAGTTTTACCACCATCCTGAGGATGCTATCACTATCAATTTTATGTTCTATATTTTAAGTTTAGCATTTTACTATAATAGCTTGAGAAATGTTTTCATATGTTAAAAAAATTATGGTTACCCAAACTGGCCGTTCGTTATTACTTCGGAAAATTTGACCCAGAGATGATAAAATAATCATTTGAACACCATGTTATAAATATATGAGTCCCTATATAATTGAATTTTTAACTTTTCTTATAACCTTATATTTACAGAAGAATCATATCGAAATTAGTATTGTTTCAAAGATTTCACCCCCATTTGAAATACATACATTAAAACGCGCTTGAGAACAATTTGTCCCGTTTCCACAAAATGTTTCATTTATGTTCTGCTCTTATTCAAATTTATATAATTTTCAATTCGCATCAATAAATCTTGAAAACAAAAAAAACTAGACACTACAGAAATCAGACTAGATTCACAGGGTTCTTGTATTTGAAGCGTAGACTAACTTTCGAATGACCTATATTTAGGTTACAAAAATGTAGACCAATAAACGACATTGAGGATGAAAAAGGAGAATGGAAAGAAAAATCGGGAGAAACGATCAATATACACCGCCGTCTCTCTCCCGTTGCAGAATGTGTCGTATTGCGGAAGCGAGGCAGATGTACTGGCGCGTGGATCCACTGAGTTTGGGAAAATGTGCTGCATCAAGTAGAAAAACATCTCTATTAAATTTTTTTAAATAATAGGTTTATTATAACTACTGTTTTTCATCACATCTAATTTAGAATGTAATAAAGAATGGTATGGTTTAATAATTAGTGCATAACCTTTAACCTAGAAGGTTTCGGTTCGATACCCGGTTAATATTTATTTGGGTAGTGGTGCTGAAGGCACCACAAACACACTATATTAAAAGTGCAATCAATAGACATTAGAAATTAGTTTGACACTTAAAACACTAACCTTAAACGCATCCAAATCTCTCGAAAGATCTTCATCAGAATACCCCTTCATGGCCTTCGTAGCAACTGGACCCATGTAGTTGTTAACCACAGCAAACTCGAAAAGAGACAAAAAGACGAAAACCGAACAAGAAGACATCCACACGTCTATAGCTTTGACATATGACACTGGAGGTAGATTCTGTTGGGACTGTGTGTTTTGTGTTGCTGAAAATATTACGTCTTTTAAAAGGCTCCCACGAGCAGTTCCAATAGAATTTGTGGCTTGCGGCATCTATAGGTATAAATATTACAAGAATTACATATGGAGACTTGATTTTTTTAATATGTCCCTGTTTCTGAGGATATTGTACCTATAAGTTTGTCATGTATTAAAAAAATTGTAGAAGAAGTTTCTTAAAGATATTTAATAGTTATTGGTTAGCTGTCAAAAATGTCCAGGGGGATAGTTTACAATTAAAGCATATTCTACACAATTCACTATCTAGATAGAGAAAATTGTATTAGATATTCTTCAAATACATCAATGCAGAATTGAAGTTGCACTGGAACCTAATGGAGGACAGCTCGAAGTCGAGGCTTGTGAAACAAAAGGTTTTCGGGAGTAATATGAGTTGCTGAGCCTCACTACTGAGGGTCCCATCAGAAATCAATCTTAAAAATACCACTTAGTATATTACTAATTACATAAAAATAAATTTTCACTTTTTCCAATTTCGATTACAATAATTACAATGTATTCATCAGTATACCATATATAGTATTAAAACCAACGTTTACTATCAACTATTCACCCATATCCCATGAGACACAAATTCGTAACAATTGTATTCTATTTGCTCCTTAGATATCCTTTATATGCGACGTTTAAACCAGAGAACATGTGACTCAATATAAATTATCATCGCACTTCAAAATAGTTGCTGCTCCTGATTACAGACAAATTTAAAAATAACAGAAAATAGTTAAAAACCAAATTACCCAATGTCAAGAGTGAAGTGACTCCCAAAGTCACCCGCGCGGGGATGGCTTCTGGTTTAATCCAAAAAGATATCCAGGACATGACAACGATCAGCGCCGATGGTATATAGGTATGGAAGAGGTGGTAGCCCAGTCGACGACGAAGGTTGAATACCACTGCCAGACAAGTAAAATTACCTGCAATGTTTGTCAATATTTAGCCTATTTAAAATCACAAACACAGCTAGCTGATTATTACCTAACTGTGTTAACATTTGACATTTCAATAAACCACAGAAGAAAAACATTAAGAATTTTTGTATATTAACTTCACCTGTAGAATATTCAATCGTGCAATCAGAAGTGTAATTATTTGATATATCCAACTGTGGCAGTTCTATTTCAGGATTTACCACGAGAGGATCTGTCAAATTCCATATGAACACCAAATCGTGGACCGTATGCGATACTGTAACAACATTCAAAGATATATATTTATTTATTTAAACAAATAAAGCAGATATATAGTTTACCTAAGGCGTTCAAAAACTTTTCAACTCCATTACAAATAAGTATTTTGACAAGAAAGGTTAATGCGACAAACTACATAGTATTATGAGACCACGGATGTTTTGTTTGCATCTAAGTCATTTTAAGGAAAACACAATTTTATAAATAAACATAATATAAAAGAGACACCGTAACGAAATACTGGCTCTATTCACTTCTTATTAACTTATTTTAAAAGTCTATAGCCAAAATCAACGGACAACCTACAGGAATAAATCTTCATATATCATATCCTTTTAATTTTTGACGTGATTTGAAATACATTATAATAAGCATTGTGTATGTCTGAATATCAATAGCCTTCAGTCCTATAAAAACAAGAGTCATTTCCATAACAAAATATCTTGCAATTACTTGGGTCAGACGACGCAGTTTTACGCTCATACCACGTCAATAAAATCGAAATAGCAGCTCAAAACAGCTTTTCAAAGAACTAAAGTTGTAACAAATATAGCCAGACGGTTTTATGTGGTCTGGTCATGATTATTTGCATACTCACAGCTCTCTATCATCATAGAACAGCTCTGGGTGTCGTGGGGATACGATTCGAACTTCATTGCGCATGACAGGACCAGGGTCAACCTGTAATATATTTTTTTTATATGATTTGATTGTTTCAAAGAATACTTTCTTAACGGATATCAAATGTATTGCTTATTTACATTCAGTTCGGGGGTCATGTAATACACAAATTAAAAGTATAAAACAAATAAATTGCTCTAAAATGAAAACTTGGCAAAAAGGAATGTGTATTTTAATGTCGTAGTTTTTAGTTTTCAGGAATGATTAGATAAGTTTATAACTTTGGAGTCAGTGCCAAGTAAAACTTAACGTTTCTCTCACACATCATTGAACCACGTCATTGTGATATCTCCTTAGGAATAAAGAATATTAAAAAAAAAAATTAAATTGGTTCGTAAAAAGTTAAGCGCGAATACGCATACAAACAAACGGTCGAACTGAGAAACACATTAGAAAGTAATTTAAAAAATTAAATCGAAGAAGAAATCAATAATGTTGAGGTACTCTTTAAGCTGTAAAATTTCTTATTTATATAAAACTACATAAAGTATTTAAGTTATACACATACTTAGCCATATAAAGTAGAGTCTTATCATGGTACAGCCACAAATAATGATTCGGGATGCTCATTTCGTGAAAGGTCACTTTTTTGGCATTTTTGAAAAAACAGTCTGGCCGCCAGATATTGTTCAGCCACTCGACATCCAAAATTCTGTACTCCTCGTGCATGTTTTCTGGAAGACGGAGACGTGGATCCCGCCAGGACTGTGCCAGGAATATGTCTGCTACGTATGTCTGAAAAACCCATAAGATAAATTTTAAATATGTACTTAAATATTATTAATTTAAATATACTTATTTATAACAATTACATACACACATATATATTTATAACAATATTAATTAAAACTAGAAAATACAAATAGAAGGAAGGAATTTTCTTGAGTGAGAGATAAGCTGATATAAGTGCGGTTTCCAAAAATTTTTTTTTACATATTAATTGTGGGAAACGGGCAAGAGGCGCGTCTGATTGTAAGTGACACCGCCCATATACACTCACAATGCCAGAGGCCTCAAATTTTTCGATTTCAAATAAGGTCTTTACGTTCATGAAAGTTCTCTCAAAAAAGTCAAAGCAATGTTACCATTTTATTGACATCTTATACGAATGTACCTATGTATATAGCTATGAGTTCCCAATGTTTATTAGAATAATCCACCTATGATTAATTTTGGCCTAAGATGCAGTTAACCGTGAATGGCATTAGAAGCCAGAATAATTCAACCAAATTGGCCGAAGTAATCCATATTTGACTAATTGCTCGAAAGTACTAATTCCATGTACTTTAATTAATTTCATTGATTAGAAACACAGCTTCCTAATGTTATGTATATCAATACTTACCATACTCTCTTCATTGATAGAATCCAAAGACAACACGGTGACATGAAAATAGACAATAGTGGGCTCGCCAAGTGACTTTGGCGCCCTATTTTTGTCGTAATACTTTGCTTTTACCGGCAATATGTCACGGAGAGATAGACTGGTCTCCCCTTTGAACTCTATATTTTCTTGATACGATGAATTTGATCTAAAATAAATTCATTATCACAATAATTCTTTGCGTAAACGTGTAGAACCTGATCACCAACTTGAATATAAAAATGTCAATAATTAAGTAGATATGATTTTTCTTGTATATTTTCTTCTATCTTTCTTGTATAGACATATAAAAAACACACAAAAGTTTCACCCGTAATCAAACACATCCTGGAGAAATGCGCATGTACAAACACTGAGAAAAAGGAATAAATAATTCTTAATACTTACAGAAAACTAACGGCTGCCTGAACCCGGCCAGCGGTTGATATCCGTAGCAGCAAGAGCAACATGGACGAAAACGCATACATGTCCACTTTCAGTTTCATTATCACACAAATAACGTTCCGTCAACTCTGCATCTTCGTTTAGAATTACATTAATCACTCATCTAATTAAAGAATATAATGTTCTAACGCTAGTAGGAAGCAGCGAAAGAAAGTAAAAAGTATTATATTGCTATGGCGAAATGGATCCGAATTGAATTTAAATTGGAGTTACATTTATCTACCGGCGTTAAATTTTACTCTATATGAACAGATGCACACTCGAATGAATGTCGCATGTATTTCATTGTCATTAATGGCAATTTATATATTTGAAATTAAGACGCCTCCCTATATTTTTATATATAATAACTAAATATAATCAGCATTAAATTTGTTATTTGAGAAAAGTTATATGCGTAAATATTTTAAGGAAAGTCTGTTGCGGATTATCACGTTAACAAAGGACTAAAGGTGGTCATTTGCGTTACTTTCCCCTAAACTCACCGTGACATGGATCAAGTAAGGGGTGCCGCCGCCTGACGTTATATGAGGATAAAACTCGGCAAAACCAAAGTATTCTCAGGTAGTCGCAGAAAATAATTGCTATTGCCGATAATAGAATTGCGAGGACGTACCTCGCTGGGTCTTACAACCTTGGCACCTCGATGTACCTGCCCTGAGAGGAACTACAGAAACGTTGAAACTAGGCACAGATTGCCCACGACACCGATCAAAGTCAGAACATGCGAGAGTTCGGAGATCAAAGGCTGATAGAGACAGAGGCAAATAAGTTGATTGAGGCTAGCGCTGGCAGGACACGCTGAACGCAATTGGACCCCAATTTGAGAGATGGGTGAGAAGACGGTCGCACCATCTGACCTATCGGCTAGTGCAGATACTCTTGGGACATGGCTGTTTCTGTAGCTTTCTGTACAGGATTGGTCGTGTAATACGGTGGTAGTGAACGACGGTCTACATACCCTGGGAGATTGAGATGAAGAGAGGAAGTATCTCAGCAGAGAAGAGTACCGACACAAGATAGGACACATCACCCTATCCCACCATGCAGTCTGTTTGTGTAACGCATTACCCCACGACAAAAAAAATGTTTCCAACGGCCGCAAGTACGGTCTAACTAAACGTTACCAAGCAATTGTGAATTGAATAATATGAAATTGTGAAACATTATTAGGTATATAATTTTTAAGAGAAACCACTTACAGCTGCTTACAGTACAATACATATCAGTTACGCAATAGGTTACGATTTACAAGCACTCTTGGGTGGCGTAGAGGCAAGATGATTTTATCAAATAATTATAGAAGAACATTAAGGTGTATCCTGTGGCTATGGTCCACCTGTGAGACCAAGTAAAAAAATATAACAATATTTTTTTGGAGATAGTGAATTCATAAGCATTCGTATATACATAAAAATTTCATCCAATGAAGAATACATCAAATAATAATAAGAAAAGAAAATAAATAAGATAAATAAATACACATAAAAATACATTAGATAAGACAGAATTATTATCAGAAAGAACAAGAGATATTATATAAATTAAACTTAGTAAGAAGAAACACTTTTTTTAATAAAACACCAACCACTATAGCGTTCTCATAAAACAAAATATCTTACGACACTACACACACACTGTAATTAACAATAATAAGAGTAAATTTAAACGAATTTCACGTGAAAATGTATGCGAATGTTGCTGTAAACTGTCTACATTGGAAAGGCTACTTAGACACAGATATCATTTGTATGGCTTCTTTCACATAATACAATTTAATATGTGGAGTAGATGAATAACTTTGGTTACTTCTTTGAATTTTTTCTATCGCAATTTTAAACTGGCGTAAAACTTATTGTCTTACTTTTGTTTGTGAAGACTAAAATGTTGTGTTTGTTATAAGAGTATTTTATGTAAAATTTCGGTAACATAATTAACATATCTGTTTAAGGTAATTTCTAACCTTGTTTTAATAATTAAGTAGAAAGTAAGAGCAGTTCTACAAGGAGACCATTACTACTAAAAGAATTTTTGTTTTTATAAAATCCAAAAATAAATTATTATTTTGAATATATTCAAAAGTCTTTTTTTAAGGGAACATTTTTATTTCCGTCTGCCTGTGACGTACAGGTATCGAGGTGAAATTATAATTTAAAATCAGGTCAACAGGACGTTCAAACTAATCAGCAAAATCCGTTTTTACAATAAAACTAACCAATATAACTTAGGGACCTTCAAGAAAAGAGCGTATAGGCATCTTAAGGGCCAGCAACGCACTTGTGAGGCCTCTGAAATTGCGAGTGTCCATGGGCGGCGGTATCACTTTCAATCAGATGAGCTTCCGGCCCGTTTGCCCCCTCGATAGACGAGTCCGAATCTGATTTCTCTGATATTTATGGGTAAAGAACAGTCAGTTGATGTACTCACTATAATGAAAGATAACTGATGGTTGCCTATATTCACCATTAAAAGATTATTGATAAAATACCTGCCTAGAACTGCTCTGAGATGCGGTTTTATTAATATAACGGTATGATTTTAATATGGTTGTTATATATACTTGTGTGGAGAAGGCGCTTAGCCTAAAACGAGGACCTCATCCAGTCTTCGGATTGTGACGTCATACTGATTGCAGGTGGAAGATGAGATGTCGACAAATGTTTGGCCTTCGCTTTGCTATTATCCAATACATTACTAAAGATTAGAAACTTCTACTGCGATATAACAAAGCTTCGCTTATGTAAGCATATTTCAATCAGTTACAATGTTGCAATATTAATAACTTCATTTATAGCTACAGCTATACCTATATGGTGCGGATTGATTTTCCTCACTGCTTGTAACTACAGTTGCTCACAAGAGAAACTCAAGTGTTCCGTAAAAAATCGTTGTACTTATTATAGCCAGCCTAAATAAAGTACTTTATCAGGTTTTTATAAGAAATAAAACAAGTCTAGAATATAATTTTCAATTAATATACTGTACCAACACTTTTCTTTAATATAGTTAAGAGTTCGGCTTTAACTCTTACGTCATACTTACGTCTTCAAAATATATTCTTAGTAAATTTAATATGCACAGTAAAACCCATGTTCCGTAGGATTACAAAGGGACATAAAAACCTTACAAAAATATCTTTTGACCGCAGTATGTAATGAGATTACCTTCGGCCTTGCACCACATAATTGTCACCCTCACCTACTAGCGTAGATGACGCAACGTGTATGTTATATATGTCAAAACAGCTGAACCCATTTCCATGACTTTTGTGTAACTGATTCAAATTGAAAATTATAATCATAGTGAATGTTTGTACAATTCACTTGAAAGTATGCTTGCAATTTTTGTTGCCCAGGACTCAAATATCCAATTTAAAAAAGAAATAAAAAATAATAATCGACGCCAGCGGAAGATATTTTATTCTAATTTTTAAATATATTTAATAATCAATAAATAGTGCCTCATTAATAGTTGTCTTATTTTTTTATTTGTTCTATTACAATTTTTAATCAGTGATTGTTTTTTTAAGCCAATTAATTTTTTTCACTGCAATAATTCTTTGAGATTTATTAACCATGTACGCCGACGTTTCGGATGATTTTTTTTCACGGCCTCACTGGCAAACATTTTCTACTAATATTTCGTTATATAGTAATTTTAAAATTTATTTTATGAAAACTTAATATTTTCATTTATTCTTGTATAAAGAAAAATTATCAATATAACATTCAGAATGTTTGTAAGTCTGCATGTCTCTACACCCCTTTGGGTGGTTTTAGGTGGTTACAGCCCTTATATTTCGTTAGTATTTTTCTTCCCAGTCCCATATATCCTTTGACATAAATTATAAAATTTCCATTCGTTTAATTTTTCCGGATTTTCCTTGCACATAATTTTGTATTCAGCACGTAGTTCCATCATCCTATTGGAGCAATCCAACGGTGTTTTCTTCAAAATATCGGACGCTTCCATCCAAAGGTAGCTTCTTACAAATTGTGGATTTTTAAATTTATCCAAATGTGCTAAGTACCATGTCAAAAGTCTCTCCGTCTCCATATCCGTCCAAACGGATCCTTCTGCGGAATCCAAAATCTCCTTAAAGGAATTTTCTTTTTCTGATATCTCCTGAAGCAAACTGTCAAATGGAGTTTTACTACCAATAGTGAATAGATACTTTAAATATTTAATTTTTTTGTCTACTTTCTCCACTGGTTCCGATATCAAACCCGCCAGTTCTGACAAAACGAGATCTTTCAACTTTGGGTTCAGAAAATCCTCGATATTTGTTAAATAAAATTTCAAAGCCTGCTCAACTTTATTAACACTCAACTCAACATCTTTGAGTTTATCTTCGATTGAAACGATCCTCGTGAATATTTTTTTATATTTCATTTCTTTCTTCTCATATCTGTCTTTGAGCAATAAATACATTTTTCTACATGACACCGGAGACTTCCCATCCATTTCTGAAGATATCTCTTTCCACATTTGCTTTGGAATAATCTCTTCGTGTGATGTTATATATTTCAAATATAGATTCAATAATTTCGTTTTGGACTGTTTATTCCAGATGATCTTTGGGTTTGGTTCGCTTTTAATTGCCTCATTTTCATTCGGATAAATAATTTGAGCTTGACTGATATCTTGGCCTTCGGGTATTACTATCAAACATTGGAAATCGTCATCTGAAATTAATCAATGACCATTAAATAAATTAGCTATAATTATTTTGCAATTAGGCATAGAGCTAATGGAATTTATTAAAATAATATAAATAAATTTATAGTATTGTATGTATAGGTTCCATTTCATTCCAAAAATTTCCAAGACTTATGATAGTACTCAAAAATGCTAGTTGTGTAATACAATCAAAAGCAAAGTGTTTATAGCAAAACCAGTTCTCCTTTCATCGAAGAGTAAAAAAAGTAATTCTTCCTATTTCACTTTTTTTTTCTAATTAAGAATCTTGCAATCAGTCGCTAGACTATTAGCAGATGTGTTAGTTGGTTTCACAAATAATAAAATAATTTTTCACTTATATTCCCATATTTTTGATAGTATCAAAATATTATATAGCCTTGAAAAAAAAAATTGTATAAATATGAAGTTTTATTGTATATATATATATATGTTGAATTGTATATATATGTATAAATATGAAGTGTTAAAACTCACCATCTTGAACTTCGGTTTTTATGTCAACCGTATCTTTTGTATACATTTTATCCATCATATCAAAATATTTCCATGACACCCGTTTATCTGGATTGTTGGTTTTCATTGTTTTTAACTTTCTGTAGCATTTTCTCAATTCATAATATTTATCCATACAGGCCGTTGAAGTCTGGCCTGTTATTGATGCAATTTCTTCCCACTCCCATTTCTCCTCATTACCTACGTTATGGGCTGCAAACTTTATGAGTTTAATTATATCTTGGTGTGACCATTCTTCCGTATCACTTAAACTGGGTTTAGAATTTTTTAGTTTGGCTTTAACTGCTCGGTAACCAAAAACTTTCTTGCATATGGTATAATATGGCCACACTATTGGCATTTCTGGTTTTGTAATTTCTCTTTGAACATGATTTGTATATATCTGCTTGAAGTTTCTGAATCTATGTGCACACTCTGTGGCTGATATGCCGATTTCCTTTGATAATGTCTCCCATAAAGATGTCTTTTTATAATTTGGAGAATTGAATTTATCTTTATTTTTCAGGTAATACTCCAGGATCTTCATTCCTTTTACCCTTCCTAAATCGCGCTTCACACGATACGTGTAGCCCCTTTCATCAAATCTTATTTCTTCATTTTCAATATTTTCTGAATTACTGTCTTCTAGGTCCTTCATGTTTATCTTCTTAACTGGAAATAATATAAATATATTATATATATTGATTTATTACAATATTATGAATTAGGCAAAAGTCAAGTATTATTGAAGACAAAACACGGATGTTTTCTAATTCTGACATGTTTATAATATCATTACAATATTTTAACTGTATTTCAAAACAAACTATAAAGACCTTACCTTCAAGTTTTGCAGGCAATTGAATTTCTTTTTCCTCAGCTTTCTTATATCCATCAAGTAAATTAACATCCATTCCATAGTCAAATATTATATCAAATAGATCAATATAACGCCAATCAATTTGAACTTCGGGGTTCTCTTTTTTATCATTCAAAATAGTCTTATATACATCTACTAAATTATCCCACTGATTTTTACATGTTGCTACTCCACAGTTTAGCTTTTTTGTTACAACAGATAAACATACATAATAACACACTGGATCCTTAACCAAGTTTATATTATCATAGACAAACTGTACTAGTATATCTAGTAATTCTGTATCCCAATCTTCAAGCCCCTCAAAATTATTTTCTAATTCTTTAATAGTTTCTTTATATATAATGTTATCCATTATTATTTCCCATGCATGGCGTTGAGATAAATTGTAATGACCCTGCAGTAATTTATCAATATGCTCATTTTTAATAGAGTTAAATTTTGCATTGCAATTTTCTGCTGTTTTTTCCAATAGCCGCCCAACATCATGCCAGAGAAAATCATTTGGTATAGTAGGGTCTTGGAATTCATGCAAACAATCAAAATAATATTTACATAGAAATGTTTGGTCAGTATCGGTCCATTCATTGGTTGGGGTATTTTCCACAGTGGCAAATTTTTTTTTAAATTCTTCATCATTGGCAAATATTTGGTCAAAGTGTCTCATGTAAGGCCAATTAATTCCGTCATCGCCACTATATATTCTTTTGTGCAAAATTTTTATATAATGTTGCTTGTAATTCAAAAAACGCTTATACCAATAGTCAATATCTTTTTCATTCATATCCCTAGCAATCCTTTCCCATATAGTTTTTAAATTTGTATTTGCATAAATATTTTTATACTTTAAATATAAGTTTAGCATCTTTTCAACACTAGGATCTATTGATTTCTTATTTGGAATATCTTTCTTATTGCTATCATTATCAGTATTTGTTACATTAAGATACATGTCAATAGGATTTTCATCATGAAATGCTTGATGGCAAAGGTTATAAAATGGCCATTGTATGTTTCCTAGCTTTAGCTTCTCTGAGTGTATGAGAAAATATTTTTCTCTAAATTCACGGAGTTTATACTCACATGAGAGGGGCTGTTTACCTAAAAGCATAGTTTTACAAGCAACTGCCCATAAATGTTTTTTTTTAGCTGTCCCACTTTGAAATGTCTCCTTATTATCAAGATAAAACACAATGAGCCGTCTGATTTCTTCATCTGTCCATTGCTCAGATGCAAATTGGTCACTTGCTTGAGCCAAGTCTAGTTCATCAGCCGATTCACTTTCTCCAGTATCTTCAATAACATACTTTGTTTCTGATATCATTTGTATATCTTCTTGTTGTTCATTTTCTACTATGCCAGTAGATGAGTCTTCTACTTGATGATTATCTGTAAATATTAGTGATAACACTGTAATATATATCAACGCCTAATAAAAATTAATTTATTAATTTAATGCATTTTGCCAAATAAATGGAACAAAGAAACAATATTAAGTTCATATTTAATTCATACGGTATTGAAAGATTAAAATTAGACTCACCATCGACATAATATAATAAAATATCACCATTTGGGTGAATTTCTGTTTTCATAACTATCTGATCTAAATCCATAATTGACACAACCCAAGATTCGAAAACATATGTACAAACACCTGAAATATACAATAATTTAATAAAATTTTATTCCACGTTTATTGTTTGTTATCAGTTTATTATAAAAAATCTTGAAAAAAATTATTCCCGATGGTCATTGATCAAAAAGCGGTAAAATTAAATGATAAGAAATCGGAAACATTGGTAACCTTAACATGCGCAGCAATGCTATTTCTTTTTTATTATATAGACAGATTTGAGATTCGTCGCAAGCTATATTTTTCGCAAAAAAATTTTATGTTTTTTTCTTAATCAAATCTCTGGGGTCTTACTAATTTACACCGCCATCACTCTAAGATAAGTATATCGTGTATGTATCCAATTATACAATCTGGAAGTCAGAAAGCTTTAAGTGTCATTCTGTTATAAGTAATCTGTTTTTTTTTTTTTTTTTTTTTTAATTTTATGACCTGGTAACATAGACCTTTAAGTCATAACTTATTTGGACAATGTTCATTACTTTGGAGTCAAAAGTCACAACACTTCACTGCACAAAATTTCTTCAGTTAAATTGTTTGAATTGTATTTTTTATGTAGTTATAAATAGGCTTATAGGATGTTGGATCTTTTAGTAAAACGTTGAGTGGTGGCGGGTGGGAGGAAGAAACACACTTATACGCATTGGTAACACTAAGTTCACTAGCCAGCACCAGTCTTTGAATGAGGAAACTTTGGCAATCGAAAATAATGTGATGGATCGTTCCTTCACTTGCTTGACAGTGATTACATTGATTGTTTGAAATAATCCCAAGTCTTGCTAGGTGTGACGGCGCAAGATTATGGCCAAATCTCAATCTGTTTATAGTTGTTATGAAATCTCGACTTTCACTAGTTTTCAATTTGTCATACCATGGTTTAACAGGTAAGTTATCTTGGACACTTCCATACCACCTTCCCTTGTTTTCCTGATCATTCTTCCACATTTCCGTCCACAGAGTGTACATGTTTTCTTTAATATTTAGAAAATAATCAGTAAAAGGAACGGATACTGAGTCTGTTACATCAATACTGTTGATAGCCTCACATGCAGCTTTGTCAGCTTTTTCGTTGCCAGTTATGCCTTTATGAGAAGGCACCCACATAAAATATATATTTACATTCTTAAGATAATATTTATACAATAGGTCTTTTATGATATACAAGATGTAGTTGGTTTTATAATTTATACAAACATTGCTTAGACTCTCTATCAGGCTTAAAGAATCTGTTATTATTAAAAAGTATTTACAGTTATTAATTACACTAATTTGCAGTAAGGCCTGATAAACAGCATAAGCCTCTGCAGTAAAAATAGAACAAGATCTATTTAAAACAAAGCTTTGAGAAAACTTAGCATTTGAATCATAAAAAGCTGCATGAACATGGTTATTCCCTTTGCTGCCGTCAGTATATATAGTGTAATATCTACTATTTTGTGACAAAAACTGCATCATATCAGAATTATTATTAATTGTACTTGGGATAATATTTATTGGGTGTGAAATGGAGTGATAACTGTTAGAGTAACATGGCCAAAGGGACTGTTTACAGGTCTTTTTATACTTATTACTTATTTCCAGATATATTATGGACAAGGATGGTGTATATTTGTTAAGAAGGGTTTTTCCAGTTAATAATGAAGTAGGGGTTATGTCTAGATATGGTGCAATTTTTTTAATTATTTTCATATTATTAGAAGATAGTAATTTGAGGCAGTATCTGTGTGCAAGTAAGAGACGTCTCAAAATTAATGGCATAACTTTGGTCTCAACTTCCATGGCCCTTATGGGAGTTGAGCACATTGCACCAGACACTATTCTCAAAGCTTTGTTCTGTAATATATCCAGTTTATTTACATGTGAGCTATTTAAATAAGCTAAGGAGCTATAATCAAAATGACTTCTGACAATTGCTTTGTACATTAAAGACAGCACTTTGGGGTCTGCACCCCATGATACGCCTGCCAGACATTTCATAATGTTAATACCTCTTAAAGCATTTTTGGATATATATTTAATATGTGACTCAAAATTTAATTTCTGATCTATTACTATTCCTAAAAATTTCTTACTGGTAACCTTGTTTATAATTTCACCATTATAAATAACATTATAGATTGGTGTATCCTTGCTGAATATCATAACATTGCTTTTTGACGGGTTAATTTTTAAATGTAAAATGTCATTATAATAATTAAACAATTGAGATAGAGCTACATTAATACTATCTATTGCTACTTGTAAATTATAGCTACTGCTGTACAAAACAATGTCATCAGCAAATTGTAAAATATTTACATTATTATTTACATTGTCTATAAAGTTACAAATTTCACTAGTGTAAATATTATACAATAAAGGAGATAAGGTAGCACCTTGCATAGTGCCTTTGGAGGCAGATTTTGGACCATATAGCATATTATTGTATTTCACATACACAGTCCTATCATTCAAGAAGTTATATATCCAATAGCATAATTGCCCTGGTATTCCTAGCCCTGACATAACTTTCACAAGTATACCAGGATCTATACTGTCAAAGGCAGCTTGAACATCAAGAAATATACAAACAGTATTTAAATTATTTTCCTTCCCATGTTTCAGATCTGATATTAAAGAGATGAAACTATCAGCACAGCTTCGCCCTCGTCTAAAGCCATACTGGACATTGGGAATGATGTGATTAGATTCAACATACCAGTCAAGACGGACTTTTAACATTGTTTCAAAAATTTTGCCAAGGCAAGAAGATAAGGAAATAGGTCTATATGAGCTAGCAAGTTCTGGTGCTTTGTCTGGTTTGAGTATTGGAATTACACATTGTGTTTTCCATGCCTGTGGAATATATTTGTTAAACCAAAGTAGATTAAGGATATCTAGAAATAATTGTTGTGCCGATTCATCCAAGTTTTTAATCAATAGATAAGGATAGTCATCCATACCAGGTGTTGTATCACGTCTGGATTGTAAACTTTTTGTAAATTCTGACCATGTAAAGGGTTCAAGTAAAAATTTAGAATTTTGATTGTCATTGTTTAAGTTAAAATAAATATACAGATTACTAGTCTCACTTAAATTACTATTATCTGTTAAATTATCTAGAAAGTTAGGAATGAAATCGTCTCTACATGACTTATTGCCAGTTTTAACACCTTTAAACATTTTGAGTAAATTCCAAATCTTATTAATGGGAGTTGTTCTACTGAAAGTATTTGTTAGATTATTCCAGCCTATTTTTTTCTGCTCAGCTAATGTTCTTTTTTTCTGTGCATCCTTTTTTTTATAGTTAATATAATTATCTATGGATGGGACATTTCTATATAATTTTAAAGCATTATAAGATGCAATGACACTTTGTTCACAAATATCATTCCACCAGGGGGCTGGCAATCTGCTTTTGAAACTGTTTGATTTAGAAAATTTAGGTATTGTCATAGTTTTTAATGTATCCAAACAAGAGCAGAAAGCACTGTAAGTTAATATAGGGTCTTCAGAATTTATGATAAAATTGTTGAAAACTGTTCTCGAAAGAGTGTTGTATTTAGTCCAGTCTGCTCTTTTATATAAAAATCTGTCTACTGGTGAAGCAATGTGATATTTATCAATAGTTAAGGATATTTCTGTTATTGTAGGGTAATGATAACTTCCCATGGCATTGTCATGTACAGACCATTCACACAAAGATGCAAGACTAGCACTGATGAAGCTAACATCAATAGCTGAAGGGTTACATTTGGGGTGGGTGACAGTTGTAAATCTACCATCATTCAAAATGCACAAATCTAAGTCATTAATAATATTATATAAGCTGTGACCTCTACTCTTACTGGATAAACAACCAAACGCTATATGGTGAGCATTAAAGTCACCACTTACAAATATTGGTTTTGGGAGATTATTAATTATACTCTGTAACCTATTTAATCTGATATGACGACTATTAGGTGGACAATAAACACAAAGAACAGTCAGTTTGCCACTTATTGTTGATACAGACAGAGCAACAGTTTGGATGTCCTCATGGAATCTAGTGTTAATAATATTGTACTTGAGATATGGTTTAATTAATATTGCCACACCATTATGTCTATTGTTTGAATTTTTATTATAAATATTGTAACCTGGTATTTTAAATGTGTTATCTTTGAACCATGTTTCGTTAAGTAGGCATATATCAATGTTTTGTTGTGTTAAGAATTGAATAAGAAGGGGTTTTTTACTATTGGCACTTTGAATATTGTACTGAGCAATACGTAACTTAGACTGTGTAGGACCTAGATCCATTATTTTAAATTTTTAATCAATATATCTTTAATTGTTTTCACTGTAGTAGGTGAATTGTCACCCTTATTGCCTAGCTCCACCAATGTCTGTACAAGGGCCATAAGTACATCATTGTTAGAGACAATTTGATTTTTAATGTCTTGTTTATTTACATTGTCTACATGTTTATTTAAAGGATTATTTACAGAATTATATACAGGCTTATTTATAGAGTTAGATACAGGCTTATTTACAGATTTATTTACATAGTTATATACAGGTGTTTTTGGTAGTGGGGGAAAGTCATTGTTTTGCACTTTTTTTGTAGAAGTAGCAGTTGCATAAGTAATTTTAGTTTTTTTTTCCATAATTTTCTTCATTTTAATGGGGCATACTTTAGAAATAGCTAAATGAGGTCCACTGCAATTTACACAACATATTTCAGTTGGTTTATTACATTCCTTATATAAATGCTCACCTCCACAAATTGAACATTTTTGTTTACCATTACAGATTTTAGCTGAATGGTTGAATTTGAAACATTTAAAACATTGTTGCAATGGTGGTATATAATCAAAAACTCTATATGAGAATAAATCATACTGTACATTATCCGGGAGAATATTAGATAGAAAAGTAATGCTTACAGTTTGTAAAGGAACATACTCATGACCTACTTTCTTTGTGAATCTTCTGACTGCAATAATTTCGTATATTGATGATAATCTACTGTATAATTCTTTATTTGAAATATTTGATGGAACAAATCTAATGATGCCTGTCTTTTCTATCTGCGCAGCAGGAATGAAAGCTTTCATTTCATGCTTTTTAAGAAACGTTGAATTATTTATAAAATTATTTGCCGTATTATATTGTTTAAAAATAACTGCTATTTTATTGGCATTCACTCTTTGAATTGCCGTCACACCTTTAATTTCGCTTGAAAAAATTTGATTTAAGTAAATAGGGCTCTTGTTGCCCAGTCTGTCTTTATTTGTAGTTTCCACGAATACTTTGAATTCTGTATTAAGTGAGTTTTCTGGGTAGAGTCTTTTATAATTGGGTTTGTAAAAAGGTACATAATAGTCTTTATTATAGTAGTTCTCACCACCACCGCCAACGCCAAAGTCCGCCTTGGGGTCTCCACGATCCTCAACGCGAGGACGTTTATTTGAGGTGGGCGGGTTATCCCCGCCCCCCTCATTACCCTCCATTTCTAAGGGTCACTACTTTTAATATAATAACTAAAATATCTAAAACTATAATTAAAACAAATAAAAAAATTGAAATGCACGCGCGCTCTATTTGGAGTTCCCGCCCTTTTTTTTCATAAGTAATCTGTAGTGTCATGAGGCCACAGAGTATGATCTGTGCACTCGAAGATTTTATATTTAACACAAACATACACACATGCCTCTCGTCAAGTTTTAGTCACATTTGTTATACTAAACAATTTATTAGGTTAGGGTTATTAGGGACGTTGTTGCTAATGACAGTTAACACATGCATGGCATGATTCATTTACGCTATTCTATGCACGAACTGTGAACTTTGGAATAATTACATATAAAATTTGATACAATTATTTTATTACTTTTTTTATATATCTGATATTGCGTAATGTAAGTTTAAACCACGCGATTTGGAAAGTTATTTATATTTACAAAGTTATTTCAAAGTCCCGCTAAGGGTCGATACATTCATATTGTTCGTGTATTAATACATAATACTTTTCATGGAAATGTGAAATTATATTAGGCTACTGGTCTCGAGACCAAACCATAAGATCTAAGAAAAAATGTATTCCGTACTATTTAGTTTGAGGGATAACTGAATTCGATTCAAGTTCGATTTTAATTATAATTGTAAATATAATTTATATGTAAGTTAAATTTTATGAACAATTGTTTAAATCCTTATATTAAAAATATCGTTTTTTTAATTGTTATGTAATATGTGCAATGTCTTTAGTTTCTTATATATAATCTGCACCGGTGTTAGTTTATTACCTTATAGCATTTTTCAACCTGTGGGTCGCGACCCCCTGGGGGGTCGTGAAGCTTCTGTAAGGGGGTCGCCAGAGGTCTAAAAAAATGGGTACTTTAGTAAAAAAAACCATTAATATTGCTAATAGTAATACTGTAACATACACATACATCATGACAAAAAATCGAGGGGTCAATGGGGGTCGCGATGTATTTTTTTATTATAGGGGGTCGCATCATGAAAAAGGTTGAAAAACACTGCCTTATAGGTTAAAAGGAAAGTCGTGCTACTAGACCATAAAGTTTATTAATATACACAAAAAATTGTTACAAAAATTAAATCTGTTCTTTGTAAAATTACACGTAATTACACAAAATAATATTGGTCAACCGCGTATTTGACATTAAAAAATAATGGTAATGCATATTAATAGTGAACAAAACAATCTATTTAAAATAACACCAACTCTATGTTTAAATTCTATGACTAGGATCTTACGTCTAACACATAACGTTAATCATTATATTGCACTGTAAAGAAATAATATTATAAAAGAAAATAAATATCATACATTCTTATATATTGATACAATAATTAGATTTAATGCGTCTTGCGTCAGTCGTCGTTTTCAGTATTTCACTTGAAATAATTATAGAAAAATAACGTAGCATTATACCACTGGAATGAACAATTAGGTTATCTCTAGGGCCTAGACAAAATATATCAAAATGCCGGCCTGAACCGATGTCGCACACCAGATTTGTAGGGATGCCAGCAGAATCCGATACCTGTTTACGTCCCAACGCTGCTTGTATATTCGTCCGCCCCAAGATATCATCTTATATATTACTATGTGTTTTCTCAACTTAAAACTGGTAACGATTCTCACAAATACAAAGATATTTTTGTCCATATCATAATAATAGATAAGATAGATAATGTCAACAACAATACTGAAAAAAGACGCAATTTGTATATGTATATAAACTAATACTGGGTATATATATGTTATCTTCATATGGAGACCACAAAATATCAGATAGGCCTAAGGCAAGACTATCCCGACAAGTACAATCATCATAACGTGGACAATTTATATTTTTTATAACAATGAAATATTTATTGAAGTTTAATGCAGTATGTTATGTCATAGAATAGCCATATTTCTAACACGTATAGTAATTATACTAAGTCAATAATGATATATAAAATCCTACAAAAGTATTATATGTCTATTATATACAAAAGCTAGTAAAAATCTATTAAAACGTTGAAGATTGGATATTGTCTTATATATAAATGCGTAGAAGCGCATTATTATAATGTTAAGTACTTTGTGATCGTAAATGGAAGGCATGTTAGATTAGTATTGTATTTAATATATTCATAGTGATATTGGCGCTATAACATGACACATTTGAAACACAAGTAATTAGTTACATTTTTATAACCCAGACAAAGCTAGATTGAATAATCTAGGACCTAGATTCGAGATTTAATATATATACTTTTCTGAAACGTCTTTTAATATTTGATATAACAATCTGCTGAACGATGATCCTCAAAACTGAACTCTAGTTACAATCATGGTTGTTAAGAATGTCCTGCATTGGATTGACATATACGCTTATTATATTTACTTCCCTTGTATCTATTATGACTAATATTAATACCTTATTTTTATGTGTTTAAACTTGACTTTTTTATATAAATCAAAATAGATCATATAATCATTTATTGTATTCGAAATAATTTGCCAAAATAGTAATGCCATCAATAGAATATACTTCATCTCACTTGTGAAAAAATATTAAATCACGCCTTAATGGGCTCATGTAAAGATGGTTTAAATCGTCATTTCATTTCTTTCATCTAAAAAGAACTCAATTAGGTACATAAAACGTAATGTACAAAATACAACATAAGTACTTAGAAAACTTTAATACAATAATATAATAATTCAATTCACTTAATATACATTAAAAGCAACTGTGTATATAAATTATTTCACAATTCTATCCTGATACGTTATTTCGGACTAATGGTATTTAATATTTTTGGCACCTTATAAAAGTTTATAAAAATAAAAATCATTTTAATTGCAAATAGATAAATCTTGTTAAATTTTAGGTACCGTTCATATAGCTAAAGTAAAATCAGTCACAGCATACATTTGTTGTGCGCTTTCTATTGATTATGGTTGGTGTGGCCAGTCCATAATCTAAAGCACAATTTGTCAGTAAACAACATTCAAAGCTACCTACAAACAAAGATTATTCTACTCTAATATATTATTTTATTAAAGCTAATAAATAAATATTATTTATATGAAAGCCCCTATTTGGTCAAAATATTTAACCTTATCACATGGAAGCTGTTTTATTTATTTAATATACTGATACATGGTAGTTTATGAATTTGGAAAATCCCAGATAATGTCATTGTCAAGCACAAAATTATCGAATTTTATCATATTTTTTAAGGCGCACTAAAGTATGTCGCATGTACCATACACATTACAATAATATTTTTCGATGCTCTGTGCAGGTTACACGTCAGTGCTTCCCTTGATGTTAATGTATTTCTGTCCTCATTCGCAAATTGTCATTGACAACTGTCAAATATTGTAAAGTGTTGTATGGCTCACAATAAAATGGATGCGTAACTTTGATAGAACGTAACAAAATTACGAATCTTATATATATGTACGTATTGTAAATTGTTCGGTCTGTTTGTAGACATAATTCTATTAACATAATTAAAACCTCCTGTTATCTTACCACACTTCACATTTGTGTTTAGGGTTCATGGGCGATCCTAGAGGACAGTTAAATTCTTTGGAAAACTCTGGAAGATTCGATATTGGTCCAATAACTCTGTACTTGGCTACAGTGTGATCATCTTTTTCGATTTGCATTTTTGTAGATTCCTTAGTCATAGCTGAGCACCAGACCTAAATATTAAAATAATATATAAATCTTCTTAATTCAAATATCTTCTTAATTAATTTGTCATTCGGTTCAATCGGTTGTCATTATTGTTAAACATTTTACCTGTGCAAAAGATATGAAAAATAGTTGTCTGTGGGTATATTTCAGTCCAGGTAGAGTATAATTCTGGGTCGCATCTTTCTTGCTGTACTCCAAGTATGCGTGGTAAGACGCCTTTAAGCCACCGTTGTCAGCTATATTTTCACCTAAAAATTAAATAAAACCACGTCAGCAAGTCATTATAAATCAGACTTTATTGTGTATTAAGGTTAGACAGGATATTTCTTTATAACATACCTAGTGTTTGTTTTCCGTTAAGATGCTGTCCATCAACAGAATATGCAGAATACTGCCTCTGTATACATGAAGCACGGTTCTTAAACTGCGCTATTGTTTTGTTATTCCACCATTGGTTAAGGTTTCCAAACCTATAAAAATATAAAAAATATGCAAAAACCAAGAAGGTTTTTCTTTAGAAGACGGTTTTTGCGACCCGTCTCAAATAATTTAGAAGGTTTATTACCATCATTACTTGTTCGACTTATAAGGCAAATTCTGTAAATCGCTATCACTTAGGCACACACTATTAGTTGCGTCAGTTAACTATATTGTTGTTATTATTGGTCAAGGACAACAAACAGACCTGTCATATTCTCGCCCCTGGTCATCAAACGCATGTGTCAATTCATGTCCCATGACTACACCCATGGCGCCATAGTTTACGCACTTAGGATTATTTTCGTCATAAAATGGCGCTTGCAGAATCCCCGCTGGAAACACTATTTGGTTCTTCGTAGGAGTGTAGTATGCGTTTACAGTTGATGGAGTCATGCCTGCAGCAAATTAAAAATAAGGTCACATTAAAAGTGTATTATATGAGTTATCTGTTATCATAAATATTGTAGAAGAGAATGTTCGGATCTTTTTTTACAAGTGTGAGAGATGGATATTACAATAAAATTAAAAGCTAAGCAATTTGTTAATATTTAGATTAATATTGAATAACTGTTGGAAAAGTTTATATTAAACATATATAAACTATATAGTCTGGCACGGCGATACAGTGGACCACATTGTAAGCTTTACCGTCCATGCACCTTCAAAGCAAAAAACTCATGTATGAAAACATAAGTTTTCGTAATATTGCCCTAAATTTGTATCTTTAGTTATCTAAAGATATACAAATTTAGGGCAATATTCTTAAAAAATCATCTAATACCACTCTTATACTATACGTAATGAATACAGTAAATGTTCCTCAATCTATTTAGTTTAGTTTAGTTATTTAAAAGTTTAAAAGCGAACTCCATTAGAGTTTGAATATAACAGCCACATTAATAAATATTAGCAGAGACAATTATTAGGTAAAGATTTATGGAAAACCACCTGAACAATAACAAATTCAGTTCTTATTTTGTTTATTCCAACGGATACGTATATTAGATTGAAATCTTAAAATAAGGTCGGAACTCAATTTTACGACGGATACGTAATATACATCTTACCCCATTTGGTCTTATTGACTGGCTGGTCGAGTTTCTTCAAATCATGTTGGAGTGAAAACGTATTAAATGCAATGTTATTCTGAAAATATTCGTTCGGTTTTACGACTAGATCTTCATATTGTTTATCTAGTTCGCCCTTGTCAAGTATGTAGTCGGGAAACCCTGGAATGGAATTAAAATCATACAGTCAAACCTTCCACATAGTTAAATAACTTTTTGTATAATGCAAACATAAAAAGTAAGCTTTTTGGGTCCCTGCGCCACCGGAATACGGAATGGCGTTTTGCCCTTGGAGAAAGCGTTTTTGTGAGTTGATCGATCGTTTGCTAAAGGTTTGCTAAAGTTATTATGCTGTTTGTTGAGGACATTATGTATGAGCAATCATCTAGAAAACAATTGTTTACGCCGTGTTTAAATATAAATCGTATACATAGATTCCAATTTCTTTCATACTCTTTAATACTGAAAGTTTTTAATGTTGTAAATATGACAATATTTACAACATTAAATAGTTCCTAAAAAATTTATCCTACAAAACTTTAACACGAAAACATCGAGCTATCAATATATAAGGCTCCATTACGAGAATCTTTGTTTTTTTTAATAATGTTATATATAATAATGTTATATAATAATGTTATATAAAATTATCTTATTTGAAATGTACTATACGAACAAAAGATCCATCCTTACCTATCATATCAGTAATAGCGTCGGCCTTACTCTGAGCAGCATCCCTAGTTTCCGAATCCATCCAATCTAAATGTTTTAAGTTTTTCTTAAACGCAGCTCGAATATTATCAATCATAACTTCACCCTCCGTCTTGGCTGCTACGTGAAAGACTTCGCGAACAAACATTGCACCTACGGCGAAACCTGGAATTGAATTTTTTTTAAGCTTTGTCGCACCGATCTCTCACTCTCTCAAGGTGGCGTCCAACGGTGACAATAGGGTTTAGCTTCACTAATTTTAAGTTACACGATAGTAGATTTCTCTTCAATTGATATTTTAGTATGATTAGTAACCGCTCTCTATATGAGATGCTATTGTCAGTGGTAGTTAACTTAAAAATAGGCATGAAACTCTGTGCCTACCATTAACATAGGTGCACAAATATATTATTGGTTTAGTAAAGTTTAAACAGTACTAATTTTTTAGAAATTATTTGGTAAAACTGAGAAATTAATTTCTGCATACCAATAGCGTTATTGGTATCTGTAACGCAGTACCGCCACGATTCCTCAGTGCCTTCAGAGCCCAGTAAAGCCTTCCGCAATATCTTGGACGCATCGCGGAAGGGCTTCGACAAGTAGGTTGATAGGGACCGCGACACTTGCCACATCATATAACTCGTTAAAGTTCTGGAATAATAGGGCAGATTTGTTTTTGTAAAGGCAGCTCTTATAAAATATTTTATGCTGAGTAGCTTTCTAGATATATTCATTTTCAAAGTATCCGAATATGTCAGAGATAATTTTAGCACTTATCAATGCGAATTTTGCAATTTTATATCAATGTATCGATATAATATATCCCCATAAAATTATAGAAAATATGTATGAAGGTATGAGTATAAATCCTGGGGATTTATACAGAATTACTCTATTAAATACATGTGAACATACCTTTGGTCCTCTTCGGATTTACTAAATTTCCTAAGCACTCTGGTTAAATTTCTAAAATATTCGGGTGCATACACAACGATTCTCTCGTCATCTGAGATCTGAAAAATTTATAATGAAATTTAAGCTGTACATTTCTACAGACAAAATTATTTATTACGCACATTCGATAATTTAATGACGAATTCACTATAACGTCTTGGATTAACGTCTTAATTGGATTGAATAGTATAGTTAAGGACACTAAACTACACTAATTTACTAAACACTAATTTACACTCGCAAAAGCGAGCGTAAATAATTTTTCTTTTTGCAAGCTGATGTATTTGTTGGAAGTGCCGAAAATTTTGGAGCGTCGAAAGTGGTAATTTATGTAAAGTTGAAACTTCAGATTTTTTAACTTAAAAACTTATCCCATGTAATATCATCAATCAACTCACCGTTCTATTAACCAATTTAAAGGCATCATTGAAAAACATGCTCCAATTTAAGAACGGCGCTTCCTTTTGCCACTGTCTGATGGTATATGGGTTATACAATCCTTCTTCGTCTCTTCTATCTTCAGACGGTGTGGTGATATTAGCCAATTCAGTTTCAAATTGAATAACTTTACTCATCTGTGCACGCGCTTCTGTCTTGTTCGCACCGAGTAAAACGCATATCCGCGTCATATAGTCTAAGTATGCATCTAGAACCTTTTTATGCGCCGTTTTGTTGAGGTAGTTATCACGTGTGGGAAGATTAAGGCCGCCTTGGTCAAGCTGGTATAGACAATTGTAGTGAACATTAGGAGTTGTGCGAGCCAAATTTAATACATAAAAACATTTTTATAAACCGCATAAAATTCAATTGTAACGATCGTTTTTGTGTGGAAAGCCTGAGCTTCATGGTTATATTTGAATATTAAACTTACTTCGTTCCAATACAATTTTATATCCATATTATCTTTTAATATACTAAGAATGGAAAGGAATGTAAGTCTTCTCCTTAAACGTATACGTAACATCTCTTCTTGGAAGTGCAGGATTAAGGGAAATCGAGAACTAATTTAATCTTATACATTAGTTCTTACAAAGCGGGACATACTCGTATTATACAACTATCGAAAGGACAATGAATTTTAGTGCCAACAGATTGTCTGTTTTAAACGAAAAATAATTAATATAATTAAATTGTTCATACCACAATCACATGCTTTGTTGAGTTCCTGTCATCTTCTGTCACTGCCCAGTTGAAGAGACCACCCAGATTGTATCTGAAATTGGTTTTGTATAAAACAACCCTCGCTGTTAACTATAAATCATCTAACCTTCACACCGTAAACAGAGAAAGAGTATAAAAGAGTACATTGTTTCAGATAATTAAATAAGTACAATACGATAACTAAATTAATAAAAACTTCTAGCAAGGTTTAAAAGGGAAATAAATGTTACTAAAAATATTCTAAATAATAATTCTAATGATCAGTTATACGAAATAATTAAATACTTTTAAAATATGACCTAACGCAGCCAGCAATAAGGTGCATAAAGACAACCAGTAAAACACATCCTTTATTTTGATTTTATTCGAAAAAAAACCGAAAGGCATAGAAAGATATGTTAGGATACGATTAACAGCACTCACTTATTTTGAACATCCTGAAGGATCTTCTGAAGGTCCCATTTCTGTGTTTTCACAAGGGTGTTTGGTAGAATGTGCCACCCGCCCAGCCTCTTTATTATACCAATCAGCGGTTTTTCACCAAGTTTCTCGATCGTCTCATTTGTATCCACACAGGCGTCGTAATAAATTCGGGCCTTGGCTTCAGCACCACCATCACTCGTATTAACTTTCTCTGGAATATTGTATTATAGATAGCTCAGCTTTAAAAAAATCAATGCAGTCTTTAAAAAATGTTTGCAAAAATTGTGATAATTAACACAACTGCGGAGCAACAAAAATAATTGCTCAAACTTATAAAATTAGACCTGAATCATTGCGCCAGGAGGATTTTGCCCCGGTAATCCTGCCAAACCTGCCATACCCTTCCCATATGAATAATGGAATATTACATTTAGAATTTATATTACATTGATAGTCAAATACGAGGATAAAATCGTGCGTGTAGGATGTATGTTTGCACGAGATGGAAATTGCGATAGTGGCTGATATGTGAATGAAGAAGAGTGGAGTTAGGTGGTCTCTGTCTGCTCCAGTAGAAAACACGCGTGACGTATATTTTATGTTAGTTAAGAACATTTCAAAGGCTGAAACAAATTATCATTGAAGCGAAAACAGTCTACAGATGTTTACAATTAAAACAAATGAAAACATGCCACACAATATTCTTCTTAGGCCCGGCTCCCATTACCCGAACCAAAAAGATTAGTTGATTGTTTGTATAGTCGAAAAATAATTACAAAATAATACAAATATGTTTTAAATATTTACTATAAAAATAGTAATTTATACCCTAAATTGTCAGTTTCAAGTTTCATTTCATCAAGTTTGTTTGTAAAACCTTCTGGTTTTATGTTATCTTTATTTTTTTCGATTTTACAAATAATGTTTTCTTAAAAATATATTTAAGAATATTATTATGTTTTTTAATGGCTCTAGGGTATTGGCGTCTTGGCGTGCGGACAGATATTTACATATAAATTACCGTCATCACAAAGTGACATTGCAAATGTTTCATTATCAAGTTCAATTCGTGTTAAAACTCCCAAAAATATACAAATATATTGTCCTAACAAAACCAACAATCGTGTGGCGTTCAAATTTGCGAGAAAACACTAATCAGCTTACGAAAATCTTAACAAAACATGTTCGGAAAATTTCCGATAAAAACGCTTCCGAGAAACCAAGGAGAATGCTGAATGACGGACGAAGAGAAAAAAGTTTATTCACTAGACAATAGTGAATTGACAGTTTCATGCAAATTCATTTATAAAAATAAATTCATTTATATCATAATTAAATTGGCAATAGACAAGTTTACCGTATAATTTCATTGATGGTTCTAGTAATTTTTTGACAATTGACACTAGGACAGCGCGCTAATTATTTTAAAAACATGGTGTTTTACAATTTTGGGGTTCAGGGATACGCTTACACTAAAGAAGCCTAACGCTTTATAAAATTGTTTTCTGAAGTTTACATTTACAAATATTGATTTCGGGCATTTTAATTAGTCACAGTTATAGTGCGTAACATTCTAACCCTCTGTTAAACAATACTACTCATAACTATGACAATAGATGGCGTTAGCAATAGTTTTATTTAGAATAATAATAATAAGTGGTGGAAGAAAGTATATTTTTATAGAAAGCTATTAAACAATGAAGATTAAAAATACATACCCATTGCAGTTTTTATAATGAGCTGGTTCTGCAATTCAATTTGGCTAAATATCCCCCAATTAGACTTTCCTTCTGGTATGGGGTTGTTCTTTATCCAACCACCGCACGCGAACTGATAGAAATCCTCACAAGGGTTCTTAGATTCATCGAGGGCCTTGATTACTTCGCTGGCGGTGTAAATACAGGTGCCAGTCAGACAGAGGCTATGATCTGGAATTATCAAAATTTATTCCAGCTTATTTTGATTAAATTGCATATATTTTTAATGAATAACGCTTCACGTATACCTCCGCCTTCGGTTTTTTACAAGTCGATCTCAAATCTTATAATATAGACCCTTTGAGTCCATCATAAAACTCACCAACGTTAATCGAGGAATACGTCGTATTTATATTTGAAATCTAACTAAATATTCATTGTATTTTACGATTCTTTTTGATCTCTGCATTTAATTTATGTTAAATTGTAGATGTATAGCCAAATCAAAACGCCAAATTTAGGCTGGATCGTAATTCGAAGAGGAACTTCTTTTTAAGGATAGGTACGTTAGGTAAGTATTTATAATATGTGAATATAAATAGTTGAATTAACACGAATTTTATATACAAGTACTGACGTATTGAATGTATAATCCGTTAACTGCAGTTGGTCCAGATTTGAGACTGTAGGAAAGTCGCATTTTCTGGTGCCAAAAGTTTAGGTTTTTATCTTTTTGTTTACTTCTGAAGACGCTTATTTCTTCACTGAAGACTAATGTCCCTATAAGTATATTTCTTAACCCTTCTCAAATGTCACAAAGCGAGAGTAAATAAAATTTTCATTCAGTTTCACTGTCTTGGTTTAATTTATTGCATTCCTTATCGAAGAATATTCTAAAAGTTCTGTTCTCTTTCTCTTAAATTGTGATAAATAGAGTGAGAAAGATTTTTGGTTAATTTCTGTTTTTTTTTCTGTTTCTTCGCTGTTATGTAGTTAGTTAATAGAATCAGGCGTTACATTGCGGAAGTCCATAGTATACCAATGGATTAAATCCAGTTTCTTATTACATACTTGGCCTTTGTATTTGCAAAATGAATCGCGACCGATAAGAAAAACACTTTATGTGATTTATAGTACGCACATAGAGGCGAAGATGAAGATAATGTCGATCGAACATATAAATAAATTAACGTGCCTTTAATCTTTGCTTATATATAGCAAATAAAATTTTATAACCGTATAAATATTTGTCAATTCCAATGTGCAAATGCAAATAAATCCTTCATTGTGTTTTTAAATGAGAGCGTAATTTCGGTTTATTTTACATATTACTTATTTAAAGATTTTTGATCGATGTAAAAAATGATATAACCATAGTTAATAAAAGTTTCTAATTTCAGGATTTATTTGAAGGCAAATAAATCCTGAAATTAGATTCTAAAGCGATCTAACACGAGGATTAATTTGCCACGAGCAGTTGTTTTCAATTTATCCCGATATCGAATTCGATCAGAGCCTCCAGAAGCGAGAAATATATACAGCATACTTTTCATGCATTTTTTCTTTCTTATTTCATGCATATTATATGTAATTTAAATTGTCATTATTCTAAATTCTATCAATACGTTTCAAGAATCTGCAAAAGAAGGGTCGGGCTAAAAAGGATTGAGGCGCTCCTGCATGAAGAATTCTCGCAAAGAAAATTCCAATCAATATTATTGAGACTACAGGCGGCGTATATTGAAGGTCAAAGTCACTGTCTAGTCGACGACATGTTCAGGGCGGGCGGTAAAGTGTATTAATATTTATATTTTTGTCCCTTTTAACAACGTTTACGCGTATATGTTTAAGATTTCCTAACTTACTTCCAGTACTAGTAAAGTAACCGAATCTCTTTGTTAACGTTCTTTCCTTTTATACTTAAATTAGTAAATAAGGTTTCTTATATATTCTTAATTTTAGAGGTTATTTTGTAAATTATCATATATATATTTTAAAACATTATAATAAGATTTAAGAGAGATTTAAGCTTTATGAGAGATAAGGGAGCATACCTACCCTCTATCTTTTCAGGTTCCGTCGGTGTTTCAAGGCTGACCAACAGGGTTGTGGTGAGAACCACCATCATCATCAGTGCACAGCATGCGACCAGCAATACTTTCTCTAACTTCGTCCGTTGGTGCCATGCTGCGAAGGTGAGACCCTGGAAATGAAATAATCGTTTACTTTGGTAAAATTTTTAGAATCTGCTATCGAAGTTCTGCCAAGGCAGATGGCAATATGGGATAGGCAAGCCTAGATGACCTAAGCCATCTTTGTAAATTGTCACATCATCAATTACAGTGGTATTTTTTTAAATTATTGGTATGGTTAGTCCACAAGTATTTAAAGAATTCTACTTCTTAATAGTCTATATATTTTAATGCAGTGCACAGTGCACAAAATTAAGCATACAAAATGCAATTGTATAGCTATATCTGTACTCGAAAAAAATTTGATATATCAACAAACAATCTCGACCTACGTCAAATTATATTGGAAAACCCAAAACTGATTGTTGGACAAAATTAACAATTCAAAGAATGATCGTTTAACATTGAGAATAATACTAGGTATTATTTCATACAAATAATTAATTGTATGTATAAATAGAATACTTAAAATTTTCAATCGAAATATTTGCCTATGTCTGAATTCAATTTCAACTGCATTTAGACATTGAAAACTAATAAAATTTGCTGATTCCAAGTGATTAAAACATTTTCGATGTTCCGTTCTACTACGGTATTTTATATTATATAACTAGTTCACTGTCTTACCTTGCGAATATATTCAAAAAGAAACATTGTGTGAGTACGCTTTAAAATGCTGTATGTTCAGCTCACATAGTGTATAGGACTAAAACGAAATATTCCAAAACCTATATGACACTAATAATTACTCTAACCCGCAGCTGCGCAGGTCTTTTTTGTTCTACTATAGCCGTAACTGTTTAAATTTAACTTATTATATATAAGTTAAATTTAAACAGTTGTATATAATGTAGTACACATTTTAATTATGCATACTGTTTACATTAGGTACTGCATAAAAGAATGTAATCGATGTTATAACGCCAGCTATAACATATGTTCTAGCGATACAGTACGATGTTAAATAATTAGAATTGGAATTTATTATTATTAATATTATTATTATTAATTGAAAAAAAAAATGAAATCAATTAATGAAGCAGTATTATTGATTATAAGTATTAAATTATCCATATATATTATAAATTCGAGTCTGTAAATCAGTGTAGTTAAAATCAGAGTAATAATTTTTAAACTTCTTAAAACATTCCGACTGCAGCCAAACAGTTAGACAATGTATTGTTCAAGACGTGTATTCATTTTAATGACACATTATTACGTAGACAGTATTAAACAGCAAGGACTTAAAGAAAAGGAAATTATTACAAGACTCTATTCTAATGTTCTCTTAATATGATACGCCGGTGGTATACGTAATCTTCGAAAATATTATTGCAGGTAAATAAAAGTAAACTAACTGCTATGGTCGTTTTTGCCATCAATAAAGAAAGAAGCTATTAAATTTTTATATGTATAAATGTATTCTATGCTTAACCAATTATTTTATTAACAAGAAATTGGGGTATTTGTTATGCGTATTAACTATATAGGAAGCGATGGCCATTCTAATAGGTAAACAAGCCTGTCCTTCGCAGATAATCACAACTCTACACTTTACATTGCGTGACCGCGCAACTCGCCAAAGTTTGCTGTAATTGGCAGTCATTTGTGAAACTCAAACTCAAATGAGTGCACTTATAAAAAACATAAACAAATAATGTAAAGTACATAATTTCGAAAGACAAGGTTGGATTTGACAAGACCGGACACTTTTAAATCGCCAGTATTTTTTTTATATTTTGGGTTGCGCCGTTGTACTAAATTCCTCAGGAAGGACAAATTGTTACTAAAGATATAAAGACCGAGGCAAGAATCAGTAGGCGAAGTAGTACCCACGTACATTATAATAAGAATAAAACTCAATGCGAAGTAAATTCGAACTTTATGCCCACAAATTCAGAAGGAGATAATTCGAAATATAATAGACTAGGCTTATTTTCCGGTAAATAAATCATTGTTTCAGGTGGTATTAATACTGTTAAGCTGTAGGAAGAAGACACGAGCTGCTGACTTCAAACTCAAAGTCTAAAATCATGATCAAATAATCAAAATTTGCTGGTTCTTATAGGCCGAAATGTAAAAATCAGAGAGCAAATGATTTAAAATATATAACAAATCAGAAATATGACTATCAAAACTTTTGGGAGATAAACTCTAATCATATACATTACGTTACATACTTAAATGTACAGAAACCAGTTAGAGATGATAAAGAGGCCATTTGGATAACCATTAGTATGCGATGACGTCACTGGGCCTCCGATAGGCGCCAGAGACCGTGAATCCAGATGGGTACTAACAATTAACAGTTTGTAATGATTAGGGTCGGTCCTTACGGATTTGAGAACGACTTTAGATGCTTACATCGATGTGATCTGTTAAATCTAAAACGTTTTTTTGCAAATTTGACAAGTCGTACGTTAACTCAGGTACGTTATGATAATAGCGATTAAAAGTGCGATCAGACCTTTGCTCTTAATTGCAATAGCATTATGTTAAAACATAAAATGTGTTATGTTAAATAAACCACTAGACAATTAAATTTTGAAAATATAAGTTAATGGACTATATTTTGAGATCTACATCCTGAAAACTATATCTATAATGTTTTTTTGTTGCTAATAGTATTTTAAAAGTCGCTAGTAAAATTTCAATTCGTTGTACTTTACTTAAAAGCATGTCTTTCTCAGAATCTCTGTATAACCTTACAGATACATATCGAATGTGCTATCTCATGTTCCATAAATATTCAAATATTCCATAAACAACATATTTTATAAACATAGCTAAAATTAAACGTTTTCATGTTATTTCGACACGATAAACAATTTTGAAACGTCCAGCTATACTTATACATACATTAAATTAAATCAGTATTAAGTATGTATATATACAAGTGTCCTCTTATTAAAAGCAACCTGCTTTTTTAAGTCTTGTATTCATTGGCATTGTAACATTCCTATGTCTTTCATTACGATGTCCCATCAAATGCTACATAATTCATTCTCATAACATATGATTTAATTTAAGTTTTACACACAACCTTTTATTTCATTTGTAAAAATAAAGTTTATTTATTGTTAAGTAAAAAGAGAGCTCTCGGTATTCGTTTCGAATTTAAATCAAAGATAATTTAATGATGATTTTTGTTTCTCAAGTAAGGATATAAATAATTCAGGAATTTATTATTTATAGATACCTTCAACGAATTTATCTCGTGACGACTATCATGTCCTTTGTTATCCAACTTTATTCAAGGACTATAAAATTGTGTCAGTCTAAAAATAAACTTGATCGCGTTGTATAATCTCTATACATACGTATGCTATGTATATAAATGTGCAGTGGCATATGTAATTCGTGTATAATTTAAGATAAAATAAGATTTTAAGATAAATAAGTAAATAATTTAGATATATAGTTACTAATTTTTGACTATAAGGTTTTATGTATTTGTCAAGAACAGTGGCGTAATAGGTATAATTAATTGAATCAGGCGTTACCTTGCGGAAGTCCATGCGCGAAAAAATCCACAACCACTCGACATAAGTTTCAAAAAAAAAGACGCTCCAGTGTCGGGGCGAAACGTATGCATGTTGGTCTATTAGGGTTTAGTTTATATATTTAGTTTTATATATTTACTAAGGATAATTTAAATTATATTTCATATGCCTACATGCGTACATTATTTTAAATGAGTGCGACCCAAATAAGGAAATAACTCTTGTAGTATACCAGCATTTTAATTTATTATATCCTACTAGATCACATCCGCTATTGGCTCAATCAATTTCCTTTTTATTAGATTCTCCATTGTCGTTGTGACTTATTTCCTTTTAGATATAAAGAGAATACAGTAAAGAATTAAAAACTAACAATAAATAAATAGGCAAATGATTTATTAATTGTTAACTATTCCAAAACTCACAACGGTGCATAATAAGCGTTACATGACATGTCATATATCGATTATCATATCATATAGATCATAGATCTAAAAGGTAGTTTCGAATCATAACTTAAAAAAATATTTTTTTTATATCATACATAAGAGCAAAAAGGCGTTTAATTGTTTCATTTATAACAGTGTTGCGTGGTAACCTGCGTTTAATTTCATCGTAGCCGCATACCTATAACACATTCATATTTGCACTATAATGTGTGTACCATGACCACTGCTGATAAAGTCAAAAGATCTTTATCAGCGTGAGTTTACAGTCCATACTGATTCATTCCATGTCACGAGTTATAGCGATTCCAACGAATATATGTTAAAAGAAAATACACGGGTATGCAAAGGAATGACGGACAGTTCATTTCCAACTCGTCAGTACTACGCACTTGAGAACTAGTCGGACAAAAGTCGAAGACACTCATAGAAGAAGTTCTCACAATATAGAAAATGACAATAAATAGCAACTAAGTAGATTTAGATGGCACTATCATGATTACAAGTAGTTACTTCTGAAGCAACTAAGTAGATTTAGATGGCTATCATGGTAACTTTGTGATAATACAAATCTAACAACTGTTACGTTTCGAGTGACGTCAGGCTGTGAATAATACATAGCTTTTTATTATTATTATATACGCTGCAAATATATTTTATGTTCTTAAATCTTACGTTCTTGTCACACCTTGAGGTTGATTGAAAAAAATATCTTCTATGATACATCATAGTAGAGTTTCATCAGTAGTGATTAAATAATTATAGAAGAATACCAGTTGTTCCTGCACAGTCCTGAATTGATATCGTATTCTTCATACAAGAATAGTTTACATACAGATTGCTGCCTCAACATGTTTTTATTGTTTGATTTCATGACACGTGGAGCTCGGTCCAGCAGCGTTCTTGTAAAGGCAAATTTGAAGATTTAATAATGACGATTAGTTTCGTTTCTTCACGTTGCTTGAACATATTAGTATACATGAGAATTGACAGTAAATGTAAATTCACGAATATGTTGCTCTAACTACACAACAATAATCGATTGTCAAATATCGATCCGTTGGTGTCGTCATAAATTTACAGAACCTATAAAATTTGATATCGTGAAAAACCTTTTATCCAATCCAACGTTAAATATTGCCGATATTGAATTCATTAAATGCGTTCGTGTTTTCGTTAAGATCGTAACGAAGCAATGTTATTACAAACATAAATAGACCAATGAACTGGTGTTAGTGGATTGGTGTATTTTCGTTCATCATATAAAATTCTTTTGTTAAAATGAAAACACCTATTATAGGCCTGTCCTATCGTCGTGCCACTTTTGGATTCAATTAAATGCCTCGAATCAAATACGTTATTTACATAGATGTACTTTTGATAGAATATTTTTATGATGGTAAAGTTCGATTATAATTGATTTGTTTAAAAATATCTTATGTATGTAACGATAGGCAATGTACGTATACTGGGAGGAAGTTAAAACTCCCTCAATATAAACTGGTCAATAAAAACCTTCCGACACTGACGGTCAAATGAAGAGAAACAAATTAGATATGACACAAAAATGAATGAACATTTACTTTATCATAGAAAAAGTATAATGCATAGTACTGACAAAATTAAAATATACTATAATTTACAATAAGCTAAATAATAAAAGCTAATTTTATTAAGATTCACGTACAGATTACCTTAACACGGAATCTAAAGCGATCCTTCCCTAAGTCTAAATTGGATATTGCATTTTAACTGAGTTGCAATCTCTTGAGTTATTTTTTTATACTTAAGAGTAAATTAAAACCGTCAAAGTGTATTCTTATAAATACTAAGAAGATATATTAAATTATCATTAAACAAAATTATTAAACACTATATAGAATATATTACCTTCACTATTACGTTTGAAATAAGAAAAACAAAACTGTGATAAGCCATCCAATACTTGTTTAGTATAGTGATAAGCAACATGGAATGTTATATATTAATACTTTCGCATTTTTAATGAATATTATCTAATGCAAGTTCAGTTCTTACTTGCACTATTTTTATACAATTTGATAGAAAACCACAAATGATCTAAAATACAGTGTGAAGCGATTTACTATTTAAGCTAACATTTTCTTGTTTTTTGAGTTTACAGCAACCGTGGTCACGATCGCGTGTATTTCAGTTTCATGTGCTAATAGCATTGATAAAATATAGAGGTAAAGGGTGGGGTAATTCTAGTTCTTCTTAAAATTCATTGTATTGATTATTTTTAAATCATTTTGCATGTTTAACATCGTTTAGTCTAATACTGTTTCCTCTTGATGGGTGAGAGTGTCTTTTAGTGTTAATCGTGCACATAGAAAGATAAATATTTTACACAACCATGGATTGAACCGCACGTCTGTAGATTTAATAGAATTTATGCCCCTACAGATAATTATAATATGATTCTTAAAGACTCTTTATTAATTTTTACTCTGTGGCTTGTTTATTATATTCTATACTTTTATAAGGAGCAAATATATGATTGTAATATATAAACTCTAAAAGTACCAAACTGGATCTTATAGAAGCGAGATCTTATCACAAAATCTAATTCATGAAAGGCTAAAACCGCGGTGAAACCAAAGATATTATGTTTATAAAATAAGCTAAGTTTTCTCACTCTTTGCACCACAGTTTATATCAACCATAAAAGAAATAATCTCTGTTTTATTTTCTACAGCAATTACAGTATTTGTACATTTCAATGTTTCAGTGATTTGATTCGATACGTTGTAATAAGTAAAATTAGACAAACTAATTTTCAACGCGTGCGCATTTTAATAATTTCATTTATTTTTAAAACGATGGATTTTGTTTTCCTATTTGACAAATATAATATTATATATAATTATTTCCTATTTAAAATTAATTAACTAACACCTGTTTCTTCCACCCCGAATTTCTGAATCATATGTAACAAACTTACTTACTCAACGTAAATACAACTCAAAACTTTAGGAATATATGAATGATCGTATAAAAGGGCTGTCGTACCTCTCCGTAACTGGTTATTTCCGGCTTCGGAGCACTTTCGAAGAGGTTCAGGCGTGAATTTTGAAAGAGATCAGCACTTGAATTCTCCCTTGAAAATAGTTCCGAGGTAGAACTTTCCCTCGTGAGGGACGGCCTTGCTTGAACAAAGGGATTTTTCCGAGCATTTTTCGCGTGTTTCAGCCAGTTAAATTTATTAATCTCCACCGTCGGTGTCTCTGGAGTCATTTGTGGTGATGCTGTGTCTGAACTGGACATTTTATTACACTATTACGATCACTTCGATTATTATTAATTGTTGATGATCACTTTGTGTTACTTTATTTAATTTGGGACATGTTTGTAATATTTTAGATTTGTAAATAGGTTGATGTGTAAATAGGTCCGCACGATTGTGATTGCGACACGGGACTAGCGATATAATAGCCGGCGCCGGCGCATAATATGAAGTTAAAATGAGATACACTAAGTACACATACAAGGTGATTCGTGAACTGAAATTAATCAACCGTATTTGAAACTGTTGTGAGATTAACAAAATATGAGGTCTTTTCTAATATACGTCTATTTCTCTATCTTTCTCTATCTTTTACCGAGGGGCTGATTTTGAAGTTTATATGTATTACGTTCGCTTTTAATATTTTACTGTTAATTTTCAAACTAAACACTTATTGATTTATTTCATATCAATAATGGGTACCCCATTATTCAAAATAGTCTAAGTCAAGTCAAGACAAACACGTGAGAATCGCTTAAAATACGTTCATACTTAAATATCTTGTCTGAGTATTATTGGAATCTAAGTTGATTGTTGTCCCTTTAGACGTATTAACCTTAATTGGGTAAAGATTTTATCGTCAGGTTCATTTGCAAAGTGAGGGAGAAAACATTTGAATAGGGAGGCCCATGATAGCTAAAACGTCCTGAATATAATTTTATAACTAAACTACATGATCGATGTGGCTTCAACGGCGTTTATAAGAAATAACTATACGTATGTAGTATGTAATATATCTCTTATAAATAAAAGCAATAAAAACTATTTTAATTTAAACAATCAGAGGGTTAAGTTTTTCCTACTTGATAAATATTTTCGACAATTCACATAATATATCTATATAATGTAACATATATATTACTATTCTGATGCTTAAGCTATATTATTGTAAAGTTTCATTTAAATCCATTCAGTACTTTGTACGTGAAAGAGTAACAAACAGATTTTATATGGGATAAAATTGAATGTTAATGTTTGTAATGTTCTATTAATTTTTGTTCGTTTCTACACAAAGTGAAATCAAGATTTTAATCTTTTCTTTTTCAGTTGGTTTCACGTTATACGGTGTACTTTTTTCACAGCAATACCGATACTGAGTATATAATAAATACGACTATGAATTCGCTTGAGTCGAAACTTTAACGTCCTGATTACGAAATATACTAAAACATATTTGTTATTTACTTATTAAGTTATATAGCGCAAAAGTAGTTCCATGACGTCAATAATAAGAAGTGTATTCGTAGATATTTGGATACTGTGCGTCACTGTTACGTCACACTTCCGCACCTCGAATGTAAAAGGAAACAATTGTTTCTTAAAATAATATTAAGATTCTATTTTTGAATCGCCTCCGAAACACTGTGTTTTTAATTACTAATCAAATCAAAATATATAACACTATGACATATATTAGGTATCAATGAAAATGTTAAGAACAAGGTTAAGACTACTTTTTTTTTAATTTTTTTTCAGTATCTCATTACGTGAAAAATTTTATGATTTTTTTTATCATTTTGACGACCGATATAAAAGTTATATAATAAAAAGACCAAGCAAGGATGTAGCAACCAAGTACGATCTGCATTCGACCCAAACTTACAGTAAAATATATCTAAAGTGTTATTTTTCATTCTGTGAAGATTTCGAAGTCGAAGTAGAGATCCCCTTTGCACTCTGTTTTTCATTCAATGAATTTATGTATAAAAGGTCTTAAATCTTTAAACTTCTCGGTAATACTCGTATAAGGATTTTTCTTGAGAGCCGATTTGTTCGTTAAAGGCCGCGAGCACAATGCACTGACCTTTAAGCTTAACCACGAGATAAGATACAAGGACCTTTGTCAAGAATCTTTTAACTCCCCTTGGAATTCTCAAGATCGTACATAATCCCAACCTAATTCCAGATTATGTCAATTGTCATATGATATACAATCGTATGTGATTTTCTGTGGTCTATCTTTTTCAAGGATAAAAATATATTCTAATTAGTCATAATAATATGAAAGAGACTACACGCGATAATTGACAGCCCTTGCACAGTATAAATAAAAAAAGCTTTATTTAAGCTAGATTATTACAATTTTAATTAGATATCGTTAAGATACATTAATTAACTAATCTACAGGAATCGTATAATTAAATAGTATTAAATATACCCATATTTACAGGTGATCGGCTTCGTGATTTAATTCAAAAAGATTTTTCTTATTTGAAAATTTGAACAGAATAGATCCAATCATTACAAAGATTCGCCTTTTAGTATTAATGATATGAATTTTTGGTATATTCAGCACGCGCCTCTAGCAAAAATTACATAGTTCTTAAATGAAAGTATCTAATATTCAATAATACATTTCCACATAATTTTCTTTATGAGGCCTCCTAACCCGAATGGCAGATAAAATCAATTGAATGTCGATATTCATTGTGCGAATGACTTACAGAATAGCCCGGTTGTTTTATGTTACGTGACCTTCAAATTGTAAAATCAACATTTCAGTAAAACATTGCACGTAAATAAAACAATTATCTACACACAATTGTATACATTTAATGGTATACAATTAATTTGTGACATCACGTAGCAGATGCGATCTATGTATCATATATGTCTATTCGTAGACAAAACAATACAGATATTATGACATAATCAAAAACATTCTAGCACGAACGAATATGGTCGATAAAGTTTGAATTCGGTGAATCGAATATTTCTATTATAGTAATCGTGTTTGGCTTCGAGAAGTTTATTTATGGTTTAAAAAATGAGAAATTATTTTCAGTGAAGTTTTGGTTCGAACCAAAGGCATTAAACATTGTACCGTACATATTAGTATAGGCAACAACTTTATTAGTATAGAACAACGCTAGAAACATTGATTCAACAGTTATTATTAGATATAAATCTTCTTGATCTTTGGGTATCGATACGAATATAGTAAGTAAGTAAAGTAAGTAATATAGTAAGTAGTAAGTAAGTAAGTATCGCATACTTTTTTGTTCATATACCTTACCGAGAGTAAATTGTGTACACGCAACGATGTCATATGACGATGTAGATCGCAACACAACCAGTGGTTTCAGTTTTGAATAAACATGTAGAAACTTATTCTGAGGTATTACTTATTAGAATGTAAATTCGATGTGTTCTGAAAAACCTAACATTATATATGAAAAAAACAGTGATTCAGACGTTACAAGTTTTATTATTAAGTAAAAATCTAGGCAAATCAATATCGGTATAGCTTACAGTAACAATACAACGCATTACACATTAGTAGTTTGTCATCTTTGAAATTGCTGTCCAAGATTTTCCAGTGTTAAAATAAAACATAAATGCCAACCAGAAACCAGTAAAGCAGCATTATACGTTGAGATGTTATAGAATAAAACGCCACAAAGACATTTAGAAACAATTACATAAAATATGCTATAAATCTATGCTTATGTAAACACGATTCTCATGATTTAAAAACATTTCTATCATGCTAAGATCGCTGACAAGCAATCGAAATTTCGAGATATATAGGCTTAATGAATTCGTTAATTCAACTAAAGCGGTTTTATTTAATTACTCCTCGTCGTGTCATCTTAGTACCTGTTTTTATAATTAATAGGCATCCAGAAAAGTGTTGTTTCTTTAAAATATTCATTTAATATGAATCGCGATGTTATTAACCTAAATGAACTGGTACGTACATCATGCGAGAATATTTGCATAAAAATATCCTTGCCAGTCGTGTCGTGCGTTTGTTAGCGTCTGCTGTTTGTTGAACATCTTAGCCTGCTGCTTTGTTCTTGGTGTATTTCCATGTGACGTCATTCTTTCATTTTAATTAATATGTTCTCCACAGTTATACGAATACAAACAAATAAAACACTTTTCACGCGGCAAACGGAACGATATTCTACGCTTGACATGCGAGATGCGATTTTTTTTGTGTCAGTTCCCAAGATAAAAGCGCGTTAGGACAAACAAAAAAAACTTTTTAGCTTTTATAATATTGGTAACGAACTGAAATAATGTTTAAAGTTTATTTATTATAAAAACAGGTACTAACATCTTATATTGGGCGGAAAGCGACGACATGATGAGCAGTATTTAAATAAAACTTCTTTACCTGATATAACGAATCATTACGATATATCTCGAAGTTTTGACTGCTTGTCGGCGATCTCAGTTTGTTAGGAATGATTTGTAATTTAATTTATTGTAAAATAAAGGATAATATATATCTTCTTATGGAGCCGTCTCCTTTTGGTGGTTGGCGATCATCACAGCTAATCTGACTTTGGATGACGCGTTTCTGAACATGGATTTCGTGCTTTGACCAAACCGTTGCCGAAGATTCTTTGGCCAAGATGTACGTCTGCGGCCAGCCCTCCTTCTACCCACCACTTTACATAATATATATGTGCGTTTCTAAAATGGCTTTGCGGCATTTTACGTCTAAATACTAAATACGTTAGGGTATAAGCATGTTAAAGGCCGGCAACGCACTAGTGAGGCCTCTGGCATTGCGAGTGTCCATGGGCGGCGGTATCACTTTACATCAGATGAGCCTCCTGCCCGTTTGACCCCTATTTTATAAAAAAAAAACGTTGACAAAAATCCTTGGACCAGAGGTATACACAATGTTTATATTTTATGTCTACCATATTGCAAGAATATTTGATAACTGTATTTTTAGGTTTGATTCTTTATAACAATCATCCCATTTCTAACATGCTAACGTAAACTAAACTTTATTGAAATAGACTAGTTTTATGTTCTCAAACTCATTAGATTCTATCAAATATTTAACTTAAACCTTTAAACTATTGGTTAGATTCACATACATTTTCTATTTCAATCCGATAAAACACTTTATGGATTGTTGAGTGTTATAGCGCCTGATGGAAAAGTAATTGAATCGCGTTGCCGAGGCTTTATCGATTTGTTTCAGGCAATAAACATCACAATAAGAACACGTCCGTGTTTGTCCGTAGGTTCGGGGCTTATTTTACTCCTCCTTTAACTATTAGACCCTTGTTTTTCAACCTGTGGGTCGCGACCCCCTGGGGGGTCGCGAAGCTTCTGTAGGGGGGTCGCCAGAGGTCGTAAAAATGGGTACTTTAGTAAAAAAAACAAAATTAAAGACAATTAATATTGTTAATTAAATACTGTAACATACACCTACATACATGATAAAAAACCGAAGGTCAAGGGGGGTCGCGAAATATTTTTTTTACACCAGGGGGGTCGCATCATGAAAAAGGTTGAAAAACACTGGGATAGACTATATAAAGGTATGCTCCTTTTTTGTTAATTACCTTAACAATTCACGAAATATATAGAAACTGACATTTTTATCGATTTTTATTTGGTGCCATTTATTGGGTTGACCCATAACCGTAACAGTACATTTTATTCGTGTGTGTAAGGGTACTGATTACTTACTGTATGATATCGTATATGTGTACCACCCGATCGCACCCCTTCGTTGAGTTGTATGGAGCTGACACTACCAGAGTCCTCATCCATCAAACCAGTTTTCTTATAGCGTGCCATCTGAAATGCAAAAACTAAATTAATAATAATTTGTTTAATTATTTTTAATAGTTCTTTGGTTATATTATTTTTTATTAACATTTCGTGTAAAGGGCGTACATTCATTAGTTAATTTTTATTTTAGCCTTGTCCCCGTAACTTTTATCGAATCGATAAAACGCATCTTGCAAAATAATCTTATGGGCTCATCGTTATTTCGGAAATAACTTCCGAGACTTACTTTATGCTCCAAACAGTTTTACTAGAATCGATAAAACGCAAATTAAAAAAACTAATATATACATTTATTTATACTTTGTTTAATTATTATATTTAAAACACGATATTAAGTAAATTATAGTACTCACAGTTTAGCACAATTTCATACTAAGGTCTGGGTTAGCCGTGAAATTGTCATTCGGCTAGTCAAACAAGCAGATATAGCAGTAAGGTGGTGAGGTAACTTTGAAAATCGATACTATTTCGGTATTCAAGCTGCGTACCACGTCATTCCAAGTGATTGGGATAAATTGGGATGTTTTAGCACTTTAGGTTTTAGGGAAATGTTTTAATTATTCAGTGAAATATAGACTCAACCATTTATTTAGTCTGTAGGCGTACTAATGAGGGTGAGTAGGGAACGGCAAAACATATAGACTATAGACCTTGATTGTTTCAAGGGCAGATAAAAAGATAGGCGGATTACGCTTTGTAAATATTTACTGAATACAAAGTGTCTCGAGTTTGGGAATCAAATATTTTAACTATTTTCTATGGACGTCGTATAATTATTTTTCTGTATAGACGATTTCTCCGTCTGGTCTTATCTTGCTTGTAATTTTGTAGATTTTGCTAGACAATTATTGTTACCATCATCTATGCTATACACAAACATGTTAAACATCTTTTAAATGTATTGTTATATAATTAGAATTACCTTTTACCAGAATAGGAATTAATTATTACTTTACCTTGTAAGTGTAAGTTCATAAATTCATATATTGTTAGATGAAGGCACTAACCGTAATTATTAAAAAAATATTAAAAGCAAGTGACTAAGCTCGTAAGTGTAGTTTTATTAGTCTCTTTGCTTTATATTTTGACAAAACTTTACCGGCAAATATGAAAACTAGATAAGTGTGCCCGTACTATTTTAGGAAAATGTCATGTTTATTGTCAATATTTATTTTATGCTGCATTTTAGTTGTTACTAAACAAAAATACATCTGTGAAAATTTCAATTTCCTTCACGGTTCCTGAAATACAGCCTGGTAACAGACTTATTAATAAATATCACGTTTTTACCCTTTCTGTAAAGAACCTTAAGAAATAATTTCGTACTTATGAAAAGTGAGATACTTAATAATTATATTTTTTTGACATGCGGCGTTCACGTTTGCAATATGAATTTACTTCACACAATTTGAAAATCGAACCCTAACTATCAAATCGGTATAGATTTTTTAAATTTGCCAATTTTTTACCTACCCACCATCTATACAGTATAAAATGTAATAAACCGCTATATATATGAACCATTCATGAAAAAATAATATTTTTCCTCGTTTTTCCATATTAACCACTGATTTTCCTATCGCAGCGGGATGTTATATAGCACATCTTCCTCGATTAATGGAGTGTATAACAAAATATAAAATATTTTTTATTTAGAATTAGAAGTTCCTGAGATGAGCGCTTATATAGCGATAAATAGTCTCTCCAGCTTTATAATATTAATATTTATTTAATATAAAATGAAATAACTTCACGTTATCAGTCGATTGAGAGCTTTTAACTAGATTTAGATATCTAATCTAAACATAAAAACAATGGCAATATTTTAACAAAATACCTACCTTCTGACATTTAAACTATAGGAAGGTTATTACTTTTTATAGAATACGAAAAATATAACTAAAAAGAAGCGCAATTATTTAAGAATATTCAGTTCACCTAAAATAATCGGCTAATATGAATAAGCCCACGATGGAAATTAACATATTACAGTGGTAATATTTTTAAGTCATAATGGAATACCTATATAATATATTTAATATAAAAACGTAAACTTTGAAGCATAATAGGTATACCTATTGCCAGTCTATCTCTGTTGTTATACGGAAGTTTTGTAACAGCTGTTTATAAAATACTTTTTATCTTAAAATACATTCGGTAAAATACGTCAATTCATAAAAAATATTTAACAATTTATATCTCTTATATACAAAGGGCTTTCCTCGCAATCGTACTACAGCAGTTGTGCGATCTCTATTTTTACGACGAAAAACATACTATACGTAAAGAAAACAGAATTATCACCGTTAATCCTGGTTTCAGATGAAACGTAGGCATGGGGTCTCAACCGTTCACAGGCACTTCACTTAAAAGTTCTGCTCAAAAGTATGGCTTATCATAAAATGTTACATTGGAGAAGCGCGAAATATATCACCACGTCATATAGGCGCGTTCGATTGAATGTTTTGGTCGGGTCTTCGCCGGGACTGGGGACGAAATAGTACATTCCCCTGTCGCAATAATCGACTTTTACTATTTTTATTAAAGCGTCACCTATGGAATCAAGTATCAATTACTGAATGCTTTTTAATCATTCATGTTAAATATTATATATGTTTAATATCATATATATATATTGTATTTCGATGCCTTATGTACTTTTATAATGCGATATTAAACGTTAACTATGTGACACAGATAAATAAATATATGCATATAAACAGTTGAGTTTACTGCCATCTAGTGAGCATTGCCGGAACTGCGATAATACTTCGCCACCTATAAACTTGTGTACGATTTATCGTAAATTCCTACGTCACCTCTCGCCGCTGACCAATCACCTGGCGACAATTTAATACGCATGCGTGTGAAGAACTTCATTCAATATGTGATAAGAAATACCAACCACACTCCACAGAGCACACTACAGCGTGAGCACTGAGCATTGACTATTGAGCAATCATCGAATAGCGAGCGAACTTCAGTTCTATAGGGAATTTGTATCTTAGCGGGCGTATACATTTTTCGTTTACCTACTAAATTCCGCCTACACGCATTTTATAAATAAACAATTGTGTTTTGTGACTGTGAAATAGCTCAAAAATGACCAACGCACCAGTGAAAAAAGTCCCCATACATTTGCAGGTTAGTGGGTATAATGTTATTTTTTTAATATTACTTATTTGAAATTGGAATTATTATTATGCTGTAGGTGTTACATTTATTATTGCAAGCTAAGAGATTTGCGAGGACTCCAGGGAAAATTGACCCAAATTTTTAATAGAATTGGGGCGACCTGGGTGTTGGCAGTTGCCGACTATGATCCGAATTATCTCGTTGAGATTATGCTATTTTCTGGGCTGATTTTTATACAACACAAATTTTTCATAATACCGAAGTATATCATGTTCATTTAATTGAAATCTATTCTTTATTATTTACCAAAATCTACATTATATTTTGATGTTTCATCACTTCCGTTATTGAAATTTTTTTACTGCCCGAAAATTGTTATTGCATTGGTATATGAATTAACACAGATATGCTTATCACTATAAAACCTACCTTTTATCGCCTTTGTTAATTCTTACATACCTCCTATCAACATTTACAAAACCTAGCGGTAAAAACTGTTAGTAATAAAAGTTCTTTGCGATTTCCGTTCGTTACATGTATTTTACATATAGTCCAAACCTGTCGAATAATTTATGCAATTGACCCTAATTGACCCGTTATCATAATTATGTAAGTTTATTATTAAACAATTCGTTTTCATACCAGCTGTAGGTTACTTAATTATTACTCAAGATCTCTAAGAATAATTATATTTATTTATTATAATAGCTCCCAAAGGACACTACGACGCAATATTAATAAATTATTATTTCTATTACTAGGTAGGTCATAAGTATACAAAGATGAATAAATTATACAATAATACTCATATTTTTTTTCAAGTCAATTTAAATACGTTAATGAAATTATGAAACGTTTTATTAGATGTTTTTTTTTTTAATATAAAACATTCAAACGTGTGCCTAAACGTGTCAACGGTCAACGGTAGTCTTCTAGGGGTCTGTTAACAAACATTAAAAATCTTTACCAAACACTAGGACAATAAAGGGATAGTGCCTACTTAATCACGAGACGTCAACGAAAAGAAATCGTCTGCAATCAACACGTTGTAATTGGTTACAAATTTTAAATAAAAACAATCTCTTGGCAGCGGTTTCACCCATCAGTCACCACTGAACCATTGTATAGACCCATCGTGTCATAAACAAAAGGGGAATACGTCCTTTGCCTTGGTTCGGTGAATGACCTTAAGAAAAATATATACGGTTAGCAAAATACATTTTGATGTGCCAGCATTAGTTTTATAATATGATATACGACTTACTGTAATTATTTAAAATGTTATATGGTATATAAAAATAATTTTAAAAGTGTAAGAATTGAATAGATACCGAGACTACTGAAACACGAATTACATTATCTCGATGTGACTTTGTTTCCGAGAAATTTTGGGAAAATATACATAATATGAAAATTGTAACGTGTGTTTGGCAGCCTAAATAAGTCATCATTCTGAAATGTTAACCAAAAACAAAGAAAAACCTCTATTCATAAATTCGGCTTAAAATAAAATCTCTCTTAACTCCAGATTAATTTAATTACTATTTACAGAAATCGTGTAAAATATTTAGACAATCAGCAGTTTTTATATTTTTGAAATGAAATGATATTTCTGTTCCAATTTTAATAATCAATAGTTTGTGGACATAGTATATGAGACGATTATGTAAGAGATATTTAATATAAAATAATAATATTATACATTAAAACTACAGTATTGTTCTGTGATCTTATATTTTTTAACTTTTTCCTAGAATAATTTATAACGCTTATTTTCAAAATTGAATTTAAAGATTTTCTTTTTTTCGCTGACGCTACTGTGGTAGTTGTTTCGATATAATGGGTGGTACTTGGCAGCAATTTGTGACATGCGCAGAGAAACTTCATAGCCAGCAGCATCAGCGGTTTTCCAGGTGGTTAATTTTTTTCCGATTTGGAATAAAAATGGCGAAAGAGGATGAGTGGCGGACGGAATATCAAGCAAACAGGATGCTTACCCTTTTGGATACTGAAGCTTAATTATACATGTTAACTTTGTTTTGTTTTTTTTATAAAACAGGGGGCAAACGAGCAGGAGGCTCACCTAATGTTAAGTGATACCGCCGCCATTGACACTCGCGAGGCCTCACCAGTGCGTTGCCGGCCTCTAAGATGCTTATACACTCTTTTCTTCCTAAGTCGTAATTGTTCGGATATACGTCTTTTGGCAGCTGGTTCCACATAGCGGTGTAACTCAGGGCAAAACAGCTTTCCCATTCTCATTACAACGTTAAATAAAAGAATTTACTTATATACGAAAACGAAATAAAAAAGGTGGCTTTTGCAGTCAATCAAAATTCCAATTATCTGGTGTGTTAACACATCTTGCCAAGTAATTAAATCTTATTAAAAACTGCGAAGTCATCAAGTGTACTATTTACTGCAGTTCTCTGCATCTATTCTGAGGGCACAAAGGGAGATTAATAATGATTTATGGACTGAGCCGTGCCGGTTTCCCTGAATCCCATATTGAATGCCTTTAAAGCGTGTATTTTAAGTTCGATTTTCGGAATAACAAGCTGTGATACTATCATTCTTTACTATTTATTTGTTTTACTATACAGCACTAGCATGAATGATAAACATAAGTACTACATGGGTAAAGTACTCGGAGAAATATACTCATCATGATTATAGATAATCGAACTGGACACAGCCTGTCGGATCGACTTTTATAAATTTAATATATGATTTATGGCGGATATAATAATTCCATTTTTTTAATCTTTTTTTTATTAAAATCTAACAACCAAAAGTGAGGATCTTAAGGTACATGGGATCTTACTCAATTTCACTACCTTAGTCAATTTTAGTGCTAATCTTTCAAATATCTATATGACTAACGCAGCTCGATTTATAAGTAACAAGAAATAGTTGTTTAGTCTGCTCGTTCTTTATAGGCCACTTAAATTTTATACCTTCCACTAAATACTATCTTCTTGTTGCGAAAGCACACGCAAAGTGTTAATATTTACTTTTATTATTTACTAGACGATACCCGAGTCTTCGTCACCGAGTATTTTTAAAACGTCTTTTAAATTAAGTGAGCGCAAACATTACATACAAAAGAAAATGCGACTTATTATTTATGCTAACTTTTCGGTTACTCTTTTGCAACCGTTTAGATTAAACAGTTGTGTATAAGACTCCAGTAGTTAGGTGTATAAAAAAAATAATTTGATTTATCACACTATTTTTATAACTAAATTTTATTATATTTATTTAACTAAATTTTAATTTTCTATGTTGCAGGGACTGAGAGTCCTATTAATCCGTTAAACAGTTATTGCTGTGATAATAAAATATTAAGCTTTATACATAATAAAATCACATCTCTGGACCCGTTTTAATTTATTTATATTTTATGCAATGATAACTTGAATTTGTCCTTTAAATGAGCCTATCTTCTAAACAAATATGAACACCGACGTTTGAACAGTTACACGCCTGTGGTTTGCAACTTTCACGAAGGGCTGTGGTTATGGGAAATAGAGCTACAATAGGAGAAAATCAAATCAGTTTAAGTTAGGTAGGTATTGTACTAAAACATTTATGTTTGTAGGACATACGCTAATTTTTGTGTGGAAGACACATTTGAAATTCTTCTTTGAAACAAAAACTTTTTAAAAAATTTTTAGAACATTCTAGAAGAATATTTTGGTCCTGCTTCCTTTCCTAAGGGTCAAAATAGTTCGTTGTTTGTCTAAGCCTTAAAGTTATGATACTAATTAATAACTATATTAAGTAAATATATAAACATAACATTTATTATGTGTATTTGAGAAAAATTATGCACTGTTGTCTCATATGATTAGATAGGGCCCTAAATGTTATATTTATTAAACTGTAAAGCAGTGGTTTATATTGGATTCATACAAAAACAACAAAAACCGATTATACACCCACAGCGTGATTAATTAATTGCTTTTAACAGATAATTAACACAGGTATATTTCCATCAATTTCTAAATTGATCGCAATGATGTCATCAAAATTGTATTGAAAAAAAATTAGTATGTAGCATTGCGTTAGCGCATTTGCGCCGCCCTGCGTCTATTCAGTATGTTTACTAGACAAGCGGTCAAGTACCTTATCCCAAGACAAACGTAACCCAATTTCACGCGCGGGTAACCGTAACGCTTACGAACCGTAACATAAGAGAACTTAGCAGTCTTTTACGAGTATTGTGCGTACTTTCGATAATATGTATAATAAATGTTAGACAACTCCTTGTATACTCTGTGCTTTTAGACGTAGCGATGCAGATTATTTCAATTAAACGCAAAGGTTTTTGTGCCTGTCTCAATCCCCTTCACCTTGTGGAGACGGACAGGTGGAATTAAGTACGAATTTGCGTGCCCTGTAACCCTTTAACCGACATTGGAACCCCCAGTGGTTACGTTAAATAGAAACAGTAGAGTAGTACGAGTAGAGTCTCTTACTAGAGTCGACCGTGACCACGCACGCTGTAAAGCACGCGAAACGTCGGAAAAATTTAAAATAATGTAAATATTAAATCCGTTAATAAAGTGTTTTTCTTTAAATGAGTAACAGTTCTGTAAAAAGACAATATTTGAAACACTAATTTAAAGGCAGAAATATGCACCGTTGGTAAATTGGCTGTAAATATTAAAGCTTGAAGTTCGATTATCAATATAAATCAGATAGATTACTTACGTTTTGTACAGATGTGAACATCTTACGCAGTCGCTAATCGGCACGTTCGTGTTAATTACAAAATTCAAACACTCGAGGCCCCGAACCTATTAAAGGCAGCATTTGGATTATTCTCCAGATGTTTTATTCTCAACGGATCGGTTGAAATCTCTGGAGCATGTGAATATGTCAAGCTATCGCATTTGTAAAAGAAAACATTTATCAATAAATACAGAACATATCGCAGCAAGTGTTGCAACAGGTAACAGAGAATGTCATAAATAGCGCTCAAAATTGTATCCACTCTACAGGTCACCATTAAGATCATCTTCGAATTCTAATAGGACGACATTTCATTGTTAAACATATAAAAAATTAATTCTTGTTTTATATCTTAGAAAAGTTATAGTTGGAAAAAATAGGGTCCTTCACTAGACCACTTAGTAGGTGTGGTTTATTTTTTATTTTTACTATAACAATAAAATATATAGTCATATTTTCTTATAAAATAATTGGCAATGCATTTAACGATTATATTTAAAGAAACAAACATTGGACTGACGTACTCAGAAGTTACTAGATTGAATCAACTTTTAAAATTCTTAGTATTATGATTAAAAAGTCTCTAATCATTTCTTTGGTTATCCATATACAAAATATCGTATGTTGCGAATTCTATTTTTACAAGACATGTATGTAGTTTATACTAAAAAAACTTGTACAACGAACCGAGTTAATCTTTCCACTGTATTGTAATTTTTTATACGATTAACAAAAAATTATAACATGTAAGATTTTATTAATTTAGAATTCATTGAAGTCCTAATATAAATATACAGTCTTATATCGCATACGTGTTTAAAATGGCTACTTCACTGCAAAAACTATTAGTTTTAAATGCGGGGACCGCAATAAGGGGCCGCAGTTAGGGTGAATAATAACTATGACTGGACTGGAAAGATATCGTTTAAATAACATTAGTTTTAAAATTATTATACAATTAAAAAGAGTATAAGATAAAAGGATTTTACTATACGACCTTATTAAGGTCGGGAAAATATACTATTATTAAGGTCGGGAATATATATTTCAACTGAATGAAATGTTCATATTTATTAAAATAGAATCATGACACAAACATCAAGACTATTAGGGTTTACGACGTAATTTTTTAATTAATTGTAGCCGTCTCGAATGCATAAAGATATACTGGTTTGCGTAAAAGTAAAGACCCTATTTGGTTCAGATATACACTTTTTCTAAATCACAAAACTAGATTTTTTTTTAAATGTATATTTGTGCCATTAAATTTCATACTATTAGGATTTAAAGATATCTTTTATTCAAATAGTATTTACGTTCGCTGACGGGCATATGTCAAATGTCAAGTATCCTACATACTATATTTGTCCATAATAGAATTTTGACATTTCACATATATATCATAGTGTGTGTGCTACGAACATGTATGTACGGGTGTACAGAAACATAGATGTCGCTAATTCTAAAGCCAGCAGCATATTTGGCATTCAGTTGACGCAAGTTAGCACAATGGCTCAGCAAGACTCGACTTATTTGGTTGGACCAAGGCTCTTCGTTAGATAATCGTATTGCATCAATAATTATCTTTTAAGCTCTATTTCAAAGTAGGTGTGTATGGAACTAGGACAGTGAAATAAATTTTCACTTTTTTAATTTTATTTAAACGGTGAAACTATTAAATAATGTATATAAAAACTTATTTATGGAAATAAATTATTGTTCAGCGTAACCAAATAAAAGAAGTATGCCGCTTTCATTTGATTTTTTTTTACTACATAATAACATTGTTCTTGTAAAGAATCAAAGTTTTTGATCATGTATTTTGTAGACTTTTATCATATCAGGGTAGTAATTTAAACCTAAAGAGATTGTTTTGTGGAAATCTAGTTTTTAGGACTAATGGTGGGAAATGAAAAAATATTTTTATTAGGTAGATTTATCAAGTAAGGCTCTTAATATTTAAAAGCATAAATTAAGAAGCAACAACAACCCCTGTTGGCGCAATGGTCGCGATGAATGCTGCACAGAGGGTCCCGTCTTCGATCCTCCTTGCTATCAACATTTGTGTGATGAGTATAACCGTTGTCTGGGTGATATATAAGTATATATTATATATATACACACTTATTTATCAGTTGTGTTAGCACCCATAAATAGCTAACCTTAGGGCTAACTGACCGTGTGTGAAATGTAAAAACGAGAAAAAAAATATATTTCCACGCGTTTCTATACAGTACTTTAGAAGCGGCTATACATGTTTCAAATGCAGTAATTTCTCTATTCACTGACTAAATATGAGAAAACTATTAGGTCTTACATCGCTGTTTAACATAGTTAGATAATGGACTGTGTTAGACTTGTTTTTCTAGTAATTGCTACAGCTTTACGAAACATCTGCCAGTGTGGAGGTCAAATGCAATTGTTAACTGATGTACACTATGTTTAGGCAATAGATGTAAGCAGAAATGAAATAAATACTTTCGAGATATTTCTGAATTTGTATACATATATAAAGGTGGTCAGAAAAATCTCTATTGTATAAGATTTTGTCCTACTTGAGATTTCAGATAATTCATACAATATCCTTATAATTTGTATTCTTTATATCCTACTCTGGAAAATTATAAAGTTTCATTAAAATCCATTCAGTAATTTTTACGTGAAAAAGTAATCGTCCATCCGTCTGGGCGACTTACAGACAACACAGTTTATTACTAGAGCTTTTTTATGAACTTTTCGCGTTTATCACATCGAAGTAAAAGCAGGAAAACACTTTCTTTACACTTTGTTAAGCAAACAAGTAACTTGATAAGCTTTTAACTAAACAAACACTTTCGCTTTTGAATTACATCATTTGTTGTCCGATTCCTTCCTGGATTTGATTTTTTCTCCAAATCCTTCTGTTTTATTTATTTCTTTAAACTCTCTCAATGGAGAATGTTACTAGGTCTGCCAAATCGCTTGAAACGTTGTCTCAGTAAAGCCTGTATGTTTACAAACATACTAGTTTTTGTTGAAGTCAAAAATACCTAGTAGTTTTGATTTTATAAGCATTTAAAGTTTCGAAAAATACCGAGTCCCGCTAACAGTCAAGTGACGTCATTTCACAACGCGCCTAGTATGAAGTCGCCAACGGTGACCGTTTATAGTAGGTGTAATAAATAGTCTACGCAGTATTTTCTTGTGTTGGTTTTGGTTCGCGTATTAAGTTAATAGTCTAATAATAGTAAATATTATTCGATGAAGGATTCGAAAAAGGGTAATCGGATACTTTACCTTACTTACTTACTTATGCTTAACAGTTTATCTGTTCTAAATCGTTATATCTAAACAAAATATCCAACTTAAGTCGTAATGGAAGAATGCAACCCAAATAGTAGAAGTACCTACCTATCATTAACTTTTGACGTTAAAGACTACAAATATGTATTATAGTTTTGTAGTTATTGCAAGGTATATATAGGTAGGTACTGCTTTTCTTAATTTAAATGAATACAAATGAATGAACATTTATTTATTGCAAACTAGCTTCCGCCAGCATCTTCGCCCCCGTTTCCTAATGAAAAGGATCAAGAAATTTTAAATGTTACTTTCTATGATTGTGCCGCCAATGGCGGTGGCTGTAAATATACTATAGCATTTTTAATGTGGCTACATCATTGAAGCCTTCAACGACTGCTACGAAGTGTTATTGGAAAAAATCTAAGCTCTCAGGTATTGGTACAGCACTGAAAATTATTATATAATATACTTTCACATTTAATGTGTAAAAAAAAGAAGTTACAAAGATGTGTATTCATTATGTAATTAATCTTATCAAAAAATCCTGTTGATTTTGACATCGAAAGTTTTATAACATTTTGTAAGAACGAAATGACGGAATCAAGATCTTAAAGTAAAAGAGCTCAATCAGAATCAAATTTGTGGTTTGAAATGCGCTAAGGACATATAACAGCTTCAAAAATGCAAGCAGCTGCTCAGTGTACAACAAAAGCTGGCTCTTTAGTTGAAGAAATATTTGGTACTGTAACTTTTTAATGAAACGAATGCTATAAGAAAGAAAAAATATTAGAAAAGGAAGTCGCGAAGAAACACAATGGAAAACACTTTGGAACTATAAAAAACAACTTTTCAACTAACAACACACAACAACAAACAACTAGTACTTGTATTTTTACATTTAGGCATTTCCTAGTATTTGGATTGGACATTTTTAAAAGTATTTAGGTATAATTTGAACGGCACGTGCGCGCGACCGCGAGCTGACTGAGTGAACCAGACGGAGCGTGTTGTGCGATGACGTCACACCGTAACCGTACGGTTACAACTTGTTTTACTTCTAAATCGGAGACTAATTGACATATCGAAGTAATTCTTTCACTAGTATTTTTTATTATTGACAGAGAATATGGAGTGCTAATAATTAAAATTAGTTAACATTCTCCATTACTCTGCACACGTTTACTTTGGCATTCACAATTGGAAAGAGAGAGAGATAGAGGTGCGTTCCAATAACAAGATACCACAACACCTATAAATTCCTTTATTTTTCAAGTTTTGTACACATATATCGAAAAAGGGCATTTAAATTCCAATAATTCGACATTAATATGTGATTTTTAAAATTTCATTTCATTTAAAATATAAATAAAATTTCAGAAATATATTCATACAAACGTCTGTACTATAATTAAAAGCTCTCGTATTTGCTTGAATATTTACAAAAGTAATATGTTTAAAACCACACGACTTAATTGCATACAAATAAGGCCGTTTATATGTAGGCGTTTATTTCAGTAAGGACGGATCATTCGATCGTGAAGCGTGGTTAAAAATACTTGTCTATGTTACTTATATAAAATACATATAATATTATATTTCACAAACTAGTTAAATGACTGCTGAAAGTCAATGGTTTGATCATCGCATATCATACATACCCTGAACATAGCATACTATTCGATACAATACACCCTCTATGTGCTATATTTTTGTTTGTATAGTTTTTTTTAATCAATGTATGAGTTTTTTTAATATACAATTTTATTCGTTTGAAAAATATATTTAAGATTAAAAAAAAATAAAATTTGTTCAATGTTTTTATGTATTTTTCACTGTATATGTTAAAAAAAATTCTTTTTTTCTTACTTAAATATACAGTAAAACGTATCGCAGTATCTTTAAACAAAAGTTTAAGTATAAATGTGGGTGAACAATTCAGTTTACCCGTTATATTCTATACCAATATTCTTTGGCGGAATAAACATATAATTTAATAAAGAAATTAAATTACCACATAATACTAAATAACTTGTATAAACTAGCAATAAACAATTTCTTGTCACTTGACGTCCGCGATTCAACTCAGCGCTTCAAAAGGCACTTTCTGCCGCGCACCACCGCTTTGTGGAACTCATGCAAAATTAAGGCTAGAATGTTATTAATACCTGATAAAGGTTAAATAACATTTTAAAAATATTATTATAAATAAAAGAGTTTCTATCACCGTTGTGTAATAAAAAAAAAACATTTTTGTAATGATCATGTAAAGAAAGCTCGTTTGTCGCAATCCTTAGGTGTTTTACCCCGCGTGTGGAATTAAGCAAGTCTTAAACAGTTCCGTGCTGAATACATAATTTAATGTCTGATAGCTTGAAGGGCTAGGTCATGAGTATTACTCATTCCACGCGTATTTTTAACAGACTACAAAAACCCGACAAATAGGTTTACAATTCTACGCTATTTTTAAGTTACTCTGTTATGCGTCTGTATTTTATGAAGCGTGATAGTTATAGAGTTCAAATTTTAACAAATGATGTATTTCTTTTGCCATGGAAAATTGTGGTTTGGAACTTGTCATGACTAAACGGATCTCTTTTATAAAATGGTCTAACGGATCTGCTAAATGATTGATTCTGAAATGTTCATTAATATAACAACTCCTGAGGAAATTCCATTAAATTTGCTTTTAATATATCTATATTTATATACTACTATCAATGTGATTACATGTATTCATTTTGCATTTTCATACAATTCTTCTATGAAGTGAAACCGCGAAATACTAAGGTGCTCTAACTCGAACCAGCTTTGACCATATCTAAAAGGAAAGTGTTAGATTTTCACTCATTCCAGTTCTATTACCAAATAAGGGAAAGTTTTTTAACTATGTAATACATTGTCTCGATGAAATTAATTAAGCGTTTAATTAGTTTTGATTAAATACGTGTAACTATTTGAAATTTTTAGTAGCCACAGCTATTACGTTTTATAGCATTTGAAAGTATTCAACGTTTGTCAAATGAAGTTTACGTGGAATGAAAAGTAAGTTTGGAAATCGTACGTCAATTTTATTGAAATAAACAGTTTGTCACAAATACTTAAATAGAAGTTGAAGGGCTTATATACTTATAAATGAAATTTTAAATTATAATATTATGAAGAAATTATTTATTATGATTAAATTTCAAAAGTTGTTTTGTATGTATCGACGAATGTGATCGATTTCTGATTTTTACACATGTCAAATATCAAACATTTTTTAAGTAGCAGTATCATAAAGAAGTATTTTTTTAGATTTTGTATATATGTATATTTAAAAATATATTGACTGTTCTCTTTAGCTTTCTCTTTTAAATTTACAAAACCTTCAAATAATCTACACGTAATCTTATTCTCAAGGCCGTCTGAAGTCTGAACAAATGATTTTTAAGGGATTTCTGTGAAATTTCAAAATTGTTTAAAGGACATGCGTGAAAACGCATAGTTACGTTCAAATGGCTCACGAGGGGAGTATTTCTATTTCGGGCGGCGCATTTCAGTTTCAGTCTGCGTCCCGCGGGCAGCACGCGCCATATTTTCCGCCATTTTGAAAAAGTGATTATTGACATTTTATACTTTTTTAAATTCCCGCTCTTTTGTCTACAATGCCGGATCCCGTCAATACCGTCTCGGGAATAAATATAAAAGTAAGACTAAGATTATTAAATATATGATATTTATTTGTTGCTCGAGAAAAAGCGCTTTGTCTATAAAAATACAATTCTGAGTATAATTTATATTAGTACATACAAGAGTGTCTTTGTCACGCTTTGTACAATAAATAGTGATTTCGATCGGCGTACTTGAATGAAATCTTTAATCTATTTTGGATAAAAATATATTTTAAGAATTGTGTGTGGATAAACAAATTTTTATAACGATAAATGTCATTAAGAGTCCTTATAAGTACGATTAGTCCTTACTTACCCTAAGTAAGGACAAATTAAATTCTGGCAATTTGTAACTTTGGCACTCCTATCATCTATCATTATCATATCATCATTAATGTTCATTTATTTGCTTACAGAGCTCCCAAAACCGATTGTTGATCAAGAATGGTCGAGTCGTCAATGATGATGGAATGGAAGACGCCGATGTATATATCGAAGATGGAATTATCAAGTAAGTGTTTTGAGGACCGGTAACAAATTTTCCAAAATTTACAAACTACTCTTCAGTCTCTATATGTCTTGATCATCCAGTTTGTACTTCTTCATATTAACTTTAGGTGACTCCAACTAGCAAGTTTTTCCATTTACAATACAGTATATAAATTTATTGATCGTCACTTGTATGGGTCCAAGAAATATATATTTGCTGCGGCCACTGCCTAAAACGTCTTATATATGTTAAAATTGCAACAAATTAATCACTCGCAATTGTAATGACTGTCAAACCTTGACATAAAAACCCCCGTAGCGGAAAAGCGTGAAAATGTGCAAGTTTAAAAGGATTGGCCCTAATAATGTCAGCTGCACGATTTCAATGCCATACAACCGTTATGTATTGAAGAATATCCGTTCGTAACTATTATCCCACAGACAGTGACAGATGTCAATGTCATATAATATTATGTGTGTCCTTTGTTCATAGACGTGAAATAAATCGTTATAGACTTACGCGAAAGGATATGTGCTTGTTAAAATAATAGATACGTAACCATGGCAACGAACTTTGTAGGTACGCAATTAAAATCGCAATATGCGAAAGCATCACATCACAATCTTATGTGCAGTAAAACTGTTATCATTGCATCAAGATACGCTGTAGATAATATCACGCGAAAACCTAGATAAAAATTATTTTGATAGGTTCAAAATGAATTTATTTCATATAACATATACATTATCGGGTTAATTGTATGTAGTCTTGGTGTCAATACACCAAGTCTTGGTGTAATAATTTAGATATTATAAAATGTGTCAATTTTAATTTACAGATATGAATGAAAATTTATTTAAAAAAAAACTGTGTACCACTTCACATTTTCGTCAGTTGTACTATAATCTAACGCGCTCTAAATTTAACCCAATCGGTTTAAATAATAAAATTTAACCCAATTATTTTTGCCAATTGTAGTCTATTAACTAGATTCTGTCAAATCATATTGAAAAAGAGTTTTAACGGTCTAATCAGACTCATTTATTATGAAAGATAATAATGATTTGCATTATCATCTCATTCTACCTAATCTTACAACTGTATATAAAATATTAAAGCATTTAGCAATTTATGTAATTATGATAGAAACTTGTTATGCTCAAATAAAAATCGATTATCATATTGTTTGACTGATTTATGAAGTATATTTTCGAAGAAGACCACCCAGACTTGATGAGTATTGAGGAAGTTAAAACTTTTGATTTAATTTATGACATGACAATTCCATTCTCCATTCTCAAATTCTGGTGATTCAAACATTTTTGTTTCCTAAGAAACTGTTGACCAAGTAGATGACCAACTTTTCAGGGCGTACATGTTTTTTTTAATTGAAATTATAACTAATGTATTGTACCTAATTCTCTCTATAAAACATAGTAAGTAGTATCTATGGTATTAGAGTATTTTACCGCTTCGTAGTAAAAGTTTCTTGCACTTTCATTTATAAACCAATTAATTATACATTCTGTACACGCTATTCAACGGTTGTTTGCGCCGTTATTTTTAAGCGATGATATAATTTTATTTTTTATGTCTTGTGAATTTCCTTCCGATTGTAATCGTTTTTAATCAAGGCAAAACTCTTTGAATAGAAACAAAGAGGGAATCTTCTAGTTTCTGTTTAGTAAAATTAAAATGATATTATTTTTTTAGCAGACGCTATACTTCTATGTAGCTCTATTCATTAGCGGACCTTGACAAGAATAGGGTCACCACGCCTTTGTAACTCCCTAATGGATTACATCGTACTAATTTCAATTCTTATTGTTAGCTTTTTCAATTATACCGACTACCAGGGAACGATTCAAGTTACGAATAATTTATTTCTGGAACTTCCGAAACGAAATCACATTTTCCAAACATTAATAAGATTATGAACTTTTATCAGCAATCCTCGTGCCACACATAAGCTTCATGTTATATTTTAAAAGCCCAGTCAAGTAGTTTTCTTTAGCATGTATATACAAATATGTAGTATATTTTAACAGCCCTTAAAGGCTCAGCAGTTGAAGGCCTCACACAAAACAATAAAAGAAAAATATTCACCATTGAAGTACAATGCAACCGAAAATGTTTCTTCTCTCCCTCTATCTCTCCCTCTCTCTCTCTCTCCGCTAAAGATGAAGTCTTAGAAAAGAAAACGCCTAACGTTAAATGAACGCAGTCTTAGTTCTCACTACCAGTGTGCGTCATCTCACGTGGGTCACTCGTATTGCGTCCAATCTATTAATATCAAATGTGACCTTCACCTTGATGACAGCAGCGTTTCTGTCAAAATACACATACACATATAAATGTCTATTTTACCGACTACAAAATCCCACATCTTTCTATATATTGAGTGTATATATACAATAACCTTAAACCTGCCGTTCGATTATGAAACAGAGTATTATGTATATAGGAAAATATCTGACACGTGTCCGGCGATGCGCAAAATTAAATTTTCATAGAATATACGCTGTTAGTATATAGTATGGGAAACATTCAGTTGCACTTGGCTCATAGATACTTCCGCCGCTCACGTCAATCATTTTTGTAGTCAAGGAGTAACTATATTAGAATAGTAATTTTATGATTAATTAATAAAAAGAGGCTATATTTTGCATACCGTACGTACTGTATTCTTAAACAGTATTCCGGTTCCACTTTTCCAGTATATATTGCAGTCGATTAGTCATTTCTAGAGCTTCAATTTGTCCGTTTTATAATTGAGATAAAGCCGGCTTCATAAAGGTTTTAGCATTGACTGCGTATTTTCTATGCTAGCAACAATGTAACCGTATCATAAGCAAATTTGTTAGGTGTGGTTGTTTCAAATGAAAATGTTATAATTCACAGCTTATAAACCAGATTCAGTCAATCTTATTTGGCTTAAAGTATTTCGGAAATTTCGGCCGGACCCACTCAACTAATCAATGTATAAAATTATATATTTGTTAAAACCTTCATAAAATCTACATTCTAACGTTTGATAACATATAAGATATTTTATAAATTTTCCGCAAATACACTCCGATCCTATAAGAACGCGTATAACGTCCACAAGCAAACAATTGGAATAGAAAAACATAAATTGCTATATACAGCACACATTTCTAAGGCCGCTATACACCCGCGACAGTTACATTGTCTTACGTGTCAGTGACATTTTGTATACGTATTAGAAAATAATAAATACAATAATTATATGTTCGACTCATACTCTAACAGTTAAATTAGCGTGTAGGTTAAACAAGACATAATAAATATAAATTTGAAAATACTAATATTTAATAAAACCAAAATTGTTCTATTTTGTTATTGCATTGAATTGTCTACTGCTGTTCATATCATATGAATTCAGTTCTGAATAAAGAAACTGCAAATATAAATCCTACCTCGGCCAAAACTGACGCATTAAACTAGAAACATCCAAGACAAACTTTTAACGATAAAATCATCAAATAATGATTAACACACCAATTAGAACATAATAAATACTCTTAAATGTTAATATTAATAAAATACGTTGTGTTGATGAAAGACCTCACTATAATTTTCTTGCTTTAATGTATATCGCGAGTTCATCAACGCCCCATGCGTATGACAGTAAAGAAACTGTTGATTTTCTCCATTTTCCCAACAACTGCAGGTCAAGCACCCGCTCCAATTAGTATATTGTATAGGGCTGTGCTAAACGTGAAAGTTTATTATGATCGTTTTTGCTATTTTCTCATGTTTTTGCCATTTTGTAACTAATGAATGGCGTAACATTTTTCTTTATAAAGGAAAGTGACTATTACAACTAGTGCAAAGTTACTATAGACGTAATTTAACAAACTATATTTCCTAAGAATTATGACAATGTAGGTAAATAATGCTCGAACACAATAATCTATGATATTTGAAACGATTTCACAAATATAAGAGGAGTTTTAAATAAATATTCTGCAATAATGTTAATGTATATGACGAAAATTCGTCAAAGTATTTTCGTCACCTTTTTCGGTAAACTTCTTCAATAGGTAAATATTGCTAAAAATAATTAAGACCACCTGTAAATTGTTATATTTACACATGTAATAAATAATTTGACCAAACTAATATAAAATTAGTTTTAAGTAAACATTCTGGTATTTATCATTTTATTTCGAGTTCTTTTCCTACGTCATGCCAGCCTGCCCAGCCGAGGGTCTCGGGCTTAAACCCCGATACGTAACTTATAACCTAGAGGCTTACGGATTCACATTAAAAAGCACTCACTAAATAATAGACTTTATTAGATAGAGCCTTCCCCTTCTACCTCAAGTGAATTAAATTCGCAATCCGTCTTCATAGATAAAATATAATCTAAATAAATTAACGTTTTTCTGTTCCGTGTTCAAAAATCGATTTCCCTTTCATTGGCTATGTATAAAGCAAATTGCGTGCTCTCACGGCAACGCATGTAAATGAAATATACAATGATGGTTTTTTTCTAACAAAGCAATTATAAACAGGTGGAACGCTTATACTGGTACATACTAAATGTTACAGTACAAGAAAAGTCGACGGAAATAATCATAGGTCAAAATTGTAGCCTTATCCGATATCTGATTATTTAAATAATAATATATAGATAAAAATAAAACGTGTTATAATTCTGTTTTTGTTGTAAGTAATTATGTCATAAAGAAAATGGGCAGAGCTATTATTAATTTTCTAGAAAATTATTATTAATAAAAATTATCAATTTTACTGATTAATTCACTGACAATAATTATTTGTCTTTTTTTTTCATTATAATTTTGTATAGAAATGAAATGAAAGGCAAAGGTTTCATGACCGTATACCAAAATTATTTTTTATCATTGATTAAATTTTTATTTGAATTGATATTGTAAGTAAATATAAGTAGGCGAGGATAAAATCGCGTGGGAGTCGTTAAAGTCAGAGCTTATAAGATTACCTCAACTTTTATTCGATCATGCAAACTTGTTTTCCTTTATATATTAACTAAACCAGTGTTTTTCAACCTTTTTCATGAAAAAAAATTTCGCGACCCCCCTTGACCTTCGGTTTTTTATCATGTATGTAGGTGTAAGTTACAGTATTACCATTAACAATATTAATTGTCTTTAATTTTGTTTTTTCTACTAAAGTACCCATTTTTTTCGACCTCTGGCGACGCCCCTACAGAAGCTTGACCCCCTGGGGGGTTGGGACCCACAGGTTGGAAACCAATGAACTAAATAATAAATTTAAATTTTTTAATAAAATTTAATAACCTATATTTTAAGAGACCCGATGTACATGTATTAATTGCGTGTTGGATTCGTATCCCAATTTTTAATATTTCTGTTAGAGTTGAATATAAAATAATAAATCAATTATATGAGAAATTAATTTACCATTTTTTAAATTACGAAAAATTGTTTATATTTTTCATGAATACAGATATTAGTACAAAGATTGGATTGACAGGTACTACGTTCAGGCACTACCATATATGTAGGTAGCATGGAGTAGAACTTTAATGATAAATGCCAATGAAGTATAATTATCGCTAAACTAAACTTACTACTAACCATAATTCAAGGCTACGAGTGAATAATAATACTGTTATACAAGTAATATTTATTTTATTGATTTCCTCATGAGCACCAGATTTCTAAAGTCCTATATGAAGCTCCCTTACGCCTGCGCGTAGTAAACCCGGAAAATCAATAGCTCAGCTGATGCTGCGTCTCACGATGATTTTACGCAAATCGGTGAACTCATTTAACCCCTTAATAGGTAGACACAATTTTACGTCTAGTAGAGACACGTGTTATTTGATTATTCCGGTAGCTATATTTAATGCACCCTTCATTTGTTTAGATGCTAAACCTCCGTTTCTAATTACTCAAGCTTGTCCCTATAATGCACTTAATATAACTAATTTAGTGAAGTATTATATTCTTCATTCAACCAAACGAACAAACTCTTCAGCTGTATAATATTGGTAACGATGATTTCTTCAGAATCTGGACCAAATGTTTTAGGTTGTTAAACCTAAAAATCTAATATAATACCAACATTTAACACTGGCACATAAATTCCTTAAAAGCCTTCTAGACATCGGACAGATTTTCACACACGGTCAGTTAGCTTCAATAGAAGCTTTTTAGGCGTAGCTTGTATTATGGGTGGTACCACAACTTATAAACATAATACCCAAACCACAGCCAACTGTTATGCTTATCACAAAATATGTTGACTGTACCGGGGATTGAACCCGGGGTCGTCAATAACAGTAACTAAGTTAATTGCCTGCACACTTATTATAAAATTGATGGAATGACAATATAACGTATTAAATTCTGTGAACTATTAATAAGGATGCGTCGCAAACAACTATTTTAAATTAAGAACACCGACGCGATTCGTTGCTCATTGCGCACGCGCATCACCGGATGTCGCTAATGCGGTAACAAGCTGACATCCGCACCAACCCCATATATGGACTGTCAATTTTGACATTCAAGTGACACATTGCATTTGAAGAAAGTAACAATTACAGGTGTTAATGATAATACATTTAAAATATTTCAGCAATATTAATTAAATTTTACAGACGGATTGTGTAAATTTTATTATGAATTATATTGCAATATTGAAATTTTCAAAGTTAATATATACCAACGAAATAACAACGATTATTATGATTTTAGGTGCGTTAAAAATACGAGTAATACAATTCTCGGATTCATTCTTCATTCTGAGATAAATTGATTGACGCGGTAATGCTATTAAATGTAACGCACTTTCCCCATACATCCATCATCTGCCATCATTTATAGCTTTCTCACACCGTTATAAAAACGAAAATATATTAACAGTATATTGCCGTATTATATTATCAAACAGAAAATCGTTCACAATAGCTGAGCAATAGCTGTGAAGGCCAAAATATTCCCTGCGATCTATACGGCATGCCATACGGCGTTTATTTATATTAGCATTTATATAAGCCTTTTGTCGTCTTTCCCTTTTCCACACTTTCCCAATTTTATTACTTTCCTGTAATAGCAAAAGAGGATTTATTTTTCTGGTGAACAAAGCGTGTCCAGCTCCAGATTATATGACACACTTGATATTATGTATTGTCAATCATATATTGTATTATAATTAAACAAAAAAAATTAAATTGGAACCAGCAGTTCCCGAGATCAGCTTAATAATATTGGTATCACACACCTCATAAAAGCTGTATTTATAAATCAGTGTTTGAACCCCTCGTCTTAATAGTTATTTACGGCCCATTATAAAATGACTGTCATATTTATAGGCAACGTCGAAGGAGTAACAGTTATCATTAATCATAGTCAAGCTGTTTATTATTAATTGAAATTTTATTAGATAAATTAGTTTATTTCTATTTAATAATTCAGTTCACTCCAGTCATTTTGTGTTCGCTAACTTCCAAATGCTGATCTAGCTGATTTTGAAGTTACAAAATGTATCGTAGGAACTAAAGAGGCATTCCCGCATAATTTTATGAGGCCAAACGATCTATTAACCCTATTAATATTTTTTATACAATTGCCTTAATTATATTGTTTGATAATAAATCACGCCCAACAATTTGTGACTCAGCAGGAATGGGAATGTGTTAATTCGTTCCACTGAGTTATGAAAAGGATTTATTAATTGGGTGAACTTTTAATGGCAAATAGCGAATTTTTACTTGATTGAGAATATAGAAGTGATGTTAATAGCAGGTAGTGTGTAAGGTAAGCGGTTAATAAAATAAAGAAATATCGATCTTCTTTCATAAGTATATTTCTATCGAGGAAGGCTAGTCTGGACTATAATATCATACAAGTAGTATGATAAAGTCGGGCAAAGCATTCGTTACTTAAACATCAGAATCTTTTTGAGTTTCCTTTCTTTAAGACGGTTTCAGTTTAATCTACTCATTGCAATTATTTAAATTAAACAAAATTAGTTCGGTATAATTTTTCCTCGTTATACCAAAAATTCTATAATTTCGAAACAATTTAACAAAGGGATCAAATTGTATTAAGTACAATTATATAATCATCGGGCACACTTTGCACTAACCATTAAACATTTCCTGGAATACTAAACTAAAGAAGGGGTAAAATATAAATTAATCTTTCCAGACAAGTCGGCCGCAACCTTATAATTCCTGGGGGAACTCGCACCATCGATGCAACTGGGAAGCTAGTGATGCCTGGTGGTATTGATCCCCATACTCATTTTGAGCTGGAGATGATGGGGGCCAAAACTGCTGATGACTTCTACAAGGGCACCAAGGCGGCCGTGGCTGGTGGTACTACCACAGTCAGTGAGTATTATATATATTGGCATTAATTTCCACATGTTCAATGTGACATATGTGTAGCACTTAGTGCTCACTAAATATACGCAGAGCTTCTTCGAAAAATAAGCTTTACTTAAATCTGAAAGATTATGATGTAGATGGTCAACGTCAAACTGAAAATAAATATTAAATTAATTACTACACGATCGCTTGTGAACTTCGTCCTACTAATATTAGAAACAGAATAGTGTAAGTATAGACAGCATCCATCCATCTACTTTTCGAAGAAAGTACTGAATGGATTTTAATGAGACTTTATAATAATATAGGTTATACCTAGAATAAAACATAGGATAGGAAGGGTATTTTGTGAATTGTCCAAAATTTCAATTAAGTAGGTATAAATACCGTCAACGCGCTATTCTGGCGTGCGTAATTAAATTATGCATTGTCTAATCTTAAATAGTCCTACAAAAATGCCTGCACATATACGACTCTTATCTGTAAGCCATTATAGCGAACATAGTGAACCATAGCTGAAATAAAAATTGATAATTTAATGACAATTGGTAGTGATTACTTGATTCCTACATGATAAAAGATATTTTTATTAGACATTACATATAATACATGTATAATGTATATATATAAATGACGTGCACGGATCCGAGATCACCTTGTTCATACATAAGTTTACAGACTTTCAAACACGCCCGGTGTGAGAGAATATTTAAGAATAAGTTGTTTTATGTAATTCCGCAGAGCTTTTAGGGTCTTTGCAATTGTTATCTGCAAAATAATATAATGTAAGACTTAATTGACGCTACGCGTACGTGGTCACGTACGCGAAAGGTCGGTAAAATTTAAAATAATGTAATATACTTAAATTTTGTAAAAATACGTAACTGGATCCGTTGACAAAGTATTTTTCTTTAAATGAGTAATAGTTATGTTAATAAAAGACAATAATAATATAAGACTTACAAAATCTATATTTGCAGTTGATTTCGTGCTACCAAATAAGGGACAATCACTATTAGAAGCCTATTCGAACTGGAGACAAAAGGCTGATAATAAAGTAAGTTAATTTATTTAATACTAATTATTTGTAATTTTAGTAAAATAGAGTGCAAATTTAATTAAAATTATTAACAACCAAGAAACCGGTGTAAGAACTTTCGTATACGTATTTATAACCGATTATTTGAAGAATTTAATTGTTTAATAATTCCAGGTATGTTGTGACTACGCCCTCCACGTAGGCGTGACCTGGTGGTCTCCATCGGTCAAGAAAGAGATGGAACAGCTTGTCGCTGAACACGGAGTGAACTCTTTCAAAATGTTTATGGCCTACAAGGACGCTTGGATGCTGGAAGACTACGATCTCATGGTCGCCATGGAAACCTGTGCTGAGCTTAGGGCGTTGGCCCAGGTATTTGTTTCGCTTTTACGTTACATTCGTATATTAGCTAGCTGACCCGGCAAACGTTGTTTTGCCATACATGTGATTTCAATTTTCAATTAATAAATAATAGGGGTTGATCGTAGAAGGGTAAAAATTTAGAGTTGTATGTATTTTTTTGTAAGCTGTATCATAGAAGAAAAAAAAAAGAAATTCTGTCCAAAAAAAATAAAAAAAGTAGGGGTGGACCCACCCTTAACATTAAGGGGGATGAAAAATAGATGTTGTCCGATTCTCAAACCTCCCCAATATGCACACAATGTTTCATGAGAATCGGTCAAGCCGTTTCGGAGGAGTATAGGAACGAAAACTGTGACACGAGAATTATATATATAAGAGAATAATAAAATACAATTAGAACACTTGAACAATAAACATGTTTCTACAGGTCCATGCCGAGAATGGCAACATTATAGCGCGTAACACGGAAAAGCTCCTGGAAGCCGGAGTGACAGGCCCCGAGGGTCACCAGCTCTCGCGTGACGAGGAGGTGGAAGCCGAAGCCGTCAACAGGGCGTGCGTTATTGCCAACCAGGTATTATTTCTCTAAATGCCCTAACTATATTCGTAGAACTATCAATGATTACCTTCTTATACACTCGTAGTTTTTTTTTATTATTTCTCACAGCTCTCCCTCTTTGGATCACTGCCATAAAGTTATGGATCTCTTCCCCGATCCTGTTCGATTGAATTATTTTATCTATTTTCCAATCTTTTACCTGGTCCCATAGAAAAATCGTGATTTCTTTAATACTTTATGATGTTTATGTTTTGTTCATAGCTTTCTTTAGGTAATTTGTCACGTTGATGGGTTGCCTGGAAGAGATTGATTAGTGAAAAGGATGCCTGTCGCATACCTATTCGTTTCATTACCATACAATATTTAAATTAAATAAATAAATAAAATAAACAATTTTCAGGCAAATTCTCCCCTTTACATCGTTCATATGATGTCCAAAAGCGCTGTAAAGGCTCTACGGATCGCGCGTACGCGTCAACGTCCACCAGTGTACGGAGAAACCTTGGCCGCCACAGTTGGTACTGATGGTAAGTTCATTTTACATTGGACTTTTTTAGGCGACATTCCTTTTTGAATTAGCATACTTATATTTCTGATCATTTGAGTATTGTAAATAAAAATTATTATTCTTTGTCCCACTTTACTATTGAGAGAATCTGTTCAATTATTACACACACAGCTTACAGCTTAGCTCGGGCGTTTGAGGCGAGTTAAGCTCTGCCTTCACACACAATCCACGTGTGGATTTAAACCACGTCTTTTTTAAATTGAAAAATAGAAATGGTTTGACAGCTCTTGAAAATAGATTTCAGTTTGTTGACATTCTGTGCTTTTGAGTATTTTGACGGTGTGAAAGGCAAATTGTCAAAATATATGATGAAAAACGAAATTTGAATTGAATATTTTCTATACAGGCACCCATTACAAGAACGCTTGCTTCCGCCACGCGGCTGCTCACGTTCTGTCCCCACCTTTGAGGCCGGATCCCTCCACCCCTGAGGCCATCGTTCAGGCCCTGGCCGAGTAAGTCACTTATTATTTGTATCTTGTGGAATCATAACATAAACCATTAATAGCTATTCCAGATTTAATTAATAAAATTGATTTTTCTTTTCCTTACATTAAATACGGAATCCTATTAAAATAAAACCTCTCATTTTCCCGCCTAAATCGTTTAAAAATCAACCACAGAGTATGGTATTGTTTCACAGATTACATAGAAATATGGAAAAATACTTATAATTTTACTAACACAAGTATAATTAAATTAAAGAATATTTAGACTAGTTGAACTAATGTAATTTATTTTTACCAATAATATTAAAATATTTTAAATATCGCGTTGGTAGCTTATAAAAAATTGTTTTCAATGTTTTAAAAACATAAATATTGAAGTCGATCAAAAGGCTGCCGTCATGAAACCATTTTCACATTAACTGGAAACTGAACAAGTTCCAATCTAGTTTACACGTTTTAATACTAAACTGCATTTATAGTGACGATCTTCAACTAATCGGAAGTGATAATTGCACTTTCAACGAGAAAGAGAAGGAATTGGGGAAAACCAACTTCACCAAAATACCAAATGGGGTGAATGGTGTTGAAGACCGCATGGCCATCTTATGGCAGAAGGCTGTCAACACAGGTAAGCTGGCATCATGTAGCAGCTGATCGCGTTTGAAGTTAAAAAAAATCATTACCCTAATTTCAGAGTATAACTATTTCATTCTAACACCGTAATAAGAATTAAAATTATTTCCTATTAAAACTGTAATTTGGGTACTTTTATATTCTTAATTAAATTTAAACATAATCGTAGGAGTAAAGATGTTGGCTGTTTAATTTTGTTTGGATGGTTTATGGATAAGTTATGTCATAGTTCTTTCCTCTTGCGCAGTACTATTGCATGTTGTGATCTCCTCTAATTGAAGAAAAACAATGTAATAGTACATAGCAAAGTTTGTGAGGTGTTTCTTTGTTGGAGACCCTAATAAATAAATAACAAATCATATAAATCACTCTTTAGGGTTCCGTCCGGTTGTTTTACTGAGATTAACAAAAGGGAAATATTGAATGAAGATTCCCCCTAGGTAAAATGGACCCGTGCCGCTTCGTGTCGGTGACGAGTGCTACCGCGGCCCGTATCTTCAACCTGTGGCCCCAAAAGGGTCGCATCGCGGTGAACAGCGATGCTGACGTGGTGGTTTGGGACCCGAGGTTGGAGAGAACCATTTCGGCCGCCACTCACCACCATGCGGTTGACTTTAATATCTTTGAGGTATCATTTTTTATATAACTATCTGATCCGGCAAACGTTGTTTTGCCATACTTGTGATTTCTAGCTCATTTTTTTAGTCCAATAAAAATAACTATCTGCTTTAAGTGGGATATGTTTATAATCGAAAGCGTTGTAAACAATAAAAGTATGCTTTATTTAGGCTAATAAATTAATCTTTATATGACACGTTTGTCGATTTACCATAACAGCGCCATCTATTGATTACGTACTCAATCCAGTCGAAAAGTATGGACATATGTTAGAATCTTTTGGAGTCAATTAATTATACACATATAATTTTCAATAATATAAAATTGCGACTATAATTAAAGATCTAAGCTATCCTATCTCTTAAGTTGGACCAGACTGCTCACGGTGTCCCAATTTAATTTAGGAGTCATCGCGGACAAAAATGGTGACAGGAGATTTATATATATTAAGATATATTTATTATATGACAACAGTTGATCAAAATTCCGGATTCGAAGGATCAATTTCTCATCTGAGCTGTGGTCTGATTATTTATTTAATAGAAGCTTTATACTAGTTGTATTCAGTAAATAGTACCATAGGACTAATCGCGTGTGAAAAGTGTTCTGATTTTTATTACTCTTAATAAAATAATCACTATGAAATAAAATATAAACTTCATATGACATTTCTTTGTTCATATTTCTAAACATAGATGGCGATGGCGATGAATGGAATCATCACGTCGCTTTATATATTATGTTAACATAAACCGTTAATAAATTGTTTTTATTTTAATTAGTAATAGTTATGTCAATAGTAGACAATATTATATATAAAACCTTTATCTTTTAGGGTCAGCACGTAGTTGGAAGTCCTCAGTACGTGATAGTGAACGGGCGTGTGTGTTTAGACGACGGAAACCTTAGAGTTGTTGAAGGTAAGATATATGGATATATAAAAGTGACGGCTTCACCTACTTTAATAAAAACACATTATGTATATCTAAAATTAATGTAAAGAAAGTTTTTTATTTTAATTTTTATACTCTTTGCTAGGATGGTTTTATTTTATTTGAATTCAAGTTTGACATTATATTCTTTGTACAGTACATGTAAATGATTTCTATTTTTATTAAAAATGCATTTTAATTAGAATTATAAAATATGTAAATAGGGAATTTATTATGTAAGAGTGAACATAAAATGTCGTTTCTTTAACAGTAACACATTTTGGTTTCATTAAACGTCGATCAATTCCGAATTAAAAGATTATAATTAATCTGATAATCGATAATGTCTATGAATTAGGAATGGTATGCATTTGAAATAAATTATTATCAAATATTTTGGCTTTTTTGTAGGACTGTAGATATGAGTAACTCTAGGCTTACGAATTTTACTACAAAATGTGCATTTGAAATAAATTAATTATTACTACATGTTCTGTATTTTGCCTATATTGGCCTACACATAAGATATACTGTAGGCTTTTTTTTACTGTACATATGTGTAACAAAATACCGCGCACCTGGTCAATTTTTTCCTACTCAGTCAAAATTATTAACATGTTTAAACTATATTATTGTAATATTTCATTAAAGTTCAGTAGTTTTTACGTTTACAATATTCGTGGTACAGACATGATTTTAAATCTATTTTATTATCTAATACATTTTATTTGTATTACTGATCCTGATTTTTGAGGGACGTTTTTAGGAACATACAGATTTTACTTTCAAACATATTTTCTATTTTATCACTTTTGCTAAAATATCTTCACAGTGTCCGTTAAGAATAATTAATTATTAAAACTTTTATCCACTTTTTTAGAATAATTCGAACTTTACCATTACACGTAATAAAACCAAAATTACCAAACCCGACCGATACTTTACCAGGTCTGGGTAAATACCTGAAGACCCCAGCAAACTGCCCCTACATATATGGCGAAGAGAGGTCTCGCTCACCGCAGACTACGAACCTTGAAGTCCCAGTCACTCCCTCGAAGATAACCAACGGGACTCCCACGCATGACTCGCATGGTACGAGTTTCATATTGCATGCATATGCATATTATACTGTGATAAAAAAGAAAGAATGTACTAAGTGAGGGTTTCCGCAGCGGAGCTGAGCGTGGCGCAGAGGCAGCTGGAGGGCATGTCGGTGACGTCATCGGGGTGCAGCACACCCACGGGCCGCAAGATGCGAGAGCCCACGCAGCGGAACCTCCAGAACTCCACCTTCTCCATCAGCCGTCTGTACCCTTTCCTTGGCAATGGCCTGTCAAACTCTGTCTGTGTATCTGTGTTTGGGTGAACAACAATGAATGATTTCATTAAAAATTCAAATGTTGTTGAGACTAATTTTTACATAAACACAGCAGTCAAGTCATTTATATATAACGGTTTAAAATTGGATAAATAAAACATGTTTTATCCGGAGCTGGTAACACTGTCACAGACTTAGGGTTTCCAAATCTGTAACTTTACATTTAAATATTACAAAATAAATTATGTTATTTTGATTTTCAGAGGAGATGGAGGGTCTTGACACGAAGACGTCAGTCCGCGTGCGGAACCCGCCCGGCGGGAAATCCTCGGGACTCTGGTAAAAACCGGTTTTAACTCGAAATCACCGCGCATAACCGGCTCAAACCGGTTCGATGCTTCGCAGGACGCTTTGCTTGTGGAAATATATTTTGAATTGCACACGTGTGCTCAGCTTGTATTGCCAGAACAAAATAAACGCAAATAAAATATAATAAGAATAAAACTTTGCTTTTCATAAGTCTTACACTTTTATATTTATTTATGATTCCTTTTTATCGTTTCTCGGAGCTTGCCAAACCAGCTTACCATTATCACAATTCCTAATTTACGGAACAAACGCATAACTCGAGGTTCTTTGTCGGTTTAGGGTTCTGAACGACCCAAAGGACTAATAAAAAGACCCTTTTTTTTTTTCGTGTGGAAATGCATTACGCATACCCTCCCACGGCGCGGCTGCTTGGTGTAGGGTGATGTGGGACTCGCAAATAGTGCATACCCACTAAAACCCCACGATGTCACCAAGTCGCTATAGGTGGGAGACGGTAACAGCAAGGCCTTGTCCGCTTCCCACCTCGCATAATAAAAAGACCCTATTACTACATCGCGGTCCATCTGTCCACATATTAAAATAAATATTTAATTAACGTACATGAGATATAAAGAAAAACACTTTGTTAACGGATTAAGTTATGTATTTCACAAAATTTAATTATATGACATTATTTTAAATTTTTCCAACGTTTCGCGTGCTTTACAGCGTGCGTGGTCACGGTAGGCCGGAAAACGGAGACATTAAAAATAATGTAATATAATTAAATTTTGTAAAATACATAACTTAATCCGTTAAAAAAGTGTTTTCTTTAAATGAATAATAGTTATGACAATAAAAGACCTTATTATGTATGTGAGATATTTTCTCTAATATTGGTACAGAACCCTTTGTGCGCGAGTAGACTCCCGCCACTAAATTTTATTAAATCAAATCAAAAAAGAAACACAAAAAGAACATCGAGTTATGTGAAGTAATATTATTTATATTTATTTTATATTTATACATTAATGTATAAAGTAATTTTTGTTAGGCTTTGTATAATTATTACTAAATTTTCAGCCTTCCTGGTGGTCTAGATGGGATTTGAACCAAGACTTTATCAGTTATATTTAACTATTAACATAACTTATTCAGCTTTTTAGGTGATTTAGTGTTGTAATATTTATATTCATAAAATAACCGGATATTGCAGCTCGAAAACCGATAAACCGGCAAATATTTTTTCACAAGCAAAGTGTATAGTGTAAACGTGACGCGATTGTATAGTTATTAAACTTTTCATTATTTTTATATTCCCATTGTGTGAATGTATTTTTGTATGTTATTTAAATGATCGGCCACTAAAATGCTCTACCGTGTTTGCGTATAATAGACTGATTTAGGAAAATACGTTTATTTAGTTTAACCTCTAAATAGAGGCCTAATGCAATTAAAGCATTTCGATTTTGATAAAACTCAAAATTTCACGGCTCTTAAATTTACAAAACCATATGCATTTAAATGCATTTACATCTATTTAAATAAAATTATAACAAACAGAAGTTTCAATTAATTGGTCTTAAAAACAAATTGAACGTAAAAAACCAATATACACAGTTTCATTGTTATTGTTATTTTATCGATAGAATATTGTATCTTTTTTTAATTAATAAAATATTCATAATGTATTCTCGACGTTGTATTGTATTTGCTCTATAGAAAATGTAACACTGAAATGACCAAAGTAGGATTCGCTACCTTTATATAAGTGATATTGTTTTAATTCCTCAAATAGCTGAATATAGCGACATCTATTGAACCTCGAAGTTTTCACAACTTTGAATGAGCGCCATCTATTGACAATACGAAAACCTATACAGAAAGACTTCTCGCGCCATACAAAAATCTCAAAATGATTCGTTTGTAAATTAAAAAAAGATCTTTCTATACATTACCATCGACACTTGAACTGTGTCATATGTTCCAACACGGTACAATAATGGACACTTAAATGCGTAGTTCTACATTTTAGGGTATGGTGATAACATTGACTCAAGAAAACTGTGCTTTAGTATTTTTGGCCGACGACAAGTCTTTGGGTATAGAAAGTACTAAAACAAAATCTTCTCATTAAATGTAACGTACATTAATCAAGATGGCGCTCAAAACTTTTAGAGAAAAATAGAACTATTTAGTACAAATTAATTCACCTTATACCACCCCTTTACCTAGTCTTTGTAATGTCCTCACAATTTTATAGCATATACAACTTTTCTAATTATTATTGCCTGTTCTTTATTATGCATTGTCAAATAAACAATGTAATCGTAATGACTGTTTTATTTAAAACTTTCCTACCTACATCCTTTATATACGTTTAATAAAATGCGTTAAGGCAAGGTTTTTAGAGCCTTGTTCATAAATACAACAGATGTCTAAGAGACACGCACAGCCCTAAAATAAAATATTCGTTTAAAACTAGGGGATATATCGCAGGTTATGGAGAATGTGATAAATCGCGCTCAATACAACACCGACATCGAGTTTAAGAAACATCATCTTCAAGTATTGATGCGACGAAATTTCATGAAATAAATATATATAAGGAATTTAGTTTTTTTTATTATTTTGTTTTTCAAAGTACTAGCTGGTTTTTGCGTTGCCCGTTACAATACTACAGTGAACGTCGTCGAATACAATACAATACAATATAAATCTCCCAAGCGAAGTGCTATTGGAATTAAATATTTAACCTCCCGACATACTCGGCTCACCAAATATGTTAGGCGCATTTTGATAACGCGTTTACTGTCTTCATACATATGAAATAGTTACTCAACAAAAAAGGATAGCTTAAAAAATAATAAGTATAGATACGTATATTTTTAACAATGGAATACAATATAATAGTTAAATACGAGTAAATAATGGTGTGGAATACGTGTGAGATAAATTGTGTAACAAAACGTTCCACTTCCAGTCGTACTAAATATTTAGTATAAACTTACTGTGAGTGCAAACATTTGATTAACTCAACCTCGATCTCGAGCAAGTTTTAGTTTTGGTTGGCTTCGAGCTGATGTAAAATATTTTTCCTTTTCATAAAATAGGGGGCAAACGGGCTCGCAAGTGCGTTTCCTACCTTTGAAATGACGATACGCTCTTTACTTGAAGGTCCCTAAGTCGTATTTGTTCGAAAATACCTATTGACGACGACAAACGTAGTTTTAAAAACGCACAGACCTGTGTCTTCTTGGGATTAAATTCGACAAGATTTAGTCGATCAGTTCCCGACATTATAAATTAATGTCTCGACTTCAGACAAGTGTTCGGCACTGCTCGACGATAGCCTGAGAAAAATTTGCTCGACCGACTAATTACCTGGTGACCTTCTAGGTACCCCAAGAGACTATTATAGACACAAGGTACTTCACAACACATATCTGTATTTTTATGAATAATAAATCAATAAAAATCTATATGTTTATCAGTCTTGTAAGGGTAATAAAACCTATAAAGACCTTACCTACGGGACCTAACCGATCACGTGTAAAAAATCTATCCCGTTTCGCCCCGACACCACGGAGCATGCTCAAAGTATTTTTAATAGATATTTGGCTTGTTGTTTTTATGATTAAGTGTGGGTATGTAGGCTAAACCTAATGTTAAAATTGTTCCTTTGACATATCTCTATTTTAATCTAATAACTTTTCACTATATTGTGATCATCACAAGAACTACAAATGAAACACATTTTTTCCAAATTAAAATTTATTTACATTTCTTATCAAATAAATTATTGCTTGTCATACTTATATCTTAGAACTTAAAACTAATATTTACATTATTTACAAAATCTTATACAACTATAGCTGAAAATATATAATACTTTTACACAATTCACAATACCAATTTATTCTTTCCATGGATGACTAGTTTCCTCTTGATATTCAAAACCAAATTACATTTAAATTTTTCGACTTTAGACCTATTCCTTTGAACCAATCAAACAATATGTAATTTAATACTTAAATAAGATACTGCACACATCGGAGAGCATCAGAAACATCGACAGAAATAGTAAACCGCGTCGTAATGACAGTATTTTACTTAAATACGTGATACAATAATATCATGTGTCTGAAGTTTTGTATCCACAACCCTATTCACCTCTAAATGGAAGCACTTGACATCATTAGTTTGAAAATACTAGAACTCTGAGTCTACCGTGACCAGGCACGCCGTAAACTACGCGAAAAATCGGGAAAATTTAAAAATAATGTAAATGTATACTTAAATTTTGTAAAAATAACTTAATCCATTAATAAAGTGTTTCTTTAAATGAGTAATAGTTATGTCAATAAAAGACAATATTAATACTAGAATTTCAAACGACCCAAACGGACTTTGGTATTTTCAACAAAATTTTTGAGATCAATTTTAACATAAATGTGAAATAAATGATTTAGTTTATAGCAAGCGACGAAATGAGCTAAGTAATTTATACAAATTAAAAATTCACTCATCTCCAGCTTGTTTCTGATAGTTTTAGGCTGTACACTAATTATTACACAGATATTTTGTTAAATTTCAAATCCTAATCGATAATACGAATATAAAGTTGAATAGTCAATTGGTCCAACTTTGTACTAGAACCACTAACTACTAGAAGATCTAATGTGTACAATGACGTACGTTTCTATTACGGTCTCACATCTTACCTACTTCACGGAGTACAACATTAACGTAATGCTTATTTTGAAGTTAAATAGTAAAAATGAAATTACAATATACAAAAAAAAATCTTCATAAATCATACAGCGCCGTTTTTACTATGTAAAGTGAGTGTTTCTATTTCAATATACCTAACACTGATAAGGCGTAATCGCTTTTAAGTTAGAACACTATTTTCAGAATACAAGGCTTCTAAGGAAAATTTATAGAAATTGTGGATTCGCCTTTTCTATTTATATTTCTAAAAAAATGTTTAATTTCAATTTTCGTGTATATTTAGCGTTTATTTTCCAAACTCAAATATATTTTCAAAATTATAACAGATTCAGCTGACCACGACATCAGTTGCCGACTCAGAACTAAAAATGGTTCCAATCGGCATAGGTCGTATATTTTTCAATCCTTACAAAAAATGGATCTAATATGATTTAGATAAATATTTTGTATGAATCTAAGATTTCTATCATAGCTAGTATATTCTGATATAACTTTTATATCGCTAGGTTTTTTTTACATAAATTGTTAAAATTACGACTGGCTCCCAATAGCGACAAGAATCTTCGTAGTTGGGAGCTAAATAGCAGCTCGAACTTCAATGAATTTGTGTTAATTACCTCCAAATTGTAGTTAAATAAAACGGCTACGAATTCGAATACTTCACTTAAATATTCTTAAATCCTCTAAACTTTTAACTATACTTCATTATACTTATTCAAATCACATTTAGGACATTGTCCAATATGAATAAAATCTAACCTATAATCTTATTCCAATTGAAAGCCTTAAAACAAATTTTGCAGGCTTTTTCCATATACTAATTCAATTTCAACGCTAATTGGACGGATCAGTCTTCCAAGAACAGGGGCTAAAAATTTGTACATTTTTCAGACAAACATTTATTTTTGCGACTGTAAAATCGCTATACATTTTAAAACAATACATATACTATGAAACAAGCTGAAGTGTTAATATTAGAATGTGTATCCGGTATTTTACGACAAAATATTATGATAATTATTATCTAAATACGATGCTTCACGAGAAACCAATGTTACGGATTTGTAGGGTATAATTTCCTCTGTGATTTTGTTTTGGTAGTATACAAATAAATATAAAGGCAATCGAATGATTTAACTGTCATATATAGTGGAAAAAATCTGAAATATCTGTAAAAAAAAGCATTTAACATATTTTTACACTTTAGATTCACGTAATAAATTCTAGCAATAATTTTATGAAAATTAAAAAAACCTCTGAAATAAATTGTTTGTAATTTTATTGGCGCTTTGTTCCCTTACATCACCTATGAACCTTCATATCTGAGCATAACAAAGCTTTCTTTTTGATAAAATGGCCACAGATTTTGAATTTAAATCTATAACCGTATTCATTTTGTAATAATTAAAACTTTGACATGGATTGTAAAATCCACAAGAAATCTAAAATTACGTTGTATAACAGAAACGATCATATTTTTATTTATTATAGTTTTAATTCTCAAAGCATTGTATTGTTGACCGTGACAACTACGTATATTCGAGTGTTTATTAAATTATTAAGATACAATATTTAAATAGATAAGATACAATATAATGTGACCATGCTCTTAGCATGGTCATAGTGACGCCCTTTCAAATATTTTTTAACCCCATTCAATGTCCTAGAAGCATTTAGCTCATGAACTGAATATACAATGCTGGATTCAGTCTTCGAATAATCAAAAAAACATCGATATTGAAAAATTTTAAACATTTTCCTCATTTATTCGTTTGAAATTATTGCACAATGCTAATTTTTTCATACAAATATTGGACATGTTAGGTGAGCGTTCAATATTACGTCAACTCATTGTAGAGGTGAAGTCTATGAAATTTAACAAAGAAAAAAAATTACAAAATTTAAAAAGCTGAGTTTTATTTTAAATTCTATTGTCTATATGTGATAAATGAAATATTCGATACAATATACAGACACCCGCTAGCGGATACAGATCATGATTAATGACAATTGACACTTCAACGTTAATAAACCTTATTTTTACTCTCTGGGAAGAATATTTTAAAATAAATCGTTAGTCTATCAATCAGTTTTATTAAAACACCGGGATACACAAACTATGTACACATCACCAAAATCGCCTGGGGCCCATCCACCTGGGCCCGTTGGGCCTCGGCCCGTTCCGGGGCCAAAACTGGGGCCCGAACTGCCCCGGCGGCCTAAAGTTGGTCCGCGGGGCCCAATTGCGCGGGTACCTATGCCGCGGGTTCCAATCACTTTTACCGAAATCCTCATCGCGACCCTCGTCGAAGATTTCCGCTTCGTCCTCCGCGAAATTGGGGTCGTAGGGCATTTGGACCCTCTCGAAGTTCGGCGAATTTCCCAAATTGGGCAGAGGAGAATCGGGGAAATTTTTAGGTTGGAATTTGGGATTGTCGAATTCGAATTGGTTGACCTTTTCCGGATAATTTTGGAATTTCGCTTCCGGGAACTCTGGGGGGCATTGTGAACTTGAGGTTCGGGGGCATGTTGTCGAAGGGGTTGGAGAGGGGGGGGCATGGGTGGTGGGGGGTGTTCTTGGTGGTTTGTGTGTGTGTCTGCGCGTTTGTCGTCACCTCCCACCAGGACTTTGTTGTTATTGAAGCTGTTCCTTCTGTGCTCGATTTGGTTTTGATTCTGGTATACGCCTTCTGAAAATGTATGTTGTAATTTTTAAAAATTGTTAGTAATTATTTAAAATTTCAATCATTCTAAAAATAAATGAAGGAATATGCAAGTTTATATTAACATTATAAATCTGTAAGCATTCCAATTGCTTGGTACTCTAAAATTATGACTGGATTCCTGACCAACCTCTATCCAAAGTAAATTAATGATAATGCGACATCTGTCATTACATAAATATAAGTAGAAAGCAGACATATAGATATAGAAATAGCTTGAATATTAAAACAACATTATACACATGTATTACAAATGACGTCATGAAAATGTTCGAGTAAATACCAGTCTCTCTTCAACAATCACCTGTATAAACAATTTTGGTTCAAAAAAACAAATGATAAATCTATTTTTTTAATATTTTATTACACTCTATAAGTACAAGCTAACTCACAATTGTAGCTAAACCCATGCGAGTACAAACATCTATTATGAAAGTGAATTTTGAAAAGCTTACGTTGCTCGTCGTCCTCCGAAAGCTCCATATCCACACTCTCGACTATGTCCGGCGGAGGCACCATTGCTGGCACTCGATAATCCTGTCATATGATCATCATCATAATATTTCAATTTCAGATAATCAAACACAGATTCGTATAAAAAAAGGTTTCAAAAGAGGTGTTCGGACAACATGGGCTCCATATTGGTTCATTAAATACTAATTTGAGACAAACAAAAAAAACAATAGTTTGTAGCAGACATACTTAAATGGATATGAAAAACACAGTCCAACCATTTATTTTTTGGATGACATCTTCTATAGTACGATTATTAATTCCAGTCAGTTAAATGACAAGTGCAACTGTCACTGATACAATACAATACAATAATCACCCGCTACAATACAATACAATACAAAATGTTTTAAGCCATCAAAACACTCCGATTTTCAGTTCATTTCTTTAGATAGTCCATACTATTTTTTTCGATTCAAAAATAAGTAAACCGGCTTCTATAAAGCCTTCATCACGGTTCATATGTAATATTTAATATATTTTTTATGTAATATTTAGTTAACATTAATTTATATTTTTTAATAATATAAAGGAAAATTTATATTGAACAAAAAAAAAATGTAAAATCTCGATTCTACCACACCACATTTAAAAACCTACATTTGAAATGTCATTTTACTCACTGGAATTAATTAAGTAGTATAACGTCACACTTATTATCATATTTAATCAACAGACTAGAAAAACATTAAAAATACATCCTTTATTTTTAAAGAACTCTAAACACAATATAGTCATATCTACTCTTCTCTTTCTGGCACGCTATAACGAAAAGAGATAGACAACTTTGCAATAATATATGTACATATTAATAGTGCCAAGGGGGGCAGGGAGGGGCAGCTGTGGGAAAAGCCCCTTGCCCCCCCCCCCCTGCGCCATCGGCTGGCGACGCCCTTGAACACTGCAACTAAACTAATAACGTTAGAGGTAAATTATTTCAAAATATTAATGAAACTATACAAAATATATATAATATATATAATATATACAAAATATTAGTAAAACTATACGTATGGTGTATGTAAATAATAAATAAATAATAAAAATATACCTGATCGGCTCCAGGATTGTGCGGTCGTGGCCTTTGGTGCGTCAGGGATATTAAATTTCTATGATCCACGTCTGGAAATTTTATAAAACTAATCAATCAAAAAAATCATTACACTTTTCACACAGTCGGTTACCTAACCTAACCTAACCTAACCTAACCTAACCTAACCTAACCTAACCTGAACACACAGATCACAGACAAATATGCTTATCACAAAATGTTGACCGTACCGTGGATTGAACCCAGGACCTATTCAGTAGTCCGGGTAACCACTCCACGCATTTTTCACTATATTAGTAATAATATAATTAGTTGTATAACAAAAATACCTTTTTTTACAAATTCCATTTCGAATCATTTCTGCAAAAAAATGCGACGTTGCCAAACTTAACATTTTTAAGAACTGATAATAATAATTTATTAAATTTAGTAATATTATCAAAAAAAAAACAAAATTATAAAGAATTTTGAATGTACTTTTTTTTATAAATATATATAATTATTAAAATTTTTTATAAATATAATATGAAAATAATGAATTTTAAAGTATTTAATTGATATATTATTTAAATTCTGGTAATTTAATGTTAAATAAATATATACCTTGCGAGAGAGGATGCCTTATTGCGGGTGGAGTGATCGGTGTCAAAGGTAAACTTGGTAACATTCTGTGGTCCACGTCTTCAATATCTATAGAAAAAAAATCATTGTTATACAATTAAACCACAAATAAACAGAAGAAATAGTTATACCTTTCTTTATATGCTATGCTATGTTACTAATATTATAAACGCGAAAGTATGGATTGATTGATGTTTGTTACTCTTTTACGTAGAAACTACTGAATGGACTTTAATGAAACTCAACAATTATCAACATAACACAAAGATTATTATTTATAACGATAAAAATATCAAGTCAGTCGGACATAATCTACCATCTGATTGTTATATGAAAATTGGTACTTTTATCGCTTCTATTTATATTAGACATATTACATATAAATGTTCATTTATATAACACTGTCCGTGTTATATAAATAAACATATAAAGGGCCGTTTGTAATACTATGCTCTCTATGTACTACTCTACTATGCTATCTATAAATGATAATGAAAACATAAGGTGACCATGCCAACAATGTGTAATACATTATACGTCTACTTTTTTTCTCTTTGGTGAATATTTTCTTTGATCGGTGAAACCAAGTTCGTCCTCCATTGAGGCATTTCTACAAAAGTATTATTACCATTGAGGACGTTTTACAAAAATATTATTAGAGTATTATTATAACGAAATTGTATCAAATGTAACTTCCCACAATTCCTCATATTGTATGCATATTAAAATATAATCTGGCCTCACTCATTAAACGTTGACTGTTTGAGGCTTTTTTCTCGGATTATTGCTAATAAATCGAACTATTAGAATTGTATAGTATGGACATCTGCAAAGTAACACCTGATTGTATTAATGATAGGAATGACAATATTAGGAATTGTGGGAAATATCCTATCGGTTGGGTGGACTCACTGGCGAGCAAGGGCAGGACAGGCGGCGGCGGGGGCGGAGGGAGTATGCCTCTGTGGTCGACGTCCACCGCGGTACTCTCCTGAAATTCAGTTTTATTCATTAATATAATATTCTTTTTGATGTTGATACAACGGCGACAGACATCTGTGAATATTTCTTCTGGCTAACGGTACATGAGACACAGACGAACACCGAAGTCTCGTTATAGAATTCCCGTTGTTACCCTTTGGCCACGGAACCCCAAAAATACTTGTCGAGAACTATTATGACGGTATACATTTAATAAATAACTTGTTTTTACGAATTGAAATGACAATTTATTTTTAGTAGAATAGTTAAATTCGTAGACACGATTACGGTGATATACAATCTGTTTATCGCGGCGAAAATAGGATTAGTGCGAAATAATAATATGAATAATTATTCAATTATTTTAAATATCAAAACATTATAAAACCGAAAAAAAACTATTTTATTTGAATTGACTAGGTTATTATACGATTTAATATATTTAGTGTCAAATGCAAGACTACACAGTTCCTTATATTTAGAAGTCGGTGCCTAGCCATAAACAGTACATGCATCGTATTGTTGACCGTTGAGTTTCAGAACGGTCAGCAATTTTATTTTACGTTACCCTATAGCGGAAATTTGATTATACAAGCTGTAATTATTATAATTATTTATTTATTATTTATTGTAATTATTTAAGTTTTGGCACCGACAACCAAAAATTTTCTTCTTAATACACTTAATCAACATACCTTAGGCAGTGTTTCCACAATGGTAGTCACGGGCAAGGGGGGCTTCAACGAGGGGGGAGGTGAAGCGGGGGGCTCTTCGAACACAGCCCGGTCCTTGGATACTGGCACCCGTGGCTGTATGTTCGTATATCAGTTATTCCAAAACGAATATACGTTAAATATTACACATCAAAAGCTCAATATCTACACTATTATAAAGATTCTAATTGGTTTGAACGGATTAAAACGCGAAATGTGAATATTATTTATGTTTTTCAGTAACCTACAGAGGTGACAGGTGTCAGATATGAATTATAGCAAGTCGGCATAGATAATAAAATCAGTTTTACTTAGATCCAACATTCCAGTTAATATTGGATCTAAATAAAATATTGTATTATTTACATTCGATAATAGAAGATAAAAAATGTAATACTGATACTATAGAGGAAATATGTAACTTTTTAAACTCAAAAACTACTGGACCAATTTCAAAATTAGTATGAGAATGACGAAAACTTGCGTTTTGTTTCATTGTTATTGGAATCCCCCAATATGAATTATAAAAATCGAAAACGAATACTAACCATTTATTATAGAAGATGAACTAGGAATGATAAATTTACTCGAAAAAAATTTTTTAACAGTATGGATCACTGAGATGCAAAACCTATATTCATATTTGCTAACATGTTTTGTATGAAAGGAAACGCACCATTTTGAAAGTCGTAAATATATATGTGTATAGAATATGCTTTATTGTCACACAAATTTAAAAAAAAAAAAAAAAATGTGTATATAAGGTATGTATAACCCAAACAATAAAAAAAACAGTTCGACAAAAGAGTATTCTAGTTAAAAGCAATTAGATTCAGTTTTCATGAAAAAGGCAGTAATTAACTACATTTAGAAATATAAATCAAATCTAATTTTTAGAAACATGCTAATGTATAATATGTTAAAAGTTTCCAGCTTAATAATCCAGTAAACACTGAAAAGTTACATATTAAAGAATTTATATGCTATATAAATCCTTGCGAAATAAAAGAAGCAAAAACGAACCGTAAGCGGCGCGGGCGCAGTCCATGCATTAGTCCACTGTCTACTCACTATTGCCTCGGGGAGGTATTGGTGTTCAGCCTCTTCTGTGGAAAAAATTACTTAAAATAAAAGATCTTGTATATAAAAGTGTACTTCCTTATCTTTTAAAGAAAAGCACTTTATTAAGTACACACGAAACGTCGGAAAATTTTAAAATAATGTAAAATATATTTAAATTTGTGAAAATAGATATTTTAATCCGTTAATAAAGTGTTTTTTTTTTTTAATGAGTAATCGCTATGTCATTAAAGGACAATATTATGTACATATCTTACTAAACTTGCAAATCATAAAACATACGGTTGGTAGGTTCCAAGACAAGCTAAAGTAAAATTTATAACTTGTGTTGTGGCTGCCAAATTTATACATACATATATAACACACCCGTAACAAACTTGATCGAACCCAAAATTGTTCACCACCAACTAGGTCGCCACTAATACTTCTAGTTTAGCGAGCAGTTTAGGTTGACAGATAAAATTTTAAACAAAAAACCTATTAAAATATGAGCAATTTTAAAACTAGTTGTAATATCCTATTTATATAATTTGAAATAAGAAACCAAAATATTGAAACTCTAGCATATGAATTTGCTATAGCAAATGATTGGGTAAGCTGGCTGCTACCAATCGGTGAACAATTATATTTTTAATAAAGACTAGAATCAATACAAACACTGAGGCACAAACCTGAAGATGCACCGGTGGCGGGTGCATCGAGTGTTTTTGAGTTTATTACAATTGTATAGTATTGACTTCCGCAAAGTAACACTTTAACTTTTAAAGTAACTTATTCTATTATTTTAATAAAGAATCTTTGATTAATCACATCAGGCATGAAAATGGCAAAAATAATAATATATATATACAAACCCGAAATGGTGACTGGGTCCATAGAGCTGTAGAAGGAAGTGGGGGGAGGCGGAATCCCGGTACTGTCCGGAGTCAGAAGGTCCAGACCGGGCAACGAATCCTGTCCTTTGGCCACTGGAATATTTAAATAACATTTTATTCAACATATTAATAAAACAACATCAAATGTTTTCTCTATATAATACAACCTCTGAGAATGAGCTTTTAAAAAAATATTTTAAAAAGTCGTACCCGTTTCATTTGATGATGTAGAGTTCTCAGCGGGTGTGAGGGTTTTCAAAAAATCATTTATACTGAAATCTTGTTTATCACTTGGCCTCGTGTTTATTACTTCTATTTTATTGGCTGAAAAATTTGTATAATGCGGAGCTTAAATTTTGAGTTTTATTTAAATTACATCCTTTAGGTATTAAAAAAGAAGTTTCTGTTAGAGCCTAAGTTTTATAGTAGCTTATCATTGAAGTTTCCAAATCCATTCAGTAAAAATATTTTTTATGTCTCAGAAACAATAATTAAGATAAATTGCTCACCGCAGGTTAATAATTAAGACTGATCAATACTTTTATTTACAATGTTCATTTAACTGGATCAATAATTTTAAATCTCTTGTATCATTAACATACGAAATTAATCATAAAATACACCAAATTCTAATGTGTACTAATTAAAATATTTTGATTTTTATTTATAATACATTACCATTAGTGAGATCAATTTCATCCCCAAACATTGAAATCGGATTATCTGAAGTGAGAAAGGACGAAAGCCCCAAGTTGTATAGTGAACCATCAGCTGTTACCGTTGTATTAAATGTCCGATCTATGTTGTATGACACTGAAAATAATATTCAATTAAAAACTACTATTAGTATGTGTAAAAAGTTTACATTTCACTAACAGATAAATAAAACAGGTGTTTCATTATCATTTTGAATGTTTGTAAAGTTATGTATTTTAATTTCTATATTGTGTGTCTCATTATTAAGTGTCAGATTCTTTATCCTTATGTCAAAGTAAATTATGAAGTGTGGAAATATTAATTAATTTCTAGATATTTAATAATATTCTCATATATTCTCATATATATACCATCATCATCTCCCGTATTAGGCAGAGGCAGGTCTTCATCAGGTCCTGGAGATGGTACGTCCTCATCCCTGAGAGGTGGAGATGGAACTGCAGAAGGTAGGGTTGGCATCAACTCGTCTAATTTTCTCTTTAATACACGAACTCGTGACCCAAAGCTTTTATATGCCTGGAACATTTTGATTGAATACTTATGTCAAAATTTTATGTAATTTTTTGTTGCACAAAAAAAGCACAATATGGGAACTGCAAACAATCTCACAACAGCTTTACAAGTATTTCAAATGAAAACCTTCATCCATTACATAAAGTAATTGTTTTCACTTTCAACAACTACAATTTTTTGGTATAGCCTCAGCCTCTCACAGACTCTAACCTGGCACTTCTTATTTTATAGATATATTAGACAGATTATAGATTTCTTATCATTAAAAATGCTATGAATATTGTTCTTATCTCTACTTACATAAGCAACAACTTTGACCTCTCCTCGTTGAGTAGAGTAGTATTGGTTAGCAGATGTCAGTAATGCTAATAAGGTCTCTCTAGCAACTATTTCCCTTTGTAATGCCTGTGTATACCTCTCTATGCAACCAATACCTTCATTTAGTTCCTTTTCCACATCAACTTTTAAGCATCTCTCTGTGGGAAGAGAACATTAACCTTAGAGATTTCTATCAGAAACCTTTCATACCTTTACATTCAATTGTTGTGACATTTTTCAAACAAGTCTTAAATTGTTATTTGCACAAATACAAATGACTAATCACACTGAGGAATCTTAATAGAAATCTTATTTATTATTATTGATATATTCTTGCACACACATTCTAAAAGCCAAAAAATTACTGATGTTTCAAAACATTGTAGTAGCACAAAAATCACAATAATACTTCCGTTATGATCAATTCCTACATTGATTTCTAAAACTTTACCCAATTTTATTTTTATTATATGAAAGAAACTTAAGCCTTACCTTTAAGGCTTTCACAAAGTGCTTCTGTATCAGAAAAGTCCAGAGTACTCTCATGTATGTGCTTCAGTCTCAAATCTGTATCTGCTTCAAGGACTGAACATTGTTTTATTTTATTGACTAGTTGTTGAGGCTGAAATCACAAATAGAAATATATTTGAAGTTACATTAATATATTAAGTCAGATGTAAATATAGCCCCTGATTAGAACAAACTAAATCAATCTGATTGAACTCATTCAATAAAAGTACTTCTCTATTTCAAATTGTATTTGCGCTATAATAAAAAGAGACTGATGTCTTATATAAGGATAGCCCTCTGTAGCATTACCTGAAAGTCTAAATCATCATCAGTCTTTTTGACTGCACCAGCAACTAGCAATCCAGTAAGATCTGAGAGAAACTCATCATCATATACTGATCTCTGCTCCCAAATTTTGAAAATGCGTAGTATTTTTGGACGAACCTTTTCATCTCTGAAATAAAATAGAGGCTCTGGTTACGCATCTACTATACTAGGAAGCACTCTTTAGATTGTGTATATTGTATACATTTTTTATAATGAATAACTAAATGAGGTTCCACTTCATCTACTTTCCAAAAGTGAAAAGAGTCATGTAAAGATAACATTTATCAATACTATTATCATAAATATATAATATGAAAATTTAGACTTATGAACATTTAATTTAGCACTCAAATATGTGGTATGTGTCAAGTGGTATGGTAAATTAGCAAATAATTCACTTTAGCACTTTCATATCTGACACTAGCAAAATAGTGCACAAACATAAACAATATATGATAAACCTTTTATATTGACAACTTTAACTAAACATATAGTACCAACCTGACAAGTGGTGTAGCTTTTTGCAAATTAAGGCCCCAACTTTCAACATATTCATAATTCTTTCTTTTACTATATTGAATAACATCGTTGGCTAAATAAAATAATACTAATCTCTGCTCCACCTTAACACGCTTCAACACATTCAACCAACTTGATACAATTTTCTTATGATGGGCCCGTTGTTTTAAACACCAAGATGATAGCCCTTGAATACTTTCCTGTGTATCTTTCAACTGAGACAACTTCTTTTCGAAATCCAGTGTATTAAATCCCTCTTTTTCACCCATTTTATAGTGGCTTGAATTCAAAACATATCTCAATAAAGCTGGTAATCTACGAGTGGTTGATCAATGGTTATATCTTGTATATCACTTTAACGTATAACTCATAATATTGTAGCGAATCATATTAGATTTACACTTCAATAATAAATCACACTAAATAACCCAAAAATTGTTTACAATGTGTGTGAAGCTCTCAGTTATGCTGGCTTTTAATTACACTGTTATTATTGACAAAACTGATTGACAACTTTATATGCTTTAAACCGCTTCATTTGTTAATATTTCTATTGATATAATTGTTATTTGTTAAGCTAAACAATTCAAACGAAACTATTATTTTTGATTACGGAAATGCAACAACCGCCATTTTCTCTATTTGATTTTGATATATCAATTTTTTTTACCATAGGTTATTTATTACACACAGATAATAGATTATTTAATGTAGATTAATCTCATTTTAAGTATAATTTCAGACTACAAGTATCTTATTTTCTCCTTAATTCATATTTCATACTAATGGAATAATATGCTTCTTGTCGTTCCTTAAGTACCTTAAATGTTAATTAAAGCAAAAATTTTAAATTTCCCAGGTACTTTTAAATAACCTTTACATTTTGGGTCCAGCTTAATTATACTAATAACCAAAGCCAGTGTAAATGTTTTCAAAAACTGAGAAACCTGCTGCAGCAATCGCTATGTAGCGAATGTTTGAAATGAATGAATGAAATGTTTCTCCATGAAAACGGCAATAAACTTTATCTTGAAGTGAGAATGTATTCGTTATATTTTCATCAATTTTTAATTATCATACATTAAAGAGTATAACCATATATAGTTTTTACTGGAGTAATTGACTAAAATAATAATTTTGATAATAATAATCTTTTAAGTTCTGTAATATGTAATAACTTGAAGTTACGACTTACGAAAGACAAAAATTAATTTGATACACTACAATTATGAACTTATAAAAGGAAAAACCTTATTATTCGAAAGACTAGTCGGTGAGGTCGGTGAGAGCGAAAAGAAAGAAAAAATGAAGTTATGGTGAAGATTTACTTTCATATAAACCAAAGAGTACTCTTTGCCAAAGAGTATATAAACAGTAATATCCAGTATCTACAAAATGCACGGAAAATAATTTATGTATTCAACTGTTGCCAAATTATAAAATATTACGTTCAAGTAAAGAACATGTATCACAAATAAATCTTTAATATATCACCATGTCTTTATTGCAAAATCTTTCATATCAAGATTACAAATCGATTAAAAATCTAAGTACACAACAATGCGAGGTTATTGCTAGACTAGCAAATTTAAAGTAAGTGTGTCAATAAATTAATTTAATTTTTACACAAAATAACTATTTTATCGAAAAGTGCAATTAATATAAATTAAATGTCTTTATTATTTATAAACCTAGATCATTGACAGCATAAACCAATACATTTACACAAGTTTTCAGAATAACTTTTGATGGCCCAAAATGTTCTGGTGAACTACTTTTAAAGTATTTAGACCGGAAAGGTTATTCATTACGAGAATTCAAAGAACTGGTTTTAACTGCACAAAACACAAAACCAATTACAAAATATTATGAGCCAAAATCCAAAGTTGGAATCCTAATAGCCAATGAAAAATATGAACATTTATCAAAATTGGCAACTCCGTCAATAGATTGTGAGTCATTAGCTTCAAATCTGAGAAATTTAGGATTTATCACAGTAATTATAAGGAATTCTACAAGTGATAAATTAAAAAGTACTATCTCCAAAGTTATTGGTTTAATTCCTGAAGATTCATACTGTAAGTTAACAATATCTTTATTACAAACAAATATTTGTGGCAAAAAAAGTTTATTATAAATTCTATACTTATTATCAGTTATATCAAATTTGTTTTTTTAAAGGTTTATAAGATTTTTTTATTGTTATTATTGCATTTCAGGTTTCATCTTTTATGCGGGTCATGGCTGTGAATTGTGCAATACAAAATGCTTGCTAGGCATTGATTGTCCAACTGAAAATATATCCTTTACTCATTGTATTAGTGAAAATTGGTTGTTACGAGAAGTATATAAATGTAAGCCAGAATTATGCATGTTAATTATGGATATGTGCCGTATGAGTTTGGATAGGTAATGTCTATTCTTGTATTTAACAGTGTATGAAAGACTAAGAGTCTTATTTAATATTTCTCCTGAATTTTTCAAGATTTATTTTATACAATGTTTTTGTTTTCATATTCATATTCAAATTTTTTTTTCAGAGAAACAAATCCAAGCATATTTAGTTCACTATCTTGTATAGAAGAGTATTTAATACATAGCAACCTATTAATTGGCTATTCAACACAATCATCAAAATCTGCATATGAAGTATTACAAATAGAATGCTCGACAACTATTGACAATGATGTAACTTATGAACTAAAAACTGGAGACACTGATAAAATTGTACCTGCAGCCAGTCAATATGTTAATTCATTATGCTCAAGATTGTCTGAAAATGTTGATGTCTACACACTTCTGGATAATGTTCATGCAGGTTGAACACATTAAAATTTCTGACCTATCAATATGCTGTCATATTTTAAAAGCTATAAGGATTTTTAAATGTCTACCAGAATCTGCAGATAGAATCACTGTCACCCATCTGTTTATCAAATGATATGCAAACTTTTTATTGCATATCCAGTTACTTATATTTAAGTGTAGCCAATGTATTAATTCTTATTTTTGTATAACTTATAAACAAAAAACTACTAAAAAAATACTAATGTAATTAAACCCTTTTTTTAAGAAACCGTATTTTAATCAATCATTTCTATGTTTACAGATGTAGAAAGTTGTACAAAAAAACAGAGGCCAATTAAGGTACAATGTGGAGTAACAAAAAGATCTCTTTATGACCCAGTCAAAGGTAAGTGTGAATTATTCAAGCTTTGACTGACACACAACTTCAGTTTCTAGGTCTATGTTATCTTGATGCCCTTTTCTAAGCAAGTCCTATATTGCACACAGATAAATAAAGGAAAATTTGCATTGTGTTGAGCATATAATCTCAGAATTGAGACCTTTAAGCTACAATGATCTTCTATTTTATATCTTTCTTTACAAATACAACAATTTGGGTTTTTACTAAAATAGTGGTAGTATTTAGATTCTTTGTAGTTAAAAGTGGACCCTACTACGACTATATCTTAAACATGCTGCATGCTCCTTAGTAACTTGTATTATTAGAAACTTGAGTATTTCACAAATGAGTTATTTTGGAATAGAGACCCCTTTATGAAAGTTACATTTTTGCTGAAATAAATGTAAGAGAGGACTTGACTTTCGACTCTCCTGTTTTTTTTACTTTAATCTACACTACTGTAAAATGATCATAAATTTGTGTATTTGCATTTCAGAATCTACTGCCGAATTATTGAAAAAACTGCGCATAGCTTGTGAAGAATTTAAAGATCACTGTGATATTTTTTAACACTTGTCACTAAGTTTATGTATAAGTGTGTATGTATATTACAAATTGAGAATACTGTTTATATATAAAGATATCTATTCTTATAGTTATTAGAAACATGGATTTCATAAGGATAAATTATTGATTTATATTCAGTGTTATCAGAAATTAACTAATAAAACACAGTGATATAAAACAACTTGTTTTATTTTTTTATACACTTCATCCTAACTATCAACAATCTGTTTTAACTTAAAATGTTTCATTTTTATTAACACTATTATAAATGTTTAATGTACAAAAATATTTCTTTTTGTAATACAATATTTTTTTTAATTAAGAAGTTCAATTACAGAATATTTGAAATTAGATCAAAAAATTAAAGATTTCACTATGTATAAAAGTAGATCAACATCTTGGCCAAAATTATCAAATAGATATAAAGTTTAAGGCTATCTATTTATGTATTATTTTAACAGTCTTAATGAGTAGGCAACTAAACCACCAGTATTTGGGTGTATTCACACTAAACCTCAAAAACTGTCTGTTTTTTAAATTAAACCAAGTACAGGTTCCTCACATGCCAGAAAACAATGTAATGCATTATAGAGTACAACGTTACATTAAGTTTAGTTTAAATTTTAGCTTATATAATAGAAATTAGTTTCTCCTTAAATTTTGTGGCTGGAAATGATTAACAATATTAATCCACCAACTGTCTTCTACACCTTTTGTGAATTCTCTAATGAATCTGTAGTTTAGAATAAATATTTTGTCTTCAAATTCTGGCTGGCCCCTGAAAGATAAGATTTATTATACATATAAATAAACAGCTGTAATTTTAAATTTTATTTGTACTTTTAGAACTATACAAAAATGTACAATGAAATAATATGAGTGGGACAACCATGTTTAATTTATTAGACTCAGACAAGAAATTGTAATTATGACTGTTTATTAGAAATTGTTACTCAAATAAATGCTGATGCAAACCATTTATGCTTTTATAAATAAAAATGGCACTTACCCTAATGTTATAGGAGGTAAATCTCCACTTTCTCTCATGCTTTTCAGTCCCCTTAGAACATGATAGCACATTGTAATCTCCACCCATCTCTTGTCAGCATCATCAAACATAACACCTACCTGGAGTAAAGTTGATGGAATCATAGATATTTTCTTCAGTTATATTTTAAGAATGTTACTTAAATATCTATTCACTATTAATAAATAAATAGTTCATTTACACCATTTTAACTAAATTATGAGTAATTTAGTTAATTTATTCCCAGAAACAATCTGATACAGAGATTAAATACATATTGTTATATGTTACTTATGAACATTCTAAATATTTCCAACCAAATCATCTTTTCTATACATAGGCTTAATATCTATAATATGCTAAGATATTTTTAGCAAAAAAAAGCTTACCTGATAAGGAAAAGCATAGAAAATATCCTCTTTATCAATGCTTAATAACTGTCTTTGAGAAATGGATAACTGTGAAACTGCAGTTTTCAGTGTGTTTATTGCATCTTTCTCAACCAGACCATCTAATTTTTTGAAGTCACTATTCTGAAGACCTTCTGATACTACCTGTAAAGTTATGCTACTTTATTATTTTTTTATTACATATACAATTAATTTATAAATAATTAATTATAATTATAATGGATGGGGTAGTATAGATTTTTTAAACCTACCTGGACAGCATGTTTAGAAGCCTCTATAAACTCTTGGAGATTAAATTCTTGCTCAAAGTAAGGTCTGATAATAAATGTTGAAAACATCCAATTTTTGATGAAATTTATAAAAGATGGCCACACAATAGGCGGAAATTCCATTAATTGAGGAAGTCTTCTTGTTTCTAATTTATTATCACTATAATTCCGAGTAATAAAAGAGCATCTTGATATTACAGGAACTTGTAAATATTTATATGAATTTCTATAACATAACCTATAGGTCTGCTGCGTTACCATTTGTCGGACTACTGCGTTCATTGTTAAATTGTATATTATGATCAGAAGGTTTACATATAATAATTAATAATTCTCCTCCATATACATTTGTTTATGAAAGATTGATTTTTAGTAACTTTATTCTAATTCATCTGAATTCTGGTTTCATCTGTTACAGATAATTATTTCAAGATATTAGTTCAATTATCAATAGCTGTCAGACGCTTACTGCCTGTACTATAGAATAAAATACTCGACTATCCTGTACTCTATGTTTGTCAGAGGACAATTATACATTAAAAATATTATATAAGGTGCGTTTTACGCTCCTAGTACATTTTTTTAGCTCTTAGGTGCTATAGGAAATTATAAATAGATTAATAGTTTTAAAAAATCAACCACAGCGTAGCAGTACAGTATTTGCATTTTGACAACACGAACATGCATAATACATATGCATAGTACTGTCATTTGTCACGCAAGTGCAATGTGCAAACTACAAAGCCGTGAAAATTGCAAAATTGAAAATATTTCAGATAAATAAATACTTACTATGCTAACGACTATAATTGATATATATACATAAAATGTAAAATTTAATTTAAATAATAAACTTTTCCTATTGCCTGCGTATAAATTATGAAACGTTGAATAAAAACTTTCCACTCTATCTGATGCCTTTTTTTACTTTTCAGCTACGTAATATATTGGTATTAAAACGTACAAACTTTACAATTCGGAAGTAAATATTAAAAATTGCATAATGGACGATCAAGCATGCCCCCGATGTAAAACGACAAAATATAGAAACCCTTCATTGAAATTGATGGTCAACGTTTGTGGACATGCTTTATGTGAAAGTTGTGTTGATTTACTATTTCTTAAAGGTAAGGGGTCCTATAAGAGCAAGAGGGTCTATAGGCTTAATTCACTATTTTCGAAAATGAATGACCATAGACTGCATTTAAAATTTAAATGAACCAAAGAAATATAATATCACAGACACTTTTAATAACTCTTGTATGTTATAGGATCTGGTTCCTGTCCTGATTGTAATGTGCCACTTCGCCGAAGTAATTTTCGTGTACAGTTATTTGAAGATTCCATGGTAGAAAAGGAGATAGATATAAGAAAGCGCATTTTAAAAGATTTTAATAAGAAAGAAGAGGATTTTGCAACCTTAAGAGAGTACAATGATTATTTAGAGGAGATAGAATCCATAATATTTAATTTAGTGAATAATATTGATATTATAAATACCAATAAAAGGATAGAACAGTATAAAAAAGATAATAAAGACTTAATTATGAAGAATAAGGCAAAAATTGGTAAGGACATTTTCCTATTTGGTTTTTCCTACTTGATTTTAAATTTTTATTTTTATCTCAGAAAATAAAAGTTAAAGCAAATTAAATCTAGTTGGTACTAATGTCATTTGCTTAATAAAGCTAAGATTTGTAATAAATTTTCCAGGCAGGGAAGAATTAGAATTAGAAGAAATACTAGAAATAGAAAAACAAATGGAAGATCTAAGAAGAGCAGAGGTATTAAGAATAGAACAAGAAGCAAAGAAACAGAAAATAAGAGAAAAGGAAGCATTGATTGATGAGTTAATGTTTGCTGAAGGCGATGCCAAGGATATATTGAATACCTTCTCACAAACTATAGCAAATAAACAAGAAGAAATTGTACCTGTTGTACCCAAAGTGAGTTTGCAGTTACAGAAGTTACAAGATTTCAATTCTGTGCATGAAATTGTTAATTTAATTCTAGTATTTAATAATGCAAAATTTCAATTTCTGTCTCATTTGATCTTTCTTATTGATTTTATTTATTTTTTATTGATACTCAGACTATTTTTCTTTATGTACAATATGTTCTCTTGCTTCCACATTGAACCCGAAATTTCAGTTCTGGTTTTAATTTTCTTATGTTGTACTAACACTAAATCAAAACATTATTTAAAGGAAAAAATAATTTGCTTTTTAGCAAAAAGGCAAAAGCAAAAAATTATTGCTTAAGGGCCACTTAAATGATATTTGTTGTACAAGAATAGCCTTAATAGAAATTTTGTCAATATAGGTGACACAATTCTCGAGTGGAGTAAAATTCACGAGAGGGTCTGGTCAACAACCATTACCTATAATAGAAGAAGGTCCACTTTACAAGTATGAACCATTGGAAGTACCAGACAGATGTGGTCCTGATGCACCCACAATTCAGGATATTATTAGCAATGGGTACCTGCAACATGTCAGGTAATCTTCAGACCTGGTGTATTTTAGTAGCTCAATGAATACATACAGTTTATGAATTTAATAACCACTAATTTTATCTAACTACTACTTTTTATTGTCATTGAGAATACAGAATAGAAATGGCATGTTATTAAAGAACCTGAATTTCTATCAAGATCCAAATTAAAATTAAATAATTAGTTAAATATTAGAAGTGTACTTTAAAATACCATTTTTGACAGATTTTTCTATAGAGAAATTCAAACCTTGGAACTATTAATGGTATTAGAAGCATTATGAGTATTATTATATAAATTGATTGTTTAAGAACCTGTTTTGGGTTACATAGGCTTAAATTAGTATGTATGAGTTACTGCATATTTAAATTAAATTAAAATTTCCTCAATTAATATAAATGCGCATTTATTGTAATATATATTTTTGAGTTCTTTTCAGCAATAAACACTTATAAATATTGCAATTACAGAGCCGAGAACGAGACAGAAAAAGCCGGTGGCTATACTTCGACATTGCCATGCTTACGCGCTCTTCAAGATGCACTGGCGGGGTTATATCATGCGAGTTGACATCGCTCGGCCACCACCGCCTCACCACTGAATGTAGAAAATTTTTCACAACTTCAACTGAATCTGAATTAAAAATTGTTTCTGTTAAACGATGTTTGCAATTAAACTGGTAAAGCAATGAGGAAACATAACTTTATGAAAATCATATCAATCATTTTGTTAAACATTACCAAAAAAAATTAACAACATTAGCAAAAAAAAATGTTTCTATTTGGAGGGCGGGTATGCAACATTTTTTTGCCGGCCCTGTCTTTTAGGTTAAAGTTATTTATATTTTTCTTTCAACGTAATTTAATGAAGCAAGTTTGTTGATATTTTGTTGTTCAAATGGCTCCTTACATACAAGGTCTTCTGTGAACTGTGATTTTAATTTTGTTTGTTTAATAAATGTTGATTGGCACATTGTTTTGTTTATATTGAACGTACGTATGTAAATTACGTAGTCACTAATTCTTACAGCAAACCGCAGTTTTAATTTATTTCATGGCTTTACTGTTAAGAAGTTAGAAGATTCAAACTATCGGTGCCCTCAGAATTAAGTATGTTTCTTAATAAACTAAAATTTGAATAAGCACTGTAGGAACTATTACAAGACAAAGTTAAATAATTTTATCATTGATTCCCGTATCATCCAAACTAAACAGGAATTTGAAATTTGGTATACTAGTTAGTGCATACTCGTAGGTCATCAAAATTCGAAGACTTGGCTGAATAGTGAATACTTCTTGTCATATTGTCATTGTCAAAAGAGTATGAAAGCATCAAATAGTCCTTCATATTGCTTGTATAGTCTGTGGCGACAATGGGTAAGTAAAACTTTTTTAACGCGCTAACAAAGGTTTCCACTGAGAATAATACATAATCTGTACTTCAGCCACTTGAAATTAGACTACATAAAAATGATTTGACGCAGACAAACCTTAACAGATTTACTGTAGATTGTCAGGAAAAAACACAATAATGTACTCTGAGAAGAAGTCCTCTAGGTCAGTTTTACTCATTCATTTTAGAAAATCATTTCCAAGTGGTTATAATGAAATAATGATCAGAATGTTAAATATAACTAAGGGGCAATATCTTTACGATAGATAGCTATTAAAAAAAATCGTGCAAAGTTTTATAATTTATTGTAAGTTAATTATATTTATGTAGGTTTTTGTGCAGCGCTTGACAAACGGCATACGTACACCGTTACTAATCTGTTTTGAAAAAGATTAACGGTTTAACGATCGAAATATCTAATGTATTATTCTGATGTACACCTCTAAAACTAAAAATCTCTAAATTTAGTTTTAGACCTGTCAAGCGTGAGTAACCTATTCTATATATTTCTACATTGACAATTTAAACCTTATTGCTATCAATTTAGAGATATACAGAATAGGTTACGCTCTCTAAAACTGTTCGACAGGTCTAAAGCTAAAATTAGAGATTTTTAGTTTAGAGTGGGTACATCAGAATTGCCTCCACTGTCGTATCCTAAGTCTATTTTATAGCATAGCTTACTCTCGTGTTGAATTCTGTCTCTGGTTGTCAGTTATTATCTGTGTGAATTTGACAATATCAATGGCGGTAAAATTCAACTTTATTTAATCTATTCACGTATGTGTAATATTTCATTATTGTTTGATGTTTCACTCCAAAATAAGGAACTAGATTACTGTGATGTGAAATAAGTTTGGTATTAAAATATAAAATATTAAATTGTATTTTTTTTTCTTATACTGTTGTCTATCTTCATCAATTTGGGCTAACTAGAAAACATAAATGAAACTTCAAGCTAATACAGGCGGCTACGGAGGGGTAGTCACGCAGGAGGTGGTATTGGATAGCAGAATCTTTTTATCTGTCTTGAAAGAACTCACTCCCCAGTGACGAAACGACGTTTCGTGCTTTACAGCGTGCGTGGTGAAGTAGTCATTTATTTATAGGAATCAAAAAATCAACAGTATTATAATACAATTTCAAAACATTGTGAGTAATTATGAATATAGACAGTAACAGATTTTTCTAAATATAATATATCATTAAGTCTTAAGAAGTAAATAAAATGTAAAGGAAATCCTGCTTTCTTCGAACCCCGTTCATTCTATACACAAAAGATAATATTGTACGCTCCTTCATATGTAAACAGTTTTTCCTACGCAGTACCGAGGGACATGAATGCAAAAGTGAGCCGCAATCAACTCTCGACTTTAGAAATTATTCACGGTGATTCAAATTATAAACAGGCGCACAAAAATTCATGTTAATTTTCACTAGACACTTAATTGACACAGCCACTATGGCTTAGTGTTCGCTTGTATTATCGTCGTACGCCAAGTTCAGGTTAGGACAGAAGGCTATAAAGAGGAACATACATACAACACAAAACTTTAAAAATCTTGGAAACGGACACAGACGTGCATATGGCAGATGAAATAACAATCGTAACGTAACTTTTCACACTTTGCCATTTTATAATCGCAAAATTTACCCAAAAGCTAACCACTAACAGTAAAATCCCTATTATTAAATTTATGACACGAATTACATCATTTTCAATGTGCATAAACAAATGAACAAAGAAACAAAAGCATTATGAACATGGTAAATGGAATGAAAGTTGCAATATTCTTCGTTACCATTTAAACAAACTAATTTTATTGTTAGCCAACAGTAATCGAAGTATAAATCTCTTAGTACTGTGTTTTAAGTTAAGCATTTGATTTCCGACATTTGTTGAAAATGAAATTAGCCACATTGCTCAAATCTGATCCATTTCATTTTATATTTATGCAAAACTATTTATGTATGGTCAGGCAAGTTCCTAGAGAGAGAGATTTTTGACCGTGTGGACGTGGTTTAATGATTCATACAAACACTGCACGTCGATGCATTATTTGACATACTTAAACCCGTTGCCTTATCGCTATCACAATATTTGTTCACTCGGCCGTTTGTCGGCTCGGGATCGGATCAGCGCTTTTGTGGTTCCCAGAAATTGATGGGTGAAGGGTTATACGCTGTGGTTATGCGAGTATCTATGCAGAGGTTCTATAGTTTACAGTTATCGTAATATGAGACACCCGCAGCGAGCGGTGAAGCGGAATAAATTTTAAATAAAAATGAATATTACAAATACAATACGGGAGCCGATAGCTGAGACTGTATATTTTACTATTTTCAATCTTATTTTCGTGCAAACAACAGTAAATTTTCGCATTTATATTTAATACAATGGATTATTAATGTCTGAAACTCAATGAGTCTCCCTTTTGCGTACAGTTTGTGAAATCTAACATTTATTATACCCTCACTTTGCTGTTTAATTAAAGAGACAATTTTTGTAATTATATTTTTTATAGACCTTTTTGTATAAGCATTAAATTTCGTGGCTGCAACTATCCGAGTTTTGGGAATGTTTTCAAAATTTATAGGTCCCGATATGAGTGTATTATTCTCTCATTCTTGTTTCGTTGGAATTTTTTCACTGATAAAGAGTAAATAACAAAATAGATGGTACAGAGTTTAGACGAATTACCATAAATTACACTTAAGCGATACGAATTCTATCCGTAAGGTTTAAATTATGATATTACAACATTGTATTAGAAATTTACCTACTATGCAGTATCCTGGATAGTTTGCCTTTATTCGGGATACAATTACTATGAAAACGTTGTCCCTAGAAAGCCGCGGGCGGCGCCTAATTGGGCCAGTGTACACTTCTAATATCAACACGCCCCGGGCAAACTCGTGTGTGGAAGCAGCTTTATTATTTTTTGATAGCTTAACGTTATAATATTAAAATAATTATTAATTAGCGCTATAGCTTTGAATATATTATGATTTACTGTAAAAATTGTTCTAAAAAACCGGTGAAGACTATGGTTTCTCTTTTCGGATTTTTTTTTAAATATTTAAACTTTCCGCTTCCATATAGACTGTCGTATTCAAAACCGCCCGCCCAAGCTAATATTGACTTCTTATTAGCGTGCAACTGATCGGCTCTATAGTCAAAACAACTTTTGATTTGCTTGCAAAATATATGGCCAATTACGCTAGGCAGGTAACCTAGAATAGTTAAAAACGTCTGTTACGTCTGTTACAAAAAAATCAAGTAATTTAAAGGGTTTTTTTTAAGGTTCCATACCCGCAGTGTGAAAACGGAATTATTATTAAAACAATCTGTCTGTCTGTCTCTCTATCTATCTGTGATATTTAATAGAAACCAAATTAGGCTCCCATACAAAACTTTCGACTCGCACTTTCCCGGTGTTTTCAATGAAAACAGTCTTTTGACATTAGAAACAGAAAAGAAAACCGTCTTAGAAAATTTCTAATTCATATTTGTGACGATCTGTATCCATCTATTTTAAACAGAAATAGTGATATAGTAATCAACAGACGTGAACAACTGACAGTTTGCCCCATTGCCATAATTTCGTCTCATGTTAACCATCAAATTAGCTTTGTGCAAGCTCTCCATTACATCTATTGTATGAAATTGAAACGGTTCTTTGTTCTACGCTATTGAGAACGGTTAAACTCGATGCAAAATGGCGTCTGCAACGTCATATAAACCAATATGGCGTCTTATGGTTATTGTTTGAAAATGTTTTCATGGATTTTGCAGAGTTGGTAATGGAGTTTCTCTAACGTGTAATCTGAGATAGAATGTTTAGTTTGTTATTGTTATTATTTTGTTTGTCTCATTATATGTGGTATTATCAAGTTTTTAATAATTTTTTATTATTTCAAAAAAAAATTATTATAATTGCCGGCAATGACACTACATTACTATCAAATCATTGATGCAATTACATTACGAAAAGTTAATTCACCACTATTAATATAAACTTAAATCGTGCCAGCAAACACCAGAAATCATTGTTTGTAATTTTGTTAGAGCTAAATTTTGTTTTGCTGTTGAAAACATTCAACGTCAAAATAGCACAGAACTTTTTAAATATCGAACTAAGTAGCTATAAATGTCAAAAAAAAAAGCGCGGGAGGACATAAAAGCGCCATAAGTCGGATTTTATATTTTTTAAATTAATCGCTTAGCGAGTTGCGTTCACGTGTTAAAAACACCGGTTAAGACTTTAGATAAACGTGCTCCGTTTACATTGAACTGATTTCTACAAGTACTTATCGATATTTACGATTATCGATATCGATAATATGGGCATCTTATCGACATGCAGCTTAAAGAAAAGTATACTGTTTAATTGAAGTTGTAAGCTTTTCGAATAAATTCGGCATTTAAAATATCACCGCAGACGTGCGCATTTGGCACCGAATTTAAAAGGGCTTCGTATAAAACGTTTAAAATTTAGTATTTGAATTAGTTCGTCGTTTTCATATTAAGGTTGCCATATTTCGATTAGAACTTATATTTTATAATCTCTAAATTATATCTTATAACACAACAAATAGATTAAATTACTTATGATAATTATAGATAGAATTAACGAAGTGCTACAAAAGAAAAAATTAACTAAATTTTTAACATCAAAAAATTCCATGTGTGCACAATATAGTCTGTCAAATCACATAATACGATCTTTTTTTTTTTTTTTTTTAATTTTATGACCTGGTAACATAGACCTTTAAGTCAAAACTTATTTGGACATAATACGATCTCCATCAAACAAACCACAGAGTAGTAATGTAACCGTAAATTTAATTTTTCATGCAAGCTCATATAGAGGGAAAGTGTAAAAGAAACTCGAGTTTAAATTCCAGCACACTTATTATATTACGTTAGATGAATATAAAATCATGTAGAATAACTATCGATTTCAAATTCCCATCACTAACATCTATTTATTTATCAAAATACTGGTTTGTATCAAGCGTTCAATCATCGCGGTGTTTTCAAGTCACTCAGCGTTAAAAACCAGAACCATACATCTTTATAAAACTCAGTATAAACTTGTCTAGTCAAATGTTACGTTTTTATGCTCATTAATCTGTGTATATCAGCTGCAAGCAGTTTACGTCTATAATAAAATCGATTTTTGAAATTTTTCGCGCTTTTACTAGATGACGTATAATCTGTAAACATTCGGTTGTTTGGCGGGTTGTTGTTGATAGTCTTTTGTTATTGAATAGACACGATGAAGTTTAATTTTTTTAAATAAAATTACATACACAATGGAGAGATTAGCACAGTACAGACCAGCTAGACTATACAAAATTTTCTTTTGACTTTTCAAGAACATTTTACTATATTAGTAAGTATAAAGTGTGTCTTATGATACCTCATACCAAAAACTACGATTGCGATTTAAATATTTTTCAACATTTGACATTATGTTTTCGCAGTGTGTAATTCATTTTTTTATAGGGTAACATATCGTATGTTATATGTATCCTTACAATCAGGCATGTGGACAGACTGTACCTATTGCTATTTTTTTCTGTGATTAAAGATGTCAGGGTTCAAACTCAAGGCCTACTTCGACTATCTTTCTGTAAAAAAAAATTCCGATAATTCGGTAAGCATTCAAACTGTAGTAAATTAACTGTTTCATTGTGATTGTGTAAAAAGAAATTCACCTTAACAAAATGAACTGATAATAAATATTTCTAATCTTCATATTGGACCAGACAAAATGGCATCCAAACAGTTACATAAAGGAATCGATAGAAATAAGAACAATCTGTAAATGCCTTAATACGTCTATCATAGAGCTAGTATACAAATAGATGTTATATTTATATTTCTATTCCTCTTTCTTTATGTTTCGTTTCATTACTTAGCTGTTTCACATTTGGATACTTATACATCTCATACAAATCGTACAACTATTTTATATGCAAAAGCTTGATGAAGGGAAGGGACTAAATCGCTTTCAATGAAACTTTGTAGCTTAGGTATACATCCAAATAATGCAGGCTATAATTGAGGAATTGTCAAACATTTAAATATGAAAAAATCTGCTATTTGCGAGCTAATATTGCTAAATAAATATATACGTAAATAGTGTATATTGAATATATATTTATATATTCAAATGTGTATATCTTAAATATATTCACACCTATACACTTAATTCTTAGACTTATATAAGCCGTACTAGCCAAAATAGTGAACCATGAGTACAATAAAAATTTATAACTGGTTCTTAAATTAAAACAGATACTTTTATCGCTTCTATTCATATTAATTAATTGCTACAGTTAATATATATTTATATTAAAAGGCTGTCCCATTTAACGTGGGCAAAGCCGAAGGCATCATCTAGTACTCTAATATTTTTTAATAAAATGAATTTAGAGGCATAGATTCTATTGAAATAACAATTGAATCGTCACATTTTTATGTCTTTAAAAAACAACCTATTATATTATTTCTGATTGCTCTCAATAATCGGCACAATCTCTAACGCGACAGAATCAAATTATGCTAAACTCAATAAAGAAAAATATTTATGTCCGCTCTATTAGTTATTTATCTCTAGTCGATGTAAACATATTCTCTTATTAAAGGAATAATAAGGCATATTCAGCTCAGCAACCATTCCGATATTATATTTTTATTTTATTCATATGCCATGTTTATTCTCTTGTTTACTCTACGGTCGGAATTAATTAATATTCGTAATTTGAAATAGAATGTCAGTGACCTTTATCTGTGCAGACAGCGTAATTCGAAATCCATACGGTAACCGATAGGACTAATTTATTTTGCCGGGTTTTTTTTGTATTAAAGACAGTTTCAGCTATTGCATAAAAATCTATTTGTTGTAATTTTGTATAAATGGATAAAATCGCTATATACTTTACTGGAATATTATATTATATTAATATACCTGTACCATTTGTTACTATTATAAGTGTAGGGAGCAAATTTACGTTTATACTTGTCTTTGATACGTATACGATACGCACGCGAGTAAAGCCGCGATCCAAAGCAAGTCCTATCAATAAAGAAACCTCGGGACAATAGGATAATAAATAATATAAACGGTCTTAATAAATAAGAACAATATTTTTCGATATTGCCTCGATGTCAATAACGTGCCATTACAAAACCATAAATTAACTTCTCTTATTTTATCAACCAAAAAATTATGTGGTTAGGGATACCTAGCGTCTGTTTTACATCACCACGTCAGCAATATGTCGCGAATTCTGATTTAAGAGTAAAAGTCCTAATGGAACGTTTAAGTATTTGTAAAAGTAGATTATAACTATAAGCAAATAATATAAAATATTTCTAACATAGATAACACAAGACGAGTGCTACGCCTTGTAATTTTCTAACCGTTTTTCTGACACATTGGTATTTCGCCGATTCTCCTTTTCATAGAAAAGTGCAACATATGACAGACGAAGTATTGACACTCATACAGATTGACAAAGGAATCAAAACTATATATCGATAAGGGAGAGTATGTTAGATCGTAACATCGTTTTTTGATGACGTATAAAGAAAAAAACACTTTATTAACTATACTTTAAATCTATTTTACATTATTTTTAATTTTCCCGACGTTTCGCGTACTTTACAGCGTGCGTGGACACGGCAGACGCACGCTGTAAAGTACGCGATTTTGTAGAAATACATAGCTTAATACGTTAATAAAGTTTTTTTTTTCTTTAAATGAATAATAGTTATGTCAATAAAAGACAGTATTGATGACGTATACTTGAAGATGTTAATTCCATATTAGATAGAGGATCCTCGAACAGTCCTCAGATGCTCAGCCATAGCCTCTGTGTTTGTTATTTTTTACTTAGCCGTCAGAGCACTTTGTTAGCATGTGACGTCATAGTATTGTAGCTCCAGATTGTTAGATATCGCTACAATACAACAGTTCAAAAAATTCCACTGATTTTTATTTTGGCTCTATATCTCTCCGTTTCTTCCTACGTATTTTATTTAAATATAATTTAAATAAAATATACTGGCAATTGTTTATATTCGTGAATTACAATAGTAAAATTTAATTATGTAGTACTTTGAAACTTATACTGGCCAATATTTTTTATACACTCGTATTATTTTTATAGTGCTCCATTAGATTCATAATATGCATCGAAAAGCACCCCTAATAAGATACTGATTGCAACATTACAAGCAACAGATGCGTCAGATTAAATAAAAACGATTTGTTTATGTGTTATCAAATGAAAATAGCCCTAATTCGATTGTGATACAACTCAAAATTGCTCATTGTGACTTTGTGACACGCGAAAATGCATAAGGTAACGAATAGTATAGGCACCCTGCATACTGCTGGTTTTTGTGGAATATATATTTTATTTAATTTGCAATCATTAATTGTTATCCCTCTTTAACAATAAATTGTAAAATTAGATATAATTATCAAGTCAATAGTTTTTGCTTAAAAGACTTTCATAACAGTTTATTAGAATGGGTATAAGTTATTTTCTTATTTAAAAAAATAAAAACTAGTTAAAGACTTTTGGTTAGAACTTGATTAGTAAGCTCTTAAATATTGAGTTTTAATTTTCTATACACGTCTGGTTTGAAACTTTGAATGATAAGCGATGGTTTAATGACGTCATTCTACCGATATGGCGGATCACCCAAGATGGTGGACATATTGATGTCCTCCTACAATATAGGTAACAAATCTAAGAACTTTCTGAGTACAACTCGTATAGGAAAGTGACCTAAATCTAAAAAACAATTTGCGGAATTTAAGTGAGCCGAATCAAGTTTTAATGCATTTTTAGCTGTGTGACGTCAATATACCAATATGGCGGAACACACAAGATGGCGGTCTAGTTATTTTTGAGACATATTGGTATCAAATGTAATTGTTTGTTGCTGAGAATAATAGAGAGTTTTACCTTGAAATAAAACTTACCTATTATCTTCCTACAACATCCGGAATCCATATTGAGTCAAGCAACCACTTTTCGGCCAATCACAAGTCGTTTCCTCTCCGCTTGACGCGCCCTCTTTGGTAGCTATATAGAACTACTTACTGAGCGCGTGAGCGCCGGTGAAGAATCATTATGGCACTCAAGATGCACCAGGTAGCCCTTACCTGGATTCCGGATGTTGTAGGAAGATAATAGGTAAGTTTTATTTCAAGGTAAAACTCTCTATTATCGTTCCGTTACCAACATCCGGAATCCATATTGAGTGATGTGTTTGTTATCACCTGGTGTGTAAACTGCCTATAGATTTTATAGTAAGTTTACTATAGACGCTATAATGTGTAATCGAATAGGAAGACGAAGTCTTAATGACATGAGAAAAATCAAAATATTTTTATAGTATAAATAATTTTATTTAATTGATTCAAAGAAATTAGACAATGATACCGAATCATTATTTGAGCTATTATTATAATCAATTATTTCTTTTTTATAATACTTCTGAAAGGTATGTACAGCCTTCCAGTTACCGGTTTCAAGTATCTTGTCAATGGGAAAGTTCTCTATCCAATTTAGTGATGCTACAGCTGATCTTAAGGACCCTGGAGGGGCTTCGATGCCCGCATCTTTTAAGAGAGATTTTATCCAGCCACCTATTATCGTACTGGATGCAGGCTTAGCGTCACCTCTAGTTGTAATAAATAAACTTTTGATGTCATTCCTACGTTGCAGTGTAACCTTTAATAATTGCCTTATCCAAAACACGGGATCTAAACTTTTATTTGGGTGTTCTTTAAGCCTCCAACCAGACTGTCTATGGGTGAAGCTATCCGTTTTTGAACCAAAAACAGGCCATAAAATAATGGACCTATCTTCATCAATCAAATTATTACTATCTATTCTAAGCAACGTTAAATCGTGAACTCGTCTACCTGACGCCAATAACAATAAAGTGGCTGTAACCCTTGAAACTTGAAATATATTACTTTCATCAACAGAGTGAGTAGATATATAGTTTAACAATAATTTAGGGTTCCAAATAGGTGGTTTCACAGGCTTATCTCGCGCTACCGATATAGCTTTTAGCATGTGTCTTACAAAAAAATTTGAGGACAGATCTATGTTAGAAGAAATATGAGTAAATGTTGAAACAACTGATTTATGAACTAAAATAGTTCTGTAAGCGAGACCAATATCACAATGCAGATGTGCTAGATAACGAGCCACTTGTACAGCACTAGGGAACTTAAAGTTGACTGAATGTGACTCACACCAACGTTTCCACCTGTTCCAGGCTGGTTTGTAAGTGTTCAATGTTGAGACGCGCCAACTTGACATGAAAAGCTTTTGTTCCTTATCTGTCCATCCACTTAACATATCTTGCCACCCACAATCAACCATGCATCCAGGTGGAGTTCTTGTATTTTCGGCGGGTGGCAACCTGTGGTCGTGTCTATTAGCACTGTCGACAAGTTTGGAATTCTGTAAGGCGGGTAAAGGGCTCTGTGCTGAATATCTGCTCTCCAAAAAGCTTTTTTCCATTGCGGGGCAATCAGTATGTACCTGCCGCGAGCTTGATTCAAATGGTTCAATACAATCGGAATTAGGTTGGGTGGAGGGAATAGCCACGCCAGTTTGTAATTCCATTGATGACAGAATGCGTTGTGAAGTATCGCTTGGTGATCCTCCACATCCATTGATACATATTCCTTTACCACATGTGCACTCCTGGAGGCGAAAAGATCTACTTCTGGAGTGCCCCATCTCTGAAATATTTTTTCCGTCGCTTTTACGGTGAGATGCCACTCGGGACAAATCTTTTTGCGTGAAAGAGCATCTACTTCGATGTTGTATCTGCCCGGTAAATAATGTGCCACAAGATGAATGTTCAATTTGTCCAAAATTGAAAGGAGCTGTCGTGTTTGTTCCAGAAGCCTCTTTGATTTGGTTCCGCCTTCCTTGTTTATGTAGGAGACGACGGTTTTGTTGTCGGTCTGGAGAAGGATCTGCGCTCCTTCGAGGTGATGGTTCTCTTGTAGTATAGTAGCGTAGACTGCAAACATTTCTTTTTGGTTTACATGCCAGGACAGCTGAGAATTTGTCCAAGTCCCCGAAATGTTTTTGTCGTTTAGCCGAGCACCCCAGCCTATGTCTGACGCGTCTGTTGTGAGGAGCATGGACGTTTGTCTCAGATGTATTGGTGACGATCTGTCTATAGCTCGCTCCCACCACCTCAAATCCCTCATCACAGGTTGCGGAATTCGTACCTTGTGGTAGGGATGGGTCGTTGACAACTGTCGACTGAAGATTTGCAGTGAACGACAGTGAAGGCGACCCCTCTTTATTACAAAGGCGGCAAAGTTGAGTCTCCCCGATAGGCATTGATATTGTTTGAGAGACCAACTGCCTGCTTTGATCTGTTTCTGTAGTGCACTGCGAAGCGTTGCGCACTTTGGCACCGACAGGGACTTTGCGTTGCGTTTTGTGTCCCAAGTTATGCCGAGAAACTCGAGGCATTGTGTCGGCACCAACACAGATTTGTCTAAATTGACTGTCCAGCCGAGCTGCCTCATTATTTTGATTGTGAAGGCTACATCTTCGGACAGTTGATGAGCAGCCTGGCTGACTAATAAGAAATCGTCGAGGTATACCACACACCTTATTCCATGGTTCCGGAGAAGTTCTGCTACCCAATTGGTTAAAGATGCGAAGGTTTTGGGTGCTGAAGCAAGTCCGAAAGGCAGACAGGTCATTTGTAGTAGCTTGTGTTGACCTTGCTTGCGATGATAATTGAGTCTCAGGAACCTGCGGTGATTTTTGGAAATCGGGACGTGAAAGTACGCCTGGCTCAAATCTATTTTTACCATCCAATCCCGTTCCTGTAGAAATGTGGGAACTCGAAAATGATTGAACAGTTTGAATCTCTTTGTCTGGACAAAGGTATTCAGTGTCTTTAAATTGAAAATTGGGCGGTGACTGCCATCCGGCTTCGGCACCAAAAAGAAGGTTGACAGGTAACTGGGAGTAAGGTCTGCCTCTTCTAAAATTCCTTCTTTCAACATGGTTTGAATTTGGATGGTCATATTTGTAGTGGTTTTTGTACGATATTTTTTCATGGCTATATAATCTGGGTATATGAGAGGCGGTTTTCGAGCAAAAGGAATGCGAACACCACTTAGTAATTTGCAAATTGATTCGGGTGCGCCTAAGTTGCTCCAAGCTAATTGGTACCGCCTTAGGCAGCCTCCCCGAAACGTTTGAACGTCATTCACGACGCTTTCCTTTATAGGAAATACGCGACTTTTTGTTATTTTTACTTTTGTTTTTGTCGCCTTTTTGCTTTGACTTGGGCAAAGTTCTACCGTGACGCGGGATATGCTTTCGTTTTGGTGAAGAGTTGCGAAAAAATTCTTTATCCGGTTGTGAACTAGTAGATAGATGGCTTTTGATTACGATAAAAGCTTTCAACCGAATGCGATTGTTTTGGATTAGATATTAATTTATCAGCCCCCCCAATTTTTTCAAGGTAACGCTGAACACTTTCATCATTAAATAAAAATTCAGCAGTTGGGGGAATCTTGGCAAAAACATCACGGTGATATTCTTCAGGAATCTGACGCAACAATGCATCGCGCCGTAAACCTATTATTTCCGCACGTCTTCCGCAAATTATTTGTAATAATTCATCGGTTATTTGACTATGACGAGACTCATTAGAAAATAGTTCTTCTATTTTATTGTAAAGTAATTGAGGCGTTAAATTATTTCTATTTTCACTTGACCAATCGACTAAATTCTGCAATGCTTTATGTAGTTCATCTTTTTGGCACAGAATTGTAGCGGTTAAAGCAGCAAAACTACGCTCTAATAAATGCGAACGTGGCTCTTCTCGTAACGCAGCTGCTTCGTATCTTTTAAAACTATCGTTAACTTTCAACTCTATAAAGCCAGGTATAGATAAATATTTCTTTTGTATTTCAGAAAACCGAATGGCACCCCAATCCATACAATTAAATCGTTGTAAATCTATTAATTTTCTTAAATGAGTATCGTTCGACTGCACGTATAAAGGATCTTTGACCGTAGTTTGTAACTCGGGAAGATTAAGTTTATATTTATCTACTACCCTCTCGGGCGGGCGTAACAAAAATTCGTTCGAGGCCGGAGCCGTGTTTGAGCAAGAATTGTAACGGCAGCCTTGTGGCACTGACGTTTTTGAAATAAAATCCATTATGTATGCCACTTGTTGTGCTAAAATATTGAAATGTTCAGAACTTACAGTTTGATCTTCAAACCTCGAACCTTTAGACCGTTTTCTAATTGACGACGCACGTTGGGACGACTCGCTGTCTCTACTCGATGAAGTACAATCCGATGCCGGTAATGGAGAACGGGCACGTTTCGAAAGCCGTGGGGACTGCATGTCACCCGGCTCTTCGATAATACTACTGTCTTTCTCCATGAGTTCCGCGGAGAGGTTATAATCACTTCACTAACTTTATAGGTACAATATATATATATTAAGGTACTGCACAAAATTGTAGTGAACGCGATCGCCTACTTATATTTAAGCAGACTTGTGTACGGCACGAAAAACGACGCTATAATGATTCTTCACCGGCGCTCACGCGCTCAGTAAGTAGTTCTATATAGCTACCAAAGAGGGCGCGTCAAGCGGAGAGGAAACGACTTGTGATTGGCCGAAAAGTGGTTGCTTGACTCAATATGGATTCCGGATGTTGGTAACGGAACGATAATAAGAAACAAGTAGGTTAATAAAATAAGAATGTCAACTTCTTGAACACCTAAACTTCTTCGAAACTAACCGATAAGCAACCTTGAAATGATGCGTTGAATGAGATGAATAGACTGAGAAACCTGTCGAGCGATAATAAAAAACTAATTAACAAAACAGCCTTTCATTTTAATGCATCAAATAAAAACTATTCCAATTCCTATTAATACATCTATCTAAAAACTATATTTAGTTAAGATTGGACGAGAAGCAATTGAAATCCAAAACCACCCTAATTTCAATAGAGAAGACGGCTTAAAATTTTATCGAACACCTGGGATACAATCTATACTAATATGTAAAATTGGAGTGTCTGTTTTTAATATTGAAATAACCGTTTTTTACTACATGCATATGAATATTTATACGATACATACACAAAGAGACGATTTTTAAAATTTTTGTCTGTCTGTCTGTTTGTTCCGGCTAATCTCTGGAATGGCTGGACCGATTTTGACGGGACTTTTTTTGATTGGTAGCTGATGTAATAAGGAATCACTTAGGCTACTTTTATTAGGGTTCCGCAATCTACGAAAAGGAACAAAACGCGCGTAACGAATGTCAACGTCATGAGAGAGAGAGTGAGAGAGTCGTGGCGTATTTCTATCTCTTTCACTCTTATAATACGAAATAAGATAGGTCAACTATACAAAATAAAATAGTGCATCAAAGCTACGCTAAGGCGGTACGAAGTTCGCCGGGTCAGCTAGTAATATCTAAATTTAAATGTCATGAAAAACAATCCGGGATAATGGAGGACACCGTGAGCCAGTTTTGTAAAAATCCTGTCGGTTTTAGTCGATACCAACTCCGGGGCAATAAATACAGATAATACACAACCTCTCTGCAGCTATAACACTTATTTTGAAAATTAACACCTTTTGTCTTCAGTCTACCGTGACCACGCACGCCGTAAAGCACGCGAAACGTCGGAAAAAATTAAAATAATGTAAGTATATTTAAATTTTGCAAAAATACATAACTTAAATCCGTTAATAAAATTTTTCTTTCAGTCACAGTTATGTTAATAAAAGATAATATTATTTAGTTAAATTAACTGCGTATATGTATACTCATTGTGTAATTACAGTTTGAAAGTATAATTAATAATTTGAATGCGTAAATTAAAATTATGCTTTAAGTGTGTGGAGACAACTGGCGTGGCGTATGCGAGCTATGATATATTTTAATATAACGTTAATATATTTCTTTACTTAAGTATAAAAACGGTGTAAACTTGAACAACCCCGATATTCCGTCATTACATTCCGCGGTTGAAACGGTATCATAGTTCATTATTCCGCACTTTGCTGTTTATCAGAACATCCACAATCGCTAGATATAAAATTCCCATGATCACATAAAATACGTAATGCACAAAATTTGAAACAAGTGTGCATACCGCTTAATACCGTCGGCCACGTTTGATCTCGTTCAATTACAGTTTTACAGCCCATCGTAAACACGGCGAGCAGGTAAGCCCCATTGTCTATTTTTTACCCTCACCCTGTATGCAATTCGCAATAATGATCCGATCCCTATTCAAATTAAGAGCCATTTTCGCATAGCTAATTATTAGTATTGAATTGATGAAATTTGTGAAATGTAGCGGTGCTTTTATAATTATTAGTTGAGAAGGTATGATAAAGTTTTGCAAGTGTTTAGTTTGTCTTACAGAAGTATACACTGTGTAGATATACTCTTAACATACATTATAAAGCTGGATACCTAAATGTTAATAGCAGAATATTAAATTGATGTCATATTAATATAACAATACACATTTTGTATACTTTACTTTGGTTTAGTTTGTCATCCACAACGATACACTATATCATTAGGTTTAACAACCACGACAACAATGAAACAATTCTTTGAGAGTTCTCACCTTTATCAATACGATGCCTTAGCATTGTCAGATCAATAAACAAATGAAATATAACAAAATTACTACAGGAAATGATGGCATACAATTTCCACTCGATAGATTTTATTTAATAATTGTTTTTATTACTTACGCTTGTCAGAAATAAACTTTTTCGAATACACTTTTTTCTCTAATGACAACTCAATACCGTACATAATGTTTCTTAAGTGACATAGAGTTGCCATTGTAAAAATAATATCATTTTTATATTGACGAAATTCTTTACGTATTTAATCAATTGTACTAAGAACTAGGAATACACAGGCTTCAGAAATAAAGTTGACAGTATATTAGAACTATATATCTTCTGATATAATTGTTAATTAACAACTACGTACCATTAAGTATTATGTTATTGACAAAATATAAGACACTTAAATTTTATCGCTTATAAATTTGAACAACAAATGTGATTACAAATTATCACCGCTGCACTATACTTATGAAGCGATTCTGTACTTTTTTGCTAATGAAAGTACGTCTCCAAAGCCACTATAACCTATAGAACTACTTGTAGAATTAAAACCTCTGTACGTTGTCTACCTTTCAAAGTTATCACTCTAGAATTTTCTGTCGATCATACTTAAAAGGTTTCATTACTTTAATGTCGCTGCGAACTTAGAGTCTTCGATAAAATGCAAAACACCTAGAAGCATGTCAACATCCACTTAACAGTTCAATGCAAAACTCGAATTATCTTATCCATAATACTCGTTCATGTTGTATTCGATTTTAATTATAATATATGCGGACGCTTAGCCACTCGCTGAGATATTTTACTGATTTCCGCAATAAATTCCTACTAACTGAAGGTTTATGAACGCATTTAATCGTCTTTAGATGGAATTTGCAAATCAGTGACAGTATTTTCGCATCGCATAGTGACATAAGCCCGCAATTTATTATCTGTAGACGCTGGGCAGCTTTTTCGATGGCGCGTTTAGATTTGAAAATCGAATGCTTTGTTTTTTGTTTGCAAATTTCTTTTGTGTTGCCAGTATAGTGGTGAGGGCTTTTAAGGATGAACTCGTGCAGCGTATTGCATTTACACGCCCTCCAGAGCGACCCTTCCCCTTACAGCGAATCCTATGGAATACTTACAAACGACTTAAAAGCAAGCCAGTCTGGTTTTGTATTTCCAAGCGCGCGGTTTGCGAGCGCGTCGGCAACTAGACCAGATCGACTACCAAGTCTTTCGAATATCATAAAAAATTCGATTCTTTTTAAAAAAATCAGCTATTCGTTTTTTAGATTTGTTTTTTTTCGTAGACCGAGTTTCGCATCGGCCGGGAACTTTCGCAAAGTTTGTTTTAAAAGTTTTATTTGTGCATTTTTTTCTAAATTGTTCTGTTTCCCTCTATTGGTTTGTGTTTGTTTGGAAGTGATTTGTTATTTTTTGGGATGTAATGAAAGTTTTTGTTTTTTGGAGTTTTGCGGTGGCATAGTGGCGTGAACTTTTATTAAGGAGTTACTTTTGTCTCTATCAACAAAGGCACAATGATGTTGTTTTGGAAAATCTCATGCACCTTCGTTTTGTTAGTGCAAGCGGTGAATGCCAACTGGTGGTAAGTCACTAGTACTATAAGTTTACTATTTAAAATTGTTTTTTTATATTATATGTAGACAAATGCAACTGAGTAACATAACGGATACGTAGCTATTACATATTACTTCTCTATGCAGCGTTTTAATCCGGTGAAATACCACTAGTTACTATAAAGTGTAGTATTACAACCATAAGTTTGTTAGTCTCTTGAAGCCTTACAGCAATTCGCCTATTAAAGGAATAATTCATAATGATTTTTTTGTATTAAATTGGCATTCAGATGCGCAAGCCCAAACTATTCTTTTGAACTAAAAGTCCTAGAGCTTGAATTCTCTTCCTTTAATATTGCGAAAAGGAATGATCTATTTTTTATTTCAGAGGAATGAAAACATTCATTATATAATTTAATTGACAATACACGGAAAGTGATTCATTACATATGCTTATTATTTAAGTAAATGTGACCGTAACTTAATTTTTTATTAGATTTGTCGCTTTGTTACTTTATACCTGATTTTATGAGGAATAGGTAAAATTAGGGCGCCATTTTATAAAGAAACATTTTAGTTTAAATTTTAGATAAAATAAGTCATCCATGTTAGACAATCTGTAGATGAAAGATCGATGCAAATCCGAAAAAAAAGTGTTTTTAACTTCATACATAATTGAAAATTAACAAATATGGCTGCCATCGGCAGGGTCAATCATCAGGATTAAATTTTATGATAAATTGTGAAAGAAAAATCATTGCTTTTAATCGATTGTGTTTAATTAAATTACAAACAATCTCATAAACCATACTTTGTTAAATTTTATTTAAGAAAAATAATATTTTTATTGTAACATGATATTACATCCATTTCTATACTAACAAACGGCATGCTAGTCATGTGATTCCTATTAAAAGTAAGAAGGAAATATCGTGAATTTCGTTTAAAAGGCCGGCACATTTGTAAAAAAAGAATATAAAAGTCTGCATGAAGAGAAATATATGAAAACTTTGTTACTCGAACATCGTAAGTACTTGACATGAAACCTCATAAGATAAAATACAGAAAGGTAAATGTAAACCGCATAAGAAGATTTATATTCGAAAATTCTGGATATATTAATATCTGGTAGGATTTGGTGTGGCAATAGCATAGGTAAACTAAACAATAATTTTAGTTTGATGAAGAGTATTTTATAAAGCTACAGATCTAATATTTTTAATTTTTTGTAATATGTAAACGATATACCTCTAGAAAACGTACTCTTTTCATTTTAATATCAGCTTACCAATCATAGATGTGGAAATTGTATAATGTTAAACCTATAAAGAACAATGATAGTCTATCATCAATTAGAGACAACCATAAGAAAAATTGTTAGAAGTTACCTCGACATCCTACTATTGCTAACAGATAATTATATTTGCAAAGAAAATAGGTGTATAAAGTTAGGTTTTCGATTGAGAGGCGGGCGTTTCAGATGGGCAGGCGATTGTAATGTTAGCAGCCGAAGATGGTCTGACAGCAAAATTAAAAAGACGTGGAATCCCTTGGAGGCATTTACCCGTGGATAGAACCTTATTTTGTTAATTTAATAATCGCTATTTATTTCATGTGTTTCATATTGATACGCATGGAATTAAATACAGCTTTTATTATTGAATAAAATAATAATATAATATAATAATAAAAGTAATAGAACTGAGTGTTTGTTACACGCAGTTCAAGACCAAATTGCTGCCAAAGTAATGTTAAAATTCTGACAATTTTGTGTAGAGATTTTGATATCCATGAGACGGGGGACTTATCCCGATATTAAGTTATGTGCGCTTATCTAATCACTATTCATTAAATTAAAAAAAAATACTTCATATTTAGAAATTATAAAAAATGTAGATAGTGGCTCAAAATTAAGAACACTCAATACACAGACTCGGTTAAAATTAGTTTTAATCGTATGCAACATCTTAATATGTGCATTCTTATTTATTATTTAAACATTAGCCGACTTCTCTAGCGTAACGAGTAATAGAGAAAAAATTGATTGTATACAAAATGAACCAAATTCATTAAGAATTCGATCACTTATCCATTACGAATTATTTTTAACCGTTACACTGGGATTAAAAATAGTCTAAACATAAATAATTCTCATGTTTACATTTAGCAACAATGTTTGACAGATGTTTTAAAAATCAAAACACGATTTATGAAGCTCGCACAACGGAACTCTTTAGTTTATGGTTAGACGGAGTTAATATATTTTTAAATGAAGTATAGGAGGAGCTACATAGCTAAGTTTCGCCTTTATCCTGAGCTAAATAATTACATATTGTTTTAATATTTGATTTGATTTTTTTTTCTCAGCAGTAAATTAATCGAACATTGTTTTGAATCAAATCATGCTTAATACTGATCGATTGCTAAAACATTTTTATGTTAAAATAATTTAAGTTTTGTAGCCGAAGCTTCAGTGTTTACAAATAGTCTAACAAAAGGCGGCGAAAGTTATTTTGTACGGTACTCTTTTCAGAGATCGTCCACATTTAACATGTTGTGTTCATAATTATAATTAGTTTATCAATTGCTGTCGGAAGCTGTCAGTGTTTGCGAATCAAAATCGGAAGACGACAAAGAACGAACAGTTATTTTAATAAATTAAATTAACAAAAATGACCCTGCCTCTTCGGTGAACTGAAGTTATAGTATATAATATAAGAATTACCGAAGAATTACCAATTTACAGTTTAAGTACATTAAGAATTAAATATATATATATATCATTTAGGTGTAAAAGAATAATATTCCATCAAGATTTTTAAAGATTTTTTCTTTGAATTATTTCATAGAATAGTATTTGTAATCCACGTTTGATATATATTAAATATATGATTAAATATCACTTTGCACATCATATTACTATCACTTTTCACTTGTAGTTGAACAAGACACAATTATTTCTCGTGTCTAAAAATTTAAGAGCCAAGTGTTGCCAACTCCGAACTACATGGAGGCGAGTATAAATAATTTTAGTGTGCGGAAATGGTTACATTCTACATCAAAGCACAGTTGACAAATGTGACCGTTCTCGCTAAATACACGTTTTTGTACATAAATTAGCTAAATTAGCCCTAATAACCGGCTACAGTGTGATCCCATAATTTTTATGAACGAAAATTCAATGGTTCTTATTTCAAATCGTTTAATGTCATGCCAACATTCCTTTGCACGCAAATAATTTAAAGACCAAAATGATCTTTGTTTGAACTCAAAGTACTGAGGAATATTTAGCGAAGTATAGTATGGATCAGCGGTATAGAGGTAGAATCGACATAATCTTTTAATGGCAAATGCAGTATACTCAATTTGCTTTACATATTAAAAAAGCGATGAAATATTTGTTTGAGATTTATTCTGTTGTCTAAAAGAATAACTTAGTCTTAATCAACCGCAATTACACTATATGGATTTGATATAACAAATTAATCGTTAAGATGTAAGAGCACAAGTCCTCAGCTTGAAAGTTGTACCCGGTTAACGGTTTTAAATTATCTTATTTTAAAGTGTAAATTTAGGTTAATTTGGTATAAGAATAATTTCAGTGAAACATGTTGTATTTTTTATCGGTGTCGTATCTTAAAGTGACTGCTTAGTTTACGATTGTACTTTACGAATAAGATATTTAGGAAGTTTTGAAAAACATGCGAGTATAAATGTTTCTGTGAAATAATTTAGAAAAGTGACAATCGGCTTAAATGTAATATAAAATTCTTGTGTCACGGGTTTCGAATTTGAACTCCTCCGAAACGTCTTGACCGATTCTCATGAAACTTTGTGAGCGTATTGAGTAGGTCTGAGAATTGGCCTATTTTTCATCTCCCTAAATTTTGAGGGTAGTCCATCCCTAAATTTATTTTTTAGGCAAAATTTTTAGTTTCTATTTTTATCATACAACATACAAACATACTTACAATCCTAAATGTTCACCCTTCTACGATCAACCCTTATTTTTTATTTATTAAATGAAAATTGAAATCACATACATGGCAAAACAACGTTTGCCGGATCAGCTAGTCTAATATAAAATTACAAAGTAAGGTTTAAATGCCGTGGTACAAGAATAGTAACATGTTTAAAATATGTATAATTTAAGGTTCCTATAATTTTGATTAAAATGTGCAATATGATCTGTTTAAAGTGCGAAGATTATTTGCTTCCTATTTTAAAATAGTTCTATTAGCGTTCCGATTTACGCAACAAGAATACTCTTACACTTGGCCGATTTAATAAATGGAGCAAGGAACGTTTCAAATTAAACACTTCAAAATAAAAACTTAATTGCTGTATAAGAAAAAGAAAGCAAAAAGCTGCTTACTTAACTTAAACAAAAAGGATAAATTATGCGGCGTATTTAAACGATTTTACGATAAAATGTTTAATATTTGCGTTGTAATCTTTAGTGCGGACATAAAGCTGTGTAACGAAATTGTAAGTGCAAATTATGATAATGGTTATGTATGGGTTTTTTATGACTGTGGAAAAATCATTTTTAAGCAATTCAAAATGGGGGTTAATTATGAGTATATAATAAACAGCCAGAAGCTGCCCCTATAGTTTTACTACCAATTTTAAACCCTTTTATAGCTAGTGGTTTTTACTTTCGCAGATGCGTCAATAATTAACACTACTGAGTGTCTAGCATGAGTATTTTGACGTTTTTTGAATGACTTAGTTTTTTTTTTAGTTTTTTTTTATGAGACTGGGGGCAAACGAGCAGGCGGGTCACTTAGATTAGTGCTGACCGCCGCCCATGGACACCTGCAACGCCAGGAGGCTTACAGGCGCGTTGCCGGCCTTTTAGGGATAAATAGGCTCTCTTCTTGAAGGCACCCAAGTCGTATCGGCTCGGAAATACATCCGCCGGCAGCTGGTTCCACAGTAAAGTGGAAGTTTTTTAGTTTTTTAATTCGAATTTAAAATGAGAACAAATGTCTCGCATTGATAAACGTTATCAGATCTTATATTCTCATCGAACATTTCATGCCATCCCACCAAAGCCCAGTGTAAATGAGATCTTGCTCAAAATTTGTGGCTTGGCCGATCAACGATCGTCCCGACATTAACACACAATTAAGAATATTCATCAATTCTATATAACATTAATATCATTAACTATGTCTACCAGTCGTTACTTATATTGCAAAGGTTTATTTAATTTATTATAACTGCGACAGGTATGTGATTGTCCATTGAATGCTCCTTTGCAATAATTGTGTAATCATTTTAGCAATAAATGTTATGATTACGGCATGACTGAATGAGCATGTTAACACAGCTGGGATGAGAAGCACCGACAATTGACAAATCACTGTTCAATTTAATAACAGCATAATTTGTTTCCTTAAATTACCTTTCGCTTTGACTTTGCGTCCTTCATAGAAAAATTAAGAATGCTCTAAAAATATTGATAATACAACGTAGGATAGGTATTGATGGGACAAAATAATTATTTAATAATAATTAGTCATTAGAGCTGATAATTTGTACATATAAATATATAATAATATTCTAAAAGGTGTTCAAATTCGTCTGAATGTACACAGAAAAGCTGGATACTTAGACGCGCACCCACTCACAAACAATAGAAGATTTAATTTGTCTAGTCTATGGCCTCAGTAAACGTGTCAACCGGTTTGTCGATGTCCTTATTAACGAGACACGAGTTTATTTAAATCCTATAATACGCTTAACACTGTTAATTCTAGGATTCCAGAGAAATACTAGCGTAGAATTTGTAATATACGCACTATTTAATACAAATAAGTTAGCTGGAAACTATGTTTGAAGCTTTATACATTTACTTTTTATTTTTACAATCTTAATACGAATCACATTTGTGAATAAAAATAAGGTATAAATTATACCATATATTCATAAGTTGTGTTCAAATACAACTCTGTGTTATTCTGTCAACAAAAGATTATTAGGTATATTATAGTAAAGATAGTATTAAAGTTGTATTATATCCTAAGAGCATATTAGACATGATTGGAAATTATACGATTCGATAGCTTACTAATTTATCTTAGAATATTTGTGTTTATTGTTTGTGATTGTATTCTGAAATGTTGGTTTGCTAATAGCTGATCCCTTTTCTGCTGCGTCATCGTAAAAAAGTGACGTCAAAGTCAAAGTTCCACAGCGCAAAATTCCATAAGACATTTGGCAATTAATTAGACTGTTAAATAAATTTAGTTCCGAGTAACGTCTAAATCTAGACAAAACATAGTTTATGTATCACATTAGTTGATACAAAAAACCTAAACGAATTTGTTGTTTTTAAATTTTGACATAAAACACGTGTGAACAATCAGTGCTAATGAAAAAAACCGTGTCATGTGTCATTACAATGAGCTACATTCATGTTACTTGACTAATATTAGTACAATCGAGTAGAAAATTTAATATACAAGTATTTTTTTTTTAGGTTAAGTGAGGTTAATTAGGCGCTGAAATTATAGATATATGATATGTGGTAGGAGGCCCAGTTTTGGCCACCATAAGAGATATTTTTCTTAAAGTGTTAAGTGGTAAAAGTCCCTTTACCTTTATTGAGTTTATATATTTTAAGTAATTATATTTTTAAATATAAAAAGTATTTTTTTTAACAGTCTTCGCCACTCTTTCCACAGCTATGGCCATGATATTATAATTGATTTTTTAACAAATAATAGAATAAATAATTCATTGTCAGATAGATATTTAACTGTTGACTTATTTTCAATATTTTGCAATTTCAGGCTCACAGGAAGTTAAAAGTTCAAAAGAGCTTTTATACCACTCTGTAAAGCATGCTTTTTGCTTTACGTATCAATCTCGCTTTTTAACTATATATATAGTTATATATATAGATATATATAGATATTTGACCAACTCGATAAAAACTTGAAATACCAATCAGTTAGTAAATTTCAAACAATCACTGACTAAAAACAAAGTTCCAAAACTGATCTTGTATTGTATTTAGTTTGGACTAAAAGCATGGCCATAACCCAAGGAAACTACAAATTAGTATATTAGTTTTTGTCGTCTCTCTTATCTGAATACTATTTTATAAGATATTCTTAACAAAACGTTAAAAGTGAACGTGAGATTATTTACTTATCCAATGTTTTAAAAAATATCAGAAAATGTTCTATAAAACTTAATAATCGCATATAACAATTTTTTTTAAGACTACGTCACAATTGTCGATTGATGGAATGAATCATAGACAAGCGATTTTTTACCACAGACTATAATGCTTTATAGTCTGTGTTATGACTTGTTACTAAACTCTAAAAGTGCAAATGTGAATACAATATTTAAAACATTACCAAAATACTTTGTTTTCAAATTAAATAAATAATCTGATTGTTAGGGACATAATACGTAGATATAAACTCTCAAAAACCTCATGTAAGTACCAAACATTACGAATTTCTCTTGCGACTGTACTAGACCCTATAAAACTGATATTAAATTGGGGATTTAAATAGCACATGTGTTCTAAACATCCTTTTCCAGATTGTGTCCGATTCAATTTTACAAAGTCATATTTCACACAAGCATGCCGGATAAAGTCATTTATAAGGCGTCGCATACAATACATTTGCATATACATCAATCTGTAGGGCTGCCTGTAGCCACAGAGCAATGCAATTCTTAAAAACCGATTTTTTTATAAATACCGAACACTGACATAATTTGAAATAATACAATGTCTAAAGCTAGCGTTGCAGTATTTTAAATTACCAGCATATACGAGTAATGCTATTTGTAAGCCAAGCTAATATACTCCGTTTCATTCAATTTTAGTAGTAATATTTTATTAAACAACGTAAAGACGTAAACGTATTATTGAGATATGTATATCTAAATTAATATTGTATTTTATAAACGCGAGTACCGCACTTTAATTTACTTTACGAGTGTTAAAATCTGTGTCTGTTGATCTGTCTAGTAAGACACAGATATATTATTAGTACTGGCAACCCTAAAATAGCTAAAGGGCTAGTGCACATCGAATGGCTAATTTGGTGATGTTGTACAAGTTGCTTCGGTCTTTACCCTGCCTATTACGATATTAGAATTGTCTAGTGTTGTTTATATAATAATATCATATAACATCGATAAACATTCTAAATAGTCAGAAATGGTTATATTAAATTAATATTTTTATATCAGGAAGACAATGTGGTTTGCATACTTTTAATAAATGAATAATGATAATATAAGACGAATGAACCTTTTGTGTGAAAACCTTAAAACTATCATCATTTCAAATGCTATCTTGTATATTATTACCTACTCAAATTACATACTGTCGATAATAAACGATATTAACAAGCAAATACTGATGACAATTCTGATGTACATACTCTAAACTAAAAATCTCTAAATTTAGCTTTAGACCTGTCAAACAGTTGTAGAGAGCCTAACGTATTCTGTATATCTTTAAATTGATAGCAATAAGGTTTAAATTGTCAATGTAGAAACATATAGAATAGGTTACACACGTTTGACGTCTAAACCTAAATTTAGAGATTTTTAGTTTAAGATGTCCACATCAGAATCGCCACCAATACCTTTTTACTGCTATGATAATAATTCGCAAATGAGCAACAAAAATGAATACCTCGTTTTTTGGTTCTAGCCTCAAAACACCGAACCACATCGAAAAGTGATTCTATTGACAGCGTACGTCTGATTTTAAACGTACGCTACATAAGCTAATCATACATTATAAATGTCAATCTAGAGTCGATACGATAACATCACTATAAATTGAATATTTAATTTCACCCCTTTCGGCGTGTTTATTTATTGGCCGTATATCCCCGGGCTGTTTTGCATACGTTATTGTGGGGTGACTGCAATGAATGCATTACACTAATATTTAATGTACTGTTATTGTACTATTTTTTAATAAATTTGCTATATAACGGTGTTATAATGATTTTTGTACACAATCGTATGTTAAGTTGCTCGTTTTATTAAATTATCAACAACTATTGCATATAATATTGTCTTTTATTAACCTAACTGTTACTCATTTAAAGAAAAACACTTTAACGGATTTAAGTTATGTATTTTTGCAAAATTTACGTTATTTTAAATTTTTCCGACGTTACGTTTCTGTTAATAAAGTGTTTTTTCTTTAAACTATTGCATAACTTATTTGTTTTTTTTTTCATTTTATGAAAATTTCATTCTATGATTTTATGCTATAATCGTAGATACATATTATACATATTACAATGTTACTCATGTTTACAATTTCGTAAATATATATAAATATTTTTTATATAATACACGAAAAAGTTTGGATTGTATTCTGATTATAATCTGTGTGTGAGCATGCTTTGCTACAGTTTTTGGCGCCATTCAAATTTGACCTTTGCTGAGTGTTTCATATAATTTCAATGTGTTTATTTTATATATTCCTTAGATTTTTTTAAATTAAAATTCACTTGCTTTAAAATTAACATCGCAATTTGACGAATTCCTTAATTGTATATTCAAGACCCTTCTTAATCCAAAAGATTTATACATTGTACGGGTTAAGAAAACATGCTTTTGGTTTTCATTAATTAATTACACTGTTAAATTATGTAATTCAATGCAATCTTGGTTTGTTTCTCATTCCCACGGCTTTCTTGGAAATGTATGGAAAGAGTGCTTTACTAAGAAAAAATATTAAATCACGAAAATGGTCAGTTTGTTATCTAGTAAGATTTTTAATTTATTATTTTGACAAAGATTTAATTATGTTTAACTAATCTATTTTCCCATTAAAAGAGACTAAGTTATATTTATATTTATCAATTTATAACTAATAGTGAGTGAATCTTTCGGCTCCATTTTTGTACCTACTCTTCACCATATTTTACAATTTGACAGGTCTAATTGGTCCTTCAAACATTTCAATCTCACAGCTCCTCTTGCCTAAGTCTCTATTAGAGTATTCTAAAATATAAAGACTTTACAAATTTTCCATGAGCTTTGTTAATTTAAAATTATTAAATCTAACGAAATTGTATCACCAAATGCCCAAGTGTGAAGGAATGTTAATCGCTAATAATGTATTTGACTCAGAATACCCATTACGAGATAATGTATCCCATGTTAGGGCATTCCAAATTTAATTACAAACATATTTCACACGGTAAAATATTTAAAAGGATATTTTTTTTAGGGTGGACCACCTCTGACTGTGGTAGCCAAATAATGAACGACCGTCATTAATTTCAAACGATCACAGACCTTGTCAACAGTTGGCTTTTTTGGTGATAACTTTTATTTACGTTCATTGTATGACTCAGGTTGTGTATGGTCTTAATACCTGCTTATCCTGATAGCGGTTGCGATTTGAAATTGGAATCGTTTTATTACGTTATAATTGATCTCGGAATCACTGTAGAGTTTAATTTCCAGCCAAATTTATTATTATATATGTTTTTGAATATTAAAAAAATCAGAAGTAATTTACTAATCTAAAATATAAAATTCTCGTGTCACGGGGTTGGAACTTGAACTCCTCCGAAACGGCTTGACCGATTCTCATGAAACTTTATGAGAGTATTGAGTAGGTCTGAGAATCGGCCAACATCTAGAGGTATTTTTCACCCTTAATGTTAAGAGTAGTCCACCCCTATTTGTTTAAATTTTTTAGACAAAATTTTATTTTTATGATACAACATACAAAAATATATACAATCCTAAATGTTCACCCTTCTACGATCAACTCTTATTTTTTATTTATTAATTGAAAATTGAAATCACATGTATGGCAAAACAACGTTTGCGGGATCAGCTAGTTATGTTTATAAAATTACATTTACCGCCTCCTCACAAATAAAGGGTACAGAGGACTAAAACTTGACTAACTCTCCGCCGCTCTCAAATCGCAGTCTTTTACTAATTCGTACTATTTGTGTATACCCATTATTCTGTTCTAAATAAAGCTCAGATACACAATATCTTAGTAACTTTTGTCATGTCAACATTCGTTAAAAAAGCAATGTAGTATGAATGATTAAATAATAGCCATTTAAACTAAATATAAAACAAAGCATTAATGTTCTCATAATAAGAAATATATTATATGAAGGACGCGACGATATGGTTTTTAATAATTTAATTCAGCTAAAAAAAGATAAAAAGTGAATAAATCTTATCCAATTTATTTTAACCTTTCGAGAAGTTTCAATTATGCTTTACAGATTTATTAATATTGTTATTTATTGCAATGAATCATTCGCAGTTGTTTTTCCTATATCATGTAGATACAGTTATTAATATATATTAAATTAATTATGTACTTGTTAAGAAAATATGGTTATGAAACGAAAACTTTAAGATTAGCAACGTTGCTAATTTAAAATTTGTGCAAATCGAAAAATAGGTAGTTAGTATTGGGTGGATTCCGAAATAGTCTAAATTTATTTTTAGCCACGCTAAATATGTCTAGAGTGTAGAAAATATTTAAAAATAAATTTGTATTTTAACTAAACCTTTCCAAATTCACTAATACTTGTAGTGTTAGGAAACTACCAAATTGGAACTTTACCTTAGGTTTATTTTCGGCTTGTACATTACTAACATCAGAAAGGTGAAAATTAGTGTATGTGTTTTACCTCTAAAAGCGAAAACGGACTAATTTTGATAACATATTATGCTATGCAGGAATCTCTCACCTTGGATAACATATTAACAAATATATATAAATAGCGGTATATAGATATATTTAGATATAAAGTCATACATAATGCATTATATTTAATATGTGTATTTGTAATGGTGTTGTCGGATCTTAATTAACACGATGTAACCAAAAAGGAGTCTGTAGTATGATAAAACATTACATAGACTTTTTACGACGCACTCTGTTAGGCAAGACAAGCTAGGCTTAAAGAACTTAACTTAATAAATAAGGTATTAAATAATCGTATTCACAATCTCATTGAATGCAATACATACTGAGATAAATTATCGATTAAGAGGGCGGTACCAAATAAGCCGTCATTCAATTCGATAAGGATCTGTTTTGTTGGTATAAAAACGTTTAATACTGCGGTCTTAATGTCATCCGTTTGATCGTCTCTGATATGTGTAAAAGCACATTTCTTTATGTGAGTATGTTGAGTTGTCAAACCGCATTATAATTCGCATACGGTTCGACAGCATAGAGTTTTTATTTGCAGCAGCTATTTCAGCCATATTTGGGAACTGTAAGGAGGTTTCTCAATTTGTAAATATTTAATTTATGTGTGGACAACATTGTCGTTGAAATTTTTATGATCCTTTTATTGGAAACAATACATAACAAAGGGTGATGATACCAAGATCTGATAGCCACAAAAAACTATGAAATTTTGTTCCTAATTGAAGTCCTTTATTTAGTGGGATTTTTAAGCTCACGAGACATTCACGTCCGTGTTAAGCGTACGTGCAATGTTGGTAGTATTAAGACCACCGTGGTAAACGTTAATGCCACTTGTACTGTAAACAGCTAAAAATAACAAAATCTCATTTCATAAACTATAATTATATTGAGTTTTACTATGCATGCTATGTTAATTAAGAATGTAATTATATATTCATTTGAATTCCATAGACGTTAACTCGTTTGGCATATGAAATTTGTCTCTGAAAGGTAACTTGCTAATCCTTAACTAAAAGTTTTGTCGTAATAAGATAATATAAAAATATATGGACATCTTAATCACTTACTGCTAAAGAAAATCTTCAGTAGTTTGAATCTATCCTATTTTTAACATATTTTCTTATATATCAAATTCTCGTGTCACAGTTTTCGTTCCCATACTCCTGCGAAACGGCTTGATCGATTCTCATGAAACTTTGTGAGCGTATTGAGTGGGTCCGAGAATCGGCTAACATCTATTATTCATCCCTCTAAATGTTAGGGGTAGTCCACTCCAAATTTTTTTTTTGGACAAACTTTCTTATTTTTTATTTTTCTATGATACAGCATACAAAGATACATACAACCTGAAAAGCTTTACCCCGCTATCATCAACCCCTATTTTTTATTTATTAAATGAAAATTGAAATCACATGTATGGCAAAACAACGTTTGCTGGGTCACCTAGTTTTTTATAAATATGGAAATAATACTAATAATAATAATACTCCCATACTGGCGAATAACATAATGAAGTGGATTAGTGAAATACTAACGCCTGGCGAGTTGTACGCGCGCATGAAGGCAATTATTACAATCATTTTTATAAAAACAGCACAATTTTGTATTGTGTTTTATAGTATTTGTAGAAATAGTAACACCTGTGAAATTTTCAATTCTAAACTCTAACTTTAAATGTGTTCATATTGAGCGTGTAGTGAGGTCTCAGTAATAGGGCCAAAATTTTACCCTAGTGGTACCCACAAAATGTTTAAATGAACCATAGACCTCAAGACATAAGTATTAGTAGGAAAAAAAAAAATTAGCCAAACAATCATATTCTTAAGTGTTTTTTAAATTCCTATGAATGAAATATTGTTATCTAACTGGACATAAGGCTTTTGTAAATTTATATTATACAACTACGAAAGCTTTTTTTATATGAAATAGGGGCAAACGGGCATGAGCCTCATCTGATCTTAAGTGCATTACTAGCATACGGCGACACGCTGTTTTCTTGCAAATCCCTAAGTTTTCTCTTCCAATCCGTTTTCTTTCGGATATTGACTGGAAATATAAATAACTAGAAAATTAAGCGCAAAATAAAAGAACAAGAAAAATCTAAGTAGTTCGGTAAATGTAAAATGTTTGACAGTTATTTTCTCTTAAGACAGGAGAGGATAATAAAAATTGTGTTTAACTTGCGTTCTACAATAGTTTGTACATTCTTATACAGTTGTCTAGCATACCTGTAGATTATACAGTTGCAACACGGAGGTATATCTTTCGATATATATATATATATATATATTATTCACAAAAAAATATCCATATATAATTTTTATTTTACCATAAAATGAGCCTATTCGTTTTGATATGACGCGTGGAAACTCTTTCTAATGTGAAGTACGTAAAAACAATCCAGAATGTGTTTCAATATTAACTTCTACAATTACTTCACTAATATTAAACGCCAATGCCAATCGGTGGGTACTTGTTTCACGTCCTGTTTAAGGACTATGTTAAATTACAAATAATATTATAAATTATTATTATTCCTCTATGTTATATTTCTATAGGCGTATAAAATACTAGATCAATTAAAATCAAATATTTGTATTTATTTAGATAAGAAAGGTTTAATGAATGAACCTTCAACGATAGATGGTACTCATTTGGAACGTTTATAGAAAATTATTTTGTTACATGACTGTTACGTGTTTATAAGTACAATCTTTCACGATAAATGGTCTTATGGCTAAAATAGCCCGAGCGAGAAGGTATTTAATAATAAATGATATTGGGCGGGAGCTCCCCAGAACCAGCTCCATCCTCTTGATCGCATCCAACGATCCAATGGTTCGTATCGTCGATGACCAATCAGTTTCCGAGGCGATAGATCCTTTGGCGCTGCGTAGGGTCTCTGTGCATCTTCTCTTACATGTATCATAGCTGTTCTGAGTTTTTGAGATTGGTGAATTCCAGCTACAGCTGAATTCCATCAACGGATGTCGAGGCAGAATATGAAATTCCATGTTCCAGTTCGATGTGCCACATTCTATAACTGCGCGCTTCAGAAGATACTTTATGCTGCCTTTTACCGCTGTATACAGCTTCTAAAAGGGGTAACGTCACCTGAAATGACGGCCATGCACTTTTGAGCCCGCCATAAGTGTCTGTGGTCGGCGGTATCACTTAACATCAGGTGAGCCGCTTGCCAGTTTGCCCCAGTTTTGTTAAAAATATTTCATCTTTATAAAATATACTTATCGGTATAGATACATATGACGCCCATTGCACATTAATTGTTTAACATTTGGTATATTTGTCGTCAAACATAAAAATGAAAGTAACTAGCATTTGTGAGATCTTTTGAAATTTCAACTTCATCGTAATAGCAATACCTTTTTATAAATATTAATTAACGCCATGTTTTCGAGCTTCAAAATAACAAAAGCTCGAGGGAACTTTACTCCGGCTGAGTTTAACTGATAATCTTAATAAAAGCTTCAATTTTAGTTCACTTAAACCTGAATTAACTCGAGCCATAATTGGTTTAAGTTGTTAAAAGGTATTCAATATATTCATGAGAAGTATTCTTTTAATTGGTCAGTACAAGTTTGTTCTTATGAACTTTTATTACATTGAATTAGTTTGGATGAATTCTGTGTCTTAAAGAGTTTTAATTTTAATTTGTTTTTGGCAACGAAGTATAGTATAGTGTAAAGTATGTATACAGTAAGTTTATATACTATATATATTTGACCAATGCATAAAACTTGTTAGAAGAATGTTTTAAGAATACAAAGGAAGAGAGACAAAATTTCGCAATAATGACACTAAATACTTTAGTGATTGATTTTTTAATCTATTTGTTATTTAAAAAAAATAATTTTCCACACTCAAATATGAGTATGTTAAGGATTCTGCCAATGTCCAATAAGCAGAATACGGAATTATGTACATTGCCAAATTTAAAACGTCATTGCAACCTTGGTTTTGTCACATGACGTCATATCCCTTATATTAGCGGAACATCTCAGTACGTATTATGTACGGGTACTTATTATGAGAAATCTTCTATCTCTCTCGCGAGGGGCGTGGTCTCGAAGCGTTTAATCATTTTAATATTGGCTTCATGATGGACGTACTCGATTGAAAATGTATTATCTCTCGATCTTAATAGGTGTTTGTAATTACTATGAGCTTACAAATTGGTACATAGATAATAGCTTAATAAATGTCTAAGATAAAATTAATGGTGATAAAATCAAAAGTCATCAATATGAGTGCTTTATCATCTTCTTAAGGCTAGCTTATAGCTGAGAAGTTCAAATGTTTATTGGTTTTGATAAGTTCTTTATTACATATCAACTTAGAACTTAACGATTATCTAATATATAAAATTTTCGTGTCACGGGGTTCGAACTTGAACTCCTCCGAAACGGCTTGACCGATTCTCATGAAACTTTGTGAGCGTATTGAGTAGGTCTAAGAATCGGCCAACATCTATTTTCCATCCCCCTAAATGGTAAGGTTAGTCCATCCCTAAATATTTTATTTTAGACAAAATTTTTAGATTCTATTTTTTGTGATACAAAATACAAAAATATATACAATCCTAAGTTTTCACCCTTCTACGATCAACCCTTATTTTTTATTTATTATTTGAAAATTGAAATCACATGTATGGCAAAACAACGTTTGCCGGATCAGCTAGTATAATATCATAAAAATTGGTGGGTACTCGACGATATTATTGTCTTACAAATATATACATTTCACAGTAATAAGAATAGTGTAAGAAATTAAATTCTGTACATTTTTTTGTAATCGAGAATCTATTATATGGAAATCATAACACGAAGAAAAGTATTTATTTTGTTACAAACGCGACAATATGTACCTAAAGCCTTACTTATCAATAAAAATGTTTTCCAGAAATATTCTAACACGTTTGCATTCTTGCGCATTGAAGTAAGCATTTTGCATTTCATAGAAATCAAGTGTGCAGTTCTTGTTCTACCATTCAACTTTGTTGACTATGGATACTAAATTCAACAATGCACTTTTAAAATATTTGCATGCATTGTTTCAACGGCTATATCCTTTTAAAGTGTAGCAAACAAACCATGCTTGTCTATCTTGTACGATATATTAAGATATTCTCTTGGCACTTCAAGAAAAGACCGTATAAGCGACTTAAAGGCCGGCAACGCAATAGTGAGGCCTCCATGGGCGGCGGTATCACTTTACATCAGGTGAGCCTCATGCTCGTTAGTTTTATAAAAAAAATATGGGTACATTTTACACATGGCTAACAGTAAATTTATATCTATATGTATATACTTATACTTTTTATAAATTCATAATTATAATTAATATCCCAAATATACTCATCACCAAAATGTATTTACGGATCGTAGCCGGGATCCTTTCGTAGACAGGCATGGTGATAATCGTACCAACCAGTTTCTCAATTTAACCATCAAAATTTACATTGATATTGAAAAAAAAAAAAAGAAAATTTTAGAAGGAGGGTAAAAACCCTTTTTTTAATTTCTTATATAACCTTGTATTACACAAACGATAAAAACTTAAACAGATAAGGCAACAATTTTTTCAGTTCGTAGGCCTGCCCTATTTCAATCGAAATGTTTTATACTGGGCATATTTGTTCAATAATAGAATATAATCAATACATTTGGTATAAACTTGAATCGATACCACGTAAGTATTATATATTGATGAGTAAATTACGTTAATTCAATATTGATTATGATAATTTGTTATTGGAATTCGATTTAAATTAAATATACTTCAGAGTAGATCTACTATCTAGACCTACTATAAATATAATTGAGTAGAAACAGACTTTTGACCTGAATAGTAAAAGTGAAAAAACGAAACAAAAAACGAAACTTAAAATATGCCTAATAAAATGTGCCTAACAAATTTACACAGGACTAATACTAAAATGATTCGCATTGAATTAAGAAATAAATCGTGAAAATAAAGCCCTGTACACACGTTTCCTGCGCGTGCGCAGCTCAGACCTTGATTTACGAGGAAGAGAGGTCGCGCGGTGACTTGAGTTATCGTTCACTCCCTAATGTACATAGCGTAAGACTGGTCTACACTTTCAATATTTACTGAAATAAATTCCTTTAGCTTTTAGTAATCGGCATCAATTTTTATAAAATAAAATTCCTAAAATTTTCGTATAGCCCGTCTATGGCTCCCTAAAGAGTTGGGTCGGCAAAAATGTTTCCTATGCCTCTTAAATTCTTCTACGCATCTAATGTTGCGCTTATTATATGAAAATATTTAAAACAAATAATATCTAATAAAGATCGAAATTAATTTAATCCAATGTATACATAGCCTAAAGAGTAAAGTGAATTTGTTGTAATATAGTCTGTAGCTGTTAAGTTTTGACGTTGACATACGCGCGGATTAATCTAAATTTTATTTGCTACTAAATTACCGGGCAGTTAGTTTGTGTCGGTTACATTTTACATTTACATTTCATTCGAATAAGAAATTCTTATATTTAAATGTTATACATTTATTCTTAGCAAAGGACGAAAGGAGCGCGTAAAATATATAATGAATGGTTTTGTAAAATTAAAATGCTTTTACTTGTATGTAGTTGTAAATAACTTACTACACTTAAAATTTGATTTAAAAGAAAGGCAGACAAGGAAATAAAGAGATAATCACGGGAATTGTTTTGATGGCTTCAAAAACCTTTACTTACGAATTTATTACTGGCAACATTAAAAAAACTCAGTGGTATATGTAGGAATCTGTTTCTGACACAGATGTTACAAAAAGACACACTGGATGTGTGTCCGCGAAGCAAGAATTTCATTCAGGCGATGGTTATGTCGCTTTTAGTTGCAATTGACATGACGTTAAGTTACGACTGTTTTGACTGAAGCTCGGAATGCGAGAGATTTACTGGGCCGTTCTTGCTAATTTAAGTTTTATTGGATAAGTAATGGGACAGACAATGGAATTGTATTAAAGTCGGTCAAGTTTTTCTAACTGACATCTAAAGAGTATTTAGGGTGCTGAAATCGTATTATTTATATGAGTTTATCAATTTATGTCTAGGATTTGATCTGTCGGTAATTTATTATTTTCAGAAGCTAATCGAAATGTATCCATTAGTGTTTTTAGCTAAAAGCCTGGCTTTTGATTTATTTACCTTTAAAAACCCTATTTACACTCAAACGACAACAGATAAGAACCAGTTCTAGGAATATTCATTAAGACATAAGGGTTCATAACATTTTGGTCGTAGTGCACCTTCGACAAACAACGCGTCGAATTATTTGATGTGGACAAACGTTAGGCTAACTTTACAAATATTAAACCTTATACCTTCCATAACATAAGGTCTATTTTTCAATGGGTTTTTATCTGTCGGACAGAAAATGCATCCTCAAAGGTGACAAACAGCCACCCATTTTTAATCTCTGCTTTAAATGGTAACATTTAGATAATTGCTTCCCCTAGGTATTAATTATTAGTGGTCGTTTAACTGTCGACACTACCTACGGGTATGGTTAAAATTTTAAACTTTTTTGATCAATTAATAGATAACAAAGAAACCCTTAAGTAACATTTGACTGCTTCTTAATATTGTCTGGTAATTCTGGATTACAAAGATTAAAGTTAAAGGAAAAAAATATTGCAAACAAATATTTTTGAAGTGAAGATAATGAATGAAGGTAATTGTTGTTTTTGGCTTATTAAAACTAAACAAATAGGATTTAATTTCTTGACTCTGTTGGCGCAATAGTCACCATGCCGGATTGCGGAACTGAAACGCCTGGCTTCGATCCCTGGTACTGTCAACATTTGTGTGATAAAAATTATCTATGTATGTAAATTATATGTTTATAATTTGTATAAGCACACATAATACCAGCTATAAATAGATTGCTTTGGGTCTAACCTGCTAAATAGAACCAAATAGAATGGCATTATATTTATACTTGCATACCATTGATGTTTTTATTCTAAAGATTTTCATTATTAAAAGGATTTTCCCGGTGTAGAGGTGTAATGAACATAGTTTCTTTAGGGCCGTTTTAAACACATTGTAAGAGGTAGCGGTCGGGTCGTGACCATGCATATGTAAGTTTGCTGCAAGCTTTGAGCTAAAGAGTTTTGAAAAATATAAGGAAGGATATAAGGAAATATAAGGAAGGATATAAGAAATATAAGGAAAGCTCACCTGATCGTATGTAATACCGCCCCGCCCATGGACACTCGCAATTCTAGAAGCCTCACAAGTGCATTGCCTGCCTTTAAGATTAATTAATCTAAAATTAAATCTTTCTTATCTCTTTTCTTTTAATTCAGTTGTCTGTTCTTTTGAAATATTACATTTGCAAAGAACAAACTTTTAAGCTTTGTAATTTTACTTTATTTATAGGCAGCTAGGTATCTATCGACCAGTAAAGTAATAGAGTAACAGACGCAGACATTATAAGTGTACCGCAAATTTACAGACTTTGTCCTGTATTGATTATATATATTTAATTTTGATTGCAATAATTAATAAAAATACAGTGTGTAAATTTAATATTGTCGTAATGTTCTTACATTTTCCACAGTTCCGCTCAATTTTCGTAACATTTTCTGTCTTAACATATTTTCCTACTTATATATAAATACCACAACATTTTGTTTACCATGTTCAATCCCCTTTTTTACAACTTATATACATGCTGTCGATACATCAGAGTTAATCGCCAATACCCGCTCCATCTTATATCTTGTACCAACCAGAGTTGGCCCCTGAAATTGTGCATTACCATCATCGTCCTCCGACCTCCCTTTCCCTATTAAGGGGGCAAGGCCCTCTGTACAAATGCTTATTACTTTCTCTCCACTTATTAATATTATGTACTGTTTATATTTTATAATTTCTACATTCTTTGCTCATACAAAGTGCGCAAACCATTTCAACGTGTACTCTTTTAAATATATTAAATTTCATTCATATGTGTAGCTGTCTTGGCATTTTTATTAATTAAGAATTTAACAGCGTTTCCATTACGAAAGAAAGGTTTTGTTCCAAAATTCACTAAAAGTATAAAATAAAAATTGTGTGATCATTTAATAGAAATAATATACGATATTCTCGTATAATTAAGTTCTTTTTCACTTTTAAGTAATTTTGGAAAGCGAATCATAAAATAAAATCGATTAACGTAGGTAATCCCATTCGTTCAGGGAATTCTAATGCTCCACACAAACTTAATATCTAAGTTGATATACCAACATTTATGTTTAATATAAACGTAAAGGAAATTCATAAATTCTTCGTTAATTAAATTAACAAATCATTGGTGAATTCTTTGAAAATATACATTGAAGCAAATTTGAAAAAAAAAAAAACGTATACAATAAAACTTTATTGTGATAAAGTGCTAAGTGGTGTGCTTCCATTTACACCTTTTTTGTTACCCGATGCGTTTGTGATTTTAGCTTTTAGAATACGACCCGAAGATTTATCTTTCGACTCATTTATTATTTTACATTACATACTTATTGCGTGTTATAATTTTGTGTGTTTAAATTATATTTGGCCACAAATAATTTTTGATATAATAGTATTGCATTGCGCATACACAACTTAACTTCTCTTATGCTGATGCGTGGTTTGCTTAAATAAAATTCGAGGTAATGCCATCTTTTTTAATATAGTTTAGTTGAAAATTTATTATATAATGTGGAGAAATCAAACGTACGTTTCGTAAAGTTATAATTGTAATTATTAAAAGTCCATATGTGAAGCAATATCTTCCAAATTCCAACTTCGAGTCAGGTATGTCGGCTTGCGTATAAAGGGACCGGCAACAGGAATCTTTTCGGCAATCTGAGCCACTAGATTTTTTATAGTTACATTAAAACTTGGCGTAGATGTTTTGTATGTTGCTGTTCGTCCAAAAATCGTTTATAAAAAAATGCATTGAGCGTCAGCGAAAAATACATGTTTGTTTAGAACCAAAAAGATCTTCTACTTTCTTTTAGTAAGTTGTACATAGAACCTTGTCTTATTTAAAACTGAACTTTAACAAAATACGATAATGTTAGCAAATTCAAGATGGAGAACTAGACTTAACCAATTTGTTAATTCAAGATAATCCTATCGTAGTTCAACTATGATTCAATAATAAATCTCAAACCGAACATTTCCTACAAGAGTTTCAGTTCGATACCGGTTTAATGTCAGTTCTAAACATCGTAAAGGTCAAACACAGTGTTTATGATGGGAACACGTGTCCTAAATGTTAATGTTTATATTCGAATGGTAAATAGTTTTGACTTTTGACCCTAGGTACATACTATTGCGTTATAATTCGTATGTTAAAGTTATACAGATTGTTATACACAGTTATTTTTATTGTTAAACGGCGAATGGCAAAAAATGTTATACACCAAGACAGCTCCTAGTTAATAGCAGATAGATTTACATTCCTTAGAATGTCGCATCTCAATCATGTGTGCAATCATACAAAAAAAATCTTGCGAAATTCAAAGACACCATAATATATCATTAAAATTGTTATTCAATAGGTACTTACCCCAAAAAGTACTTCCTTAATAACTAATGTAACTATAATTCTTATAAGTATACTTACTTTTACACTTTTAAAATACTATATGAGAGACGTAAAATGTACACTAACTTACCACTGAAATGACAAAAATTAGACATTCAGCAATAAAGACCATTTTCTTTGTTATATTATTTAGGCTTGCAAACTTTATATTTGTATCTGTTTAAATATATATCTCAAACGAAATTTAAAATCCTCTAATTGGATTGGAAACCGGTTTCGGTAACTCATTTTGTGATAAAATATTGATCGATACGTCAATATGGAATTTATTAGGCGGAACGAATGATTTTTAAATAGTTGTAAATTATACGTTTTATTATATTTAAAAGTTATTTTAAATAACACCATCGATACATTTAACACTGAGAATATTATTACTGTCTCTGTCTCGCACTATTTCTATCGCGAGATAAATTATATATCAAGACATATTTTATTCGCGGTTGGATTGCACAAAACTGAGAAAAACATAAATATATAATTTATATACATATATACAATGTGGTCTAGCTAGGACCCTCGATCGGCAGTGCGACATGGTGACCATTGCTCAAACGAGATCGTCCAAAATCTAAAAATATGTACACATAGAATGAGATTTTTTGTTAATATTCAGTTAATTAAAATAGGACTTTCCTTTTTACTTAAGCCTTTGAAATAAGTTTGCAATGAAGCTAGATAGACGTTTATTCCGCTTACGCTAAAAGCTCTGTCTCCATGATTTCCTCCGGACCAACGAATAAATGCTCATAATATCATTTGACATTTTCAAAATGCTTTAGGTTTTCTAATGAAACTTTTTTTTTGTAAACTACAATTTATAAGAAATAATAGTAGTACATCAAATAAAAAGTCTATAGAAAATCGAACATTATTTATATAACTCGAATTTTCGACAGTTACTATGTAAAAAAACAGATTCAATTTTCCTTTAAAATAAAGATAAAGATGATATTTAAAGTAATGACCCGCTGTTGTGTTGTGAGAATTGAAGATTGTCACTTGTTCTCAGTTTGTACATTTTGCTTTATATGCAAACGGACAATAAGTGATAAGGTAAGTGCAAGTAAGTGTAAGTCTCCGCCTCCATGGCCTTACCTGTCAGAAGACTTGTAAGAGCGCTGCCGCACTATTAAGCATAACACTCTTTTTATATCCGGGTCTAATATACAATCGAAATTTTTGACGCTGGCAAGTGCTCTACTAAGTTCACGGAAACCTTAAGTAGAGGATCAGCTTCATGCCACTTACATGGTATTCGTTTACCATGAAATAATGAATATTTTGACCTTTATTATTTCTTAAGTATTGTTATTTAAACGCCTTCCTACTTCTGTACTCTTTCAACCAATAATTCAAGCTCGATTTGCTTTTTAATACTTTGTTGTTTTTACAACTTTATTAAGCACTTCAGTGGTTTATTTAACGATAATTTGTGTTTGATTACACATAATTGCTTTGAATATACAACGTACGATCAGCAACGTACGATGTAACAACATAACTTTCGAAACTGTTTATGATATTGCGGAGGTATTTGGAATATAAAATATTAAAAATTAATTAGTTAAATTACTCTCATGTCTATAGATATTGACTGTCCTATATATAGGTATACGTATCAATCCTGAAATTTCCGAAAATTACTGATCACGTCGGAAATTACTGCGAACGAGAAAAAATAGCCATAATAAAACATACATCAATTTAACTCAATATCCTTAAGATTGCTGACAGTACAAAGCTCATTATTTTTAAACGCTTAATCAAAAGTTGATGTTTAAAGATAATGGTCGCCGGTAATATTGCGATATTTAAGCCAAGTAATAATTGTGAAGGTTTGATTTAATTTACTCTCACTTCAACCCTTAAAGAGTTCTGGGTTTTCGTTTGTGGCCACTTTTGATTCTCAGGTTCTTGGCATTTGTTAAAATTATCCTAGTTAATTATAAGATGTTGTATAACTTACCAAGATTAATGATAGAGTATGGTGTTCCCCTTTCAAAACTTTCGTTTTATTTTTGTAGTATCTCATAGAGTCCAGGTGGTTGCGGTTTTACCCGCATTAATCGAAATACCGAGCTCATCCAATCTACTCACGGGAACGATTAAAAAATCATAGGTTCGTCTCCTGGTTCTTAGCTACCTCCCTAACAATGTTCAGCCAAATCTATTTTTGAGTTATACCTACCGTACTACTAATACGACTTTCTTTTATACATAATCCTCGTCCAGCCATAAGTTCTGTAACAAATGTAAATACTCCAAAAAACCTCGAATAGAAATTCGAAATGGTCAACATTTGGATTTTATACAGGCCTTTAATCTGTTTGGCCATGAATTTGTGGATTTGCGCACTGATTCCAAATGACATTTCGCCAGTGCTTGTTCCAAAGATTTTTAAGAGATTCAATGACATTATTTCGTTTAGAGCAGGCAAATTCTCTAAAAGTGACCATAACTTGAAGTCAAAAAGATCTCGTCTGAATGAAGGCCAGTCTACAGCACATATAAAACCCGGAACGTTGGTTTCAAGGCAAAATTCTGGCTATAACAGCAATAACAGCACCTGGCTGTTCCGATCATTTCTGTTCGAACTTCAGACGAAGTGTTGTTGTATCTGTTAATAGTACGATATACGAACATACGACGAGTACCAAGGTGTTGAATTTTCTAGACTGTGGTCGACGGCGCCATACCTATTTTGTGCAATGCAATCACTGCAATCCTTTTTTCTCTAAATAAAAGATTTTCTCCAACATTATATATGACAAGACTTATAAAGTTGACTAATAGTTACAAAAGAAGTTTCTCGTTGGTATTTGAATGGTAATTTTTGAAATGGCCCATGAGTTTTATTGTTTCACACATATAAATCCTATTCTTTACATACATATTCCTAGAAGGACATATGAAACACGGTAGTGGATTAAAAGTATTGATTTGGTCACATCACAAATAAAATTCGACCCCTATAATAAAGCATTGATGGCCGCATGCTTTGGGGTTGTTTTATGAGTTTCTTGGGGGATGAATCACCATCTTCAAATGACTGTATAAGATTGCTTTTGTATTTTATGATACGCCATTGGGTATGTTGCATAAGAGCGAATCGTAGGATCAAATGCCGAGGATAAGCCGACATATAATCAAAGCAGGAGTGAATCTTTTTTTACTAGACATTATCTTTTTCCTAGACATTTTTGAAATAGTATGTGGGTGTGATAGGCCCGCTATGTCTATCAACCTTATTTGTATATTTTTTTAATTTATCGATTTACTATAATAATTTCACATTTCATAATTGTACATGCAGATTATATTATGAATGAATTAATTTCCTATTGCCCTAGAAATTTAACCGTTGACATATAAATAGATTAAAATAGCATGACTAGTGGCTAGAAATTTATAATCGCAATACAAAATTAAGTTGTAAGGAAAATTAATGTACGATGTATGCGAAGTCTAGGATAATGTATGTGTATTAATCTCGGGGTCTATGGGAAAATAACTCCTTTCACCTATGTTGATGCAAATAACGGAAATGAAACGTCTGACCTCTAGAACCTATTTTCCCGACAAAAATGTATTTTATATAACGATGCAACAATCCCTTTTTTATATTTAGAACTAAGTACTTTAATTCCACACAGTATTTTATAAAGATGTTGATGTTTATTAAAAATATTAACCGACTTCAAAATGGACGAAGCGATTTTTATGTTTTGTAAGGATAAGTGCAACTAATGTCAAGTCAAGTCAAGTCAAATTTATTTATTCAAATAGGATCTTTACATGATCACCTTTGCACGTCACTTAAAACTAAATTTATAGGCTTGTTCACTAACGCGCCCGAGTCTGAGAAGAACAAGCAAGAAACTCAGTCGGGTTTGTCTTTTTTTTGATCATGCTTACAACTTTTAATTTTTAGAACAGGAGCAATTTAGTCCCAAGCACTTCTGTCATTCAGATAATCCGCGGTCCTGTAATAGGCTTTAGCAATCAATTTTCTTTTAATAATATTTTTGAATTTGTTTATTGACAGCTCTCGGAATTTGCTTGGGACTTTATTATAATAGCGAGCACCATTTCCTTGAAATGAATTGCTTATTTTATGCAGTCTTGTGGATTTAGCACATAAATCGTTTTTATTTCGGGTATTATATTGATGAAAGTCACAATTAGTACTAAAACGATTTATGTGTTTTCTAACATACATGATATTTTCATAGATATATTGACCAGCAAGCGTCATAATATTTAAATCCTTGAATCTCTCTCGCACCGACTCCCGTGGGGGCAAACAGCAAATCGCGCGAATTGCCCGTTTTTGTAAAATAAATATAGTCTGAACCTCCGCAGCATTACCCCAAAGAAGAATGCCATAAGACATTACACTGTGGAAATAACTATAATAGACTAGTTTGGCTGTGTGAAGGTCGGTGAGGCTGCGGATTTTCTTGACTGCATAGGCAGCAGAACACAATCTATTTGAGAGATTTTCTATGTGTGCCCCCCACTGGAGTTTACAATCCAATGTTATACCTAAGAAGACAGTGCTGTCTACATAATCTATCTCCCCATCTTTTACTTTTAATTTGGCTGTATTACAATTTTTATTACATGTGCTAAATCGTACACATTTGGTTTTCTTTTCATTTAACATTAAATTATTTAGGTTAAACCAGTTAACCACTAAAGAAATAGCATTGTTTATCGTATCAATACTTTGGTTCTTTCTATCAACTTTGTATAAGAGTGAAGTATCATCAGCAAACAATACTATTTCTCCAAGCTCTTTTACGGAGAATGGGAGATCATTAATGTAAACCAGAAACAAGAAAGGTCCAAGGATCGAGCCTTGTGGAACACGCACACACACCTGTGACCCCGATGAAGTAACTCCATTAATATTCACTTTCTGGATTCTTCCTCCTAGATACGATTGAAGCAAATCAGCTGCCTTGTCGTCAATCCCGTAGTGTCGTAACTTCCTTATCAAGGTCTATGTTATATAATGAAGGTCTATATTATGATAGGGCATTAAAAAAATTGACTCATACTTATGTGTACCTATTAACAAATTCACTTTCACTTAAATATAAAAACGTAATAGAAAAGTGTATTTTAACTTCATATAATAATATTGGATACTTGCTAATACAACCTTCATTGACTTTAATAAATAATATAAATAGAAATGCTTAAAAAAATTTCTCTGTATAAAATATATTTTTGTTAACATTTATTACGATAAAATCTCAATTAATATCTTTACTATAATTATTATATGAGTCAAACTCTGGCATTTTTATATATTCGTACCTTTTCGCATTGGTGATGACAGGATGTTTCTAACCTTAAATATCCTGTAATTTCTCTTCCAATTTACTCATCTGTTATATTGACTCTATAATTTGAACCCTCATAGAAACGCCACAAAAAACCTAACACCGTGACCAATTTGTACTAGTGAAAAATGAACCTTTATTATCCTGGAAATTATTGTTAGATATCCCCTACTATTTGTTATTTATCAAGCGCATGTCGCGAGTAAATATGTGTAGCTAACTCAGTATGAGAAAACTTTATATTTGTGATGACAGTCTTTCTTATACAAAGGCTACGTCTATTGTAGAATATAGTTGCTGATGCTGGTCACATGATATCTTCTTGAATGACGTGTCAAGATGTCCTGTGGCTGCATCTAATCTGATTAGCTGGATATCACAACACGAGAAAGTACTTTCCCCGCCTTATAACAATTTACTCCATACGTATTGATAGCAATAAGCTTTCTATATCAATATTAATAATTTTTCACATTTATGTAGTTCCTGAACTAGTTCGACCAACGTAATAAACTGTGCAGTTGAATGACATTATTATATATGTTTAAGACAATTTAAGATAGACAATTTAAGTCTCAATTAATATTTGTAAGTATATAAATATAAACAATAATCTATACAAATTTAAATAGATTTTTTTTACAAACATGAAATATTTCGAGAACACGATTACAAAACTACCTACGATTGCAACACCAATGGTAATTGCCTCGGGCCAGACACCGTAACTTTACGATTTTAAGTTAACTGCACAGCCCTGCACCGTGGGGTAAAAAAAATAAATTGGAGCCTTCCCTCTTGATACCGTGTTTTACGATCGTGAGTGTCGTGTAGGTGCACTATCCATAATTATCTCGGAGTATACGATTACGGCTTTTATTAAGATTAAAACAAGACGCGTGTATGGTAGATTGATCCAGGGTATGATTTACATTTTTCATATTGTGAATTTCGTTCCATTATTTTGGTATTTGAATTTCTACTGTCTCACCATAACGGTTCATGAGTAAAGCCTGGTGAGGAACACACACGAGACCGAGAGTCTGTATTAAAATTTTTCATTCGATATGGAATCCTGAATAGAGCATTCAACATCTATTGCGTAATTTAATCTACAATGATCTTTAAAATGAACCTTCATATACAATTTTTATTTCGGGGCATGGAAGTGTCCGTATAGTACTATAATTCTCTCGAAGTTCGGCACTTCTACACTTTGAGAAAAGACTTGAATAAGTTCTGTAAATAATTTCCTATTGCGATATATGCACCGCAATAATTATCAACACTAGCAGACCCCATATTTATTTACCATGCCTGAGATTACCAAGACGCGAAACATAGTGCAAGTTGTAATATGTTTTTTGCTGTTGAAAGGAAAATGGGATAAATCACCAGCGATGTTAATATATCGTCATTTATTACGTTAACAACTTGTAATTATAAACCGATTACGACTTTTTATTTAATTGCGGTTCAGTGATTTAAAGTATAGGTTATTTGGAATGTAATTTACTTTTGAACGTTTTTAATCCCTATCCAAAATGGAATGTTTTGTTTGGTTTCACTTCGGGTCCTGCCAATCGCCAAATATAGTCTAAAATTCATTTTAAACTTACTACCGATTCTGTCGTTAAATTTTAATTTTTTTAATCATGACATTATAACCGTCTACTGGACTTTATGTATTAATTTATTGCAATTAACTAAATTTAATTAAATAAAATGTTATTTAGTATGTTTTATTATTAAATTTATATAAACCTTCTATAGATATAACTTATGATATAATTTTGTTTTGTTAAAACAAACTTTTAAGATATTTACGTACATTGTACGTACTTTCGTAGGTATATCAGGTGTGTCTTAAATGTTTAAATAGTTTGAAAATCGAATACTTGTCAAACTAATTAAATTTCGTCTTTTGACTTGATTAAGTACGTATTGAGCTTTTATGGTCCACTTAAGGTTCCTTTTATGACCATATGGAGTTCCCTATTTTAAAACCCTTAAAATATAAATGACATTTTAATTGAATGGGAATGTGAGACTAGATAGAAGTTAGGTATTTTTATCATTATAACAAAAAAATGCTGCCGCCTTATTAGGTACTTACTGTCTACTCTATACCAGATTATAAGCTTCGAGATTATTTCAAAATGCAATCTTTTACAGTTGAACTGCCATTTAATAAAAATAAATAATCCCAATTAGTTCTTAACTTTTCCCAAGATTATTTTAATAGGCTTGATTATCGAGATAACAATCTACAGGATGTTATCTACATTGTAAAGGCTATAACGCAATTACATTTACGAGAGTATGAAAGTCGTGTAATTTCGTCGTGAACTGTCTCGAGTATAACAAATAAAAACATAATTTATACTTAAATATATTGCATTTATATGACAACATTTAATTTGAACTATGGAAGTACCTGTAATATAAAAAATAATTCGTAATAATTTAATCAACGTGATAGTTTCGCTGACCCCGATTGTAAACTACACGAAATGTCGAGCTGTGCGAACATTAAACACATATAAAGACTTTTATTTAAATGTGTAGTGTACTCGGGTAAACTAATATACGGTTTGTACGTTAACACCTATACTTCGCAGATTGGAAGTTTCTCCTGTGAAAGTTGCTATATTTTTCAGTCATAACCAATATTCCTTTTTGTTCTAATTTCAATTTTTCCACAAATTGAATAATATTAATAATGCATTGTATGTAATTACTTTTTGATGGCAGTGGATCTCACTTGTTCGTTCCTGTCTTTGTCGCTTCATATTGTTGAAGTATTCATATTGGCGAAGAGTTTCTTGCCTGTTCTTCTCGTCCAATCTACGCCTTTAATTATTTTTGTACACTCACAAATTATCTATGAAAATTAATATATTTTATTTTGATACAAATTTTGTTTCAAGTTTCTGTTGTTATGGGATACCCGGATTGGAGTTGTTTCAATGTTAAGGATAAAAATATTAATGTATTAATGTATAGAATACTAAAATTGTAGTATAATTTAATTAAAAGGAAAACTGACCCTTCTACTGAGCCATAATGACGTAAAACCACTGTATTAAGAACGCGGTTTTAACCGGAAATTATAAAGGATTATGAGAACCGCACAATAAATAAAATAACTTGATTTTTGTACTCCAGTGTCGCTTTGAAGCCCATTAGTATACACAGTATTGTTTGATAGATTTTCTATAGTTTCATATTTAAGTATAATTTGTTATATTATAAATACAGATGTAAGTATTATTTTGCGGTAAATGTAAGTTTTACATTTATCTCTAGTTGTTTATTAAATATAGATTTCATATTTTTATGAAGATGCATTGCTGGAACTATTTAATCAGAAATACAATCACAATGAATGGACTTCAAATATTGAAATCGGATCCTTAAACGATTCATCAAATTTTGACAGCGAGACAAAAAGTCTTTCATAACGTTTTTAATACGATTTTGTCGGGAATATTAGAAAATGTACTTTTTTATGTGCTATGCATTATAATTTAAGACTGTTTAGGAATTCAGAAAATGTTAGGGATAGCGCGGCATCTTGTCTCAATAATCGGTTTAAGATTTAATTGCTTTTAATTGTTGATTACTATTAAGGATTAGTATATTGTAAAATCAATTGAAGCATGTATTGTTATTTATATTTTTGAGCCAAGTAGATGATCAATCTTCAGTGACTAGCGACCAAAAATAATGTAGTTGAACATTATTTAAAATGGGTGTGAATTTCCAATGACCGAAAAATGTACTTACCAAAATGATCAAAAATTAAAATTCGGTGTGTTATATTGCATTGTAGTTACATAATAAGCCGGAAGTAATGTTTTCTCAATAAGGACCATTGGACATGCTCCTAAAAATATTTAGATTAAAGGTATTAGGAATACTTGATTACAACTAATGAAATTTACAATAGCCTAATATGAGGATTTTGTTTTATGTCGAATTATAATTAATTACACTCGATGATTCTTGCAGCTTTAGCCCTGTAAATAGTCACGTAATTACATGTAGCTTAATAGTTCATATGTGATGTATCTTTTGTAAAAAGAAGCAATATAATTATCTATTTTATTAATTAGCACTGTAGTAAACCTAATGTCCATTTGGTTATATTTTAATTGTAGTTATGATGCTGTATTTTGGCAATGGAATACACATATGATATCGATTTAATGTAGGCTTTTTGTAGCATTATTTAAGACAATTTCGTGGAGACCACGAACAGGCAGACGCAGCGTGGGACGCCCTCCTGCCCGCTGGACCGACGACCTTAGGAAGGTAGCCGGTAGTGGCTGGATGAGGAAGGCCGAGGACCGAGTGTTGTGGCGTTCCTTGGGAGAGGCCTATGTCCAGCAGTGGAATAATGTAGGCTGATGATGATGATGATGATGATGATTTAAGACAAGCATTTCGATTATACAATACATATGTGTAACTCTAACGGTTTTGGCAGCGTACGCCAGAATAGTTCGCATAGTGCGCACGCCAAACTGGCTGATTTTCTCCTAATTACTTGATAGTTTAGACAATTTATAAAATATCTTTATAATATAATGTTATTCTAATGAATAAGCTATATTATTTTAAGTAGTATTAAAGTCCATTCAGTAGTTTTTACGTGAAAAATATGAAACTTTTACGCTTATAACATAAGACGAAACTACGAATAAAAATACAGAAAAAACTTTTCTAAATACTGATAGTTTGATGGGCTTTAATTGATATGAAAATAAGCTTTATTCAATGAATGAAACTACTAATTTCGACCCTCATAAACATTAATATAAGATATTGACCAAAATGATAGGTTGGAATTGCCATATCAATAAATCAGAGTGATTTAGGTGTATGGCAATTTTGGTGAATGACACCATTTTAATTAACGTTAATATTAGTAATATCTGTTACAATAATACTTTTTGCTATTACATCATATAATTTTGCTTCTTGTTTTGATATTATATATCAATCGGAAGCTTAATAAAAGTTAATTAACTCCGCATAAGACTGTACGTGTCTGTTTATAATAATCTAGTGCTTATATATTTTTAATACAGTTCTAAATATTAAATACTTAGGAATATCACAAGACATACATTGTTTTCGCTTTGACTCAGCCCTGGATTACCGGTCTACGTGTGTCAAGAATCACTTTTATGTTTTTGAGAGTCGATTAGTTTTTTAAAATGATTCACTAATTTCAAATCAGATTTAATCATTTTAAATAAAACTATGTTTTCAAGTAACCTTTCTCTAAAGTTGTTATTTGAAAGGTCAATTCGCTCGTGATTTGTGAAACCAAAGACAATAAATTTATAGCTTGCGAAATCACTTTTGTCTATAAATTATGATTTGTCTTTGTGCAATATTTAAATAAAGTTTAGGTTTAATAAATTTCAGTTTACGGATTTTTGTGGTTTTATATGATTTTAAACAATTAGTTTCATAATTAATTATATTTTTAGATGATTTGTAGGCCATTATTTACTCCTAAACCATTAAAACTACTTTCAATGGAATCGGTTTTTTAGTTTAAGGTATCAGTTAGCTTTTTTTTTAACTTTTCAAAATCTCAAACGTAGCTGCAATTATGTTGGAATTAATCGATTTGATTTTAAAACTGGAAATAAGTTCAGAAGTTTAAAGCAATCATCACAAAAAGTTTAATAAAAGGCTTTTAAGGCTACTTCCTACTCGTTAGAGATATGACGAGTTTTATTAGCGTTCAAAATTCATCAATAAAGTGTTTATTACAAAGTTTATAACCGCGATAGCAGCTTTTATTGATACTGAAGCGGCTTTATGAGCATTAGACATAAAATTTCACATAAAGATGTCTGATTACCGCTTATATTACCGGCTTCGCTCGCGAATTAGTTTCATACAAACATTTGCGTGTGAATCAGAAATCTTTTAACTTATATATTGTTTCGCGACTATCTAGAACTATGTGACACTTCGATTTTCATAATTAACATATTATATATGCATTAAGATAATTAACATATAATATATAACCCGGTTTACTGACTGATTTGGAAACTCATTGGGCTTTGATCATTTATATTGACTTTTCTTATAAAACGAATCCCTGTAAAATCCTTAAAATCCTGAATTTATGTGGTAATGAAACTATGTTGTGCAAAGCTAATTAGCCTAAAAGGGCTTTATCAAAACAGGAAGGCAATTGTTGACAACATCCGGTGACGAAAGCCACTTGCCAACTAACACAGTTGATGCATTTATATCTCTATTTAATGTGAGATAAGGTTTAATATAACTTTTTGAAGTTTCGTTAACGTTGAACTTTTATATCAGTGCTAACATTAAAAATAATGCTTGATAAGTATTGACGAGATCATGTAGAAGGAGAATGTGTATAATTTTACATGCTATTATATGTAATTGTAACTAAGACCAGACCGTTCTAAATAAATTATATAAAACAATAATGTATGCAATCTACTTTCATTCCTACAAATTATAATTAACTAGAAATAAGATTTTGTCCTGTTATAAATGCCTTATATATATTATTTGAACACGTTCTTAAATATGTCTTAAAACTGCGATGTTAAACGGATAAATAATAATCTTCATTATCTACATAACAAAACAATTTATTTTTAAACCCAAAATTTTTAGTTCTTAAAAGACCGCTTTTAATAATAGAATCCCAAACATAGGGTACTAACAATTTACAACCCCAAGTTTTCTTATTATATTCCAAACTTACAGGTAAGACAATTTCACGCATCGACACATCATAAAGAGCCTGTCTTTCACCATTTAAGTCTACTTCTATTGAATATTTAGTCACACTAATAACATCTGCCTACTATCGACTCTCGACTGTAGCTCGAAGTTCTGGAATAAATTTCGATTAATCGCGGTTTGCAGTGACAAATTTCTTTTGCATCGTCACTTACGATTGTTAATATCGATCAAAGCATCGGCTTTAAATGATGAATATCATAGGTAATTTAACTTTAAGTTTGCCTATATTAGTGTTTTCGCCATATTCTGATTTTAGATAATTTTTTAAATACTTGTTATTATGTAGTTGCACTTTTTGCGGCTTTCAAAAGGTGCGTGTATTTCAAGCGTTAAAATTCGATTTTCAAAATGAATTCGCGTCGCTCATATATTCGAGTTTCTACTATAGAGGAATTCCAAGAATTCAGTACGGAAGACATTTTGATACAAATGCTACTTGTGCATTCAACGTGAAATTGCGGTTTCCGTGAAGAAAGAAAATAATGAAGATGACAATTTTTAGTTTAGGTTGTTCTGCGAAACTCAATTTGCGACAACTTCTCGATAACACGGGAAAAATATGTTTTATAAAAGGGTATTCGCAAAATGTATTGTAATGACAAAGAATGAAAAAATATTTCACGAAAATTAAAAAAATGAATTTCCCTTAATGCTGGCAGTATTTTGTCGCCAGCCGTTACCTGTACTACTGTAATAAAAATAAGTTTCATTACTTTCTATGCAAACGTATCTCTAAGCTCAAGGACATAAAAAAATATTTGAAGAAGGAGGACAGACTTTTACTCGATCCTAATTTTTGTTGATTTGGCTGAAACCAGGTTGTATGGAAAAACGGACACAAATATTAATACATTTATGTATAGTATACGCTTTTTTTCTATTTTCAGAGGCGAAATAAAACTTTCAAAAGCAAACAAGTTTATATAACTGTTCGCTTTGATTTTAGGTCACTTTTTGTAACACCTATCTTATGATAACTCAATTTTAAATTGACATGAATTTAAACTCTATCCCATTGTCCTAAAGTCTGTATTTTATATGAATGAAGTTTTCACAGGCCCATGTGAAGTGAGCTATAAACGGTGGCGCGCTAATAGTGTGACCACAAATTGTTAAACAAACTTTGGTAATAAAATAATGAAGGGGAAATTACCGTGAATTGAGATTGTAAAGCCTCATTAAACCTCATTGGAAATATTTGTATTTTATAAATATCGACATACGTTTTTGTACATACGGTCTAACCCTAGGCATAGCTTGTGTTTTATGTGCTAACAACTCATAAATGTTTACTAACATACTTTATATAAATACATATAACAACCAGATCACAGACTATGTTATGTTCACAGAAAATGTTGACTGTACTGGAATGGTGACAATTGCCAAATGGATCGTCATACGTCGTTTTAGTTAAATACAAGTTAAGATTTTGACATTACCTGAACAACTTTTGTGTTTACCATTAATGTTGTAATTATCATGTAAATATTTGAGTTACATCTATAAATGTTATGATATAAGTTTTGGAAACACTTTTAATGCCTGTATGCATAATTATATTATAATCGACTTTTGTCACTAACTAATTTTTCGTGAAGAAATATTTATTTGACGGTGAATTGTAGGCGAAGAAGGTAGATTTATTCTACTAAACTTCATTATGCCTTTCCTAATACATCTTAAGTCAAGTTGTATTTGAAATCAATTTCCTCTCATAAAACACACTTGGAGCCCGTCAAAGCTGACATTTCACACGACCATGTCAATAATGAGGCGCGTTCACAGTATGGTATTTTAACTACCTTCAAACGACTAATCGGAGCGTTTTTCTTTCTCAAATCTTTTTGAAACACCAAATAATCGTCTCTAAATTATAGTGGTTTATTTTATTAAAAAAAACTTTGCTACTCAATCGTTATAGTATCTACACATTAGATGTTAAAATCATTTTTAATTACGGAAAATAATTATTTTATTATTTTATTACCAAAGTTTGTTAAACAACTAGCGACCAAAATATAAGTAGTACAATAACCAATCACATCGCTAATGTGTGCTTGCCCTATCGAGATTTGGCTTGTTGCCTCACCATTCTTGTTCAGCTAGATCTTGCCTATTATATTTCATAACGGGACAACTAAGTGTCTTCAGTAAATATGAGTTTTTACATATCTGTCTGGTTCCTAAATCTTCATATAAAAAATGTTATAAATTAACACCCGTTTACTTATTTATATATCCACACACGTATAAAATTATCTCATTGATACAAATTATTAAACGTTGTTTCTGTGGTTGCTCTCAATAAAAATTTAACTATCCGACAGGCAAGTCATGATACTATTTTCTAACTTTTTGACATTATCATTATGAATATTTTCTACGTGTGCTTCTATTATTAATTTAGCTAGGATGATTTAAATAGGAAATATATCAGCTGATACCAAAAAAACAATCATAAATATGTACAATTGAAAATATCACAGACGTCGTTACAAACATCAGCGATTATACAGAAAAAGTTACAAAACATGCAACAATTTAATCCTGCTAACGAAGGCTTTGCGGGACTTAGAACTATAAGTAACGCTCGTTAGTGTTAGCATTTTACAACAGTTTTGCTATACACTAAGAAAAATATAACTGAAGCATTGCTTAATGAAAATATATGCTAATATTTCTAACAATAATTATGAAGCTTAACAAACATGAATGGGGATCTAGAATGAAAGGAGAAGCTTCCTTATACTTAAATTTTTTCTAGTTCACTTATATTCTATTTCAAAACTAGAACATCACAAACAAGAGCCTCAATTTCGTAAAAAAATCATACACAAAATACAACGCGAAATCCTCAAGCAGCCTTAAGTGCACTACGACATTGTTAAAAAAATATTTTTATTTTCAGAGTGCGCCTAGATTAGCTTCTCAGAAGCCCTCAAAAGCCACTTCGCTGGAAAAAGTAATTTTTCACAAGAGACATGTACAATATTGTAAACTTTTAATTGACCTATATAGCCCGGCGGAGCGCTAGTCCCATGACATCATGGATGACATAACACAAGGAATGCTTCCCCCCATTTAATACTCTTCAATCCCTAGTACACGTGTGCCACTCAAGGTCTCGCTACCCTGTAGTACATCCTCTCATGTTTTGCAATTAAAACGAAAACCCGACCGGGACAAGGATATCCGAGGTAAACAAGAGGAAAAGGGACGCCACTTCTCATTTAGCCGAGCACTTTTTATTTCAACTTGCACTCAAGGGAGGTCGTCGGCCAATCAACGTAGTGTGCCGCGCCCGTTCTCATTGGCCGATTTGAATAGAGAATTCCAAAGAACAAAAGCTGAGGGTAGGTAATAGCGAGTTTTGTTTCTTCGAGTGGCTTCATAAGTTCATTCGAGTGTTAGAACGCTTGAGGAACGGACGTCTCTAGACTAATTACCTAAGTTACATGCATTGTTTACGAGGGCACTTGCGCTAAGCTCCCTTCAATTGTCAGTGCGATGTTTAACATTGTTATTTATTGTTCGGAAGTCGTTGTCGGTTCTTGAGCTAGGAAATGTAAAATAAGCAAATTAGCAATGTTTGTTCTAGCGATCTTGGATGTTTGCAAGTCGAGCTTTAATGTTGGCGTTCGTTCATGCGACTTGGAATCCTCTGATTTTGCTAATGCAACTTACACTTCAAATATTTGTTAATTTGCTTTTAATTTATTGGTTTACATTTGTGTTTGCGCTGAATCTGGTTTTTGAATGGGCTTGGGGTCGAGTACCTTAGCCGTTTACATTCAATACAGACGTAACGAGGAATGTCTACCTGTCTACCAAGTAGCAACTGAGTATTTTTTTGGATGAATAAAAGTTATATCGTCACTCAAATTCTTTGTCTGACACCAAGAAAAGTATTAAAATTAAAAAGTAAATTTAAAAGTATTAAGACTACCAATCCGTGGTATATTGTATAAGTGTAAAAATATAAACAATTTGACTAAGCTTTGTCTTAAATGACCTTCTCTTATATTAAATAACACAGTCAGAGCAGACCTGTAATTTTTATAAGTGGTCTAAATTAAAATAATTTTTTTTATGCTTTGTTTTTCATAAGTATCTAAAGAGAAACTTTATATAAATATATTTAACATTATTTTAAATTTTTCGCCGTTTTTCGGCGTGGTCACGGTAGACTGAAGACAAAAGGTGTTGATTGTCAAAATAAGTGTCACAGCTGCAGAGAGGTTGTGTGTTATCTGTATTTATTTCATAAGTATTTCTTAAATTGAAATCCTCATTTAAAAATAAGTATTTTCAACTGCACTTGCGACCTGCTATACGGTTTTACTTGTGTTTCTTTTTGTAAATATGAATAGGCTCACCTACATTACTCTATCCCAACCATACAGACATTTTGTGGTTTGGATAAAACATGACGATAAGAAACCTACAAATACGTTATCATTAAAACATATGTTTTCATTTTTGCAGGAACCTAGCTGCCCCAGTACAGTCACCAGCCAACACATCAGTGGAGACATTTCCAAGTCTACATAAAGAGAACTGCCACAGCTTGGAGTACCTGGTGGACCGGCAACGGCAGCTTTGTATGCTGTCTGATAAAATGGTACAGGTATGTACCAAATTTACACGCAGACAGGGATTCTTTATTGCATGATTCCTACTAAGTATGCATTATCTGATGTTGTTGTCAATTTTTATTTACTTTGTGATGAAAAGAGTAAATGCTGGTATCATCTCTACTTAAAATAGTAACAATCTGAGAATATATAAAAATAAATAATTTCAATGAATTGAGAAAACTCAAACGAATCGTGAGTCGTATAAAAATAAAGTTTCAATTAACGGCTCATTAATTAACCATTAAGTTTGATAATCTCGTTAAATGTCTGTTTTACGCCGCCTGTTGGGAATTGCAAATTGGATAGAAATACCTGAATTGAGCAACCATTTAGGTTCGATTTCTCATTAATGTTATGCTATAGGGTTGCTACTAAAATACAATTTGATTCAATTATATTAAATAAAGAATTAACGTAATGAAATAGAATATGTTTAAATTAAAATGTCAGGCACTCAACTGTCGGCAGTAGGGCTTGGTGGAAATTTGGTGATAATTGCTACCCTAAGCAACTCGTTAGACATATGATAATTATAACATCGATATACACTGTATGTTATACAAAATATTAAAGTGTGAATCGTAGTGTGAAGAAAGCGTTAATCATCGCAAATAGGGAAATTTTTGGTAAAGTTTATAAGAAAAATCTTGCAGCCCTAACTCGTATTGAGTAATTGTAGAGATTCAAACGGTTATACTGTCGGTAAGCCAATCCAGCCACTGCACTTTAATTGTTAATTCAAATATATAGTTCAATACTATACTTACATATTAATCGTCGGCCATTAAAGAGATCTTTTTAATTAATTTGATATTGGATGTTCTTTCACGCTGAAACAATATGTAAGAATAACATATTATTATTAAGATGGTTTTTAAATCATTATCCCTGGATGTGAGTCAAAGTGATATGCGCGGGCTTTGCAAATAATTAAAATATTTAAAAGCATTTATATTATTGTTGACTTATCTTCTTGCTTCGCCTATCTGACAATAACTAATATATATAATATAACTAATATAACAACCTTCATAAATTGCTGCATTTCACCCTCTTGACAAATTCAAATACGTAAAAAGTTTTTTGGTGCAACGGAAGTCCTCAAAAATGAATATTTATTGAGTCCCCGTTTTCCCACAGTTTCTAGATGTTTAGGTGAAACTAGGTAGCAGCGGGTCATATAACCTTAAACCTACCTATAAGTGGATTATTCGACATAACATTTTTTTTAATTCGAATCAGTAGGAGATTAGCGCGTTCAAACAATTAAACTCTTCAGATTAAAATAATGATTATAAATTCTCTCTAACTTTACGTAATTTGTATAAAATACACTGACCAAATGAAATTTTAATCACAAAAAAGTTGTTAAGGTGCTTTTAAACAATATAATAACACTACTAGTATGGTATACCAATGAGCAAGCTTCTAAATATTTTCTCATTTACATTCCATACTCGCTTATTTATTTTTAATTATTCATATTATGGATATGACTTATTTTAATGTGCAGTGGTTCGTACTGAGTTTATGTACACATCCGTTCATTTCCTTTGAAGTCTCAGCCTGCATAATTCTGTATGCGTTTAGTAATGAATTGAAGTGCTAAAGAACTAAGCATATTCTCAAATGATTATTTAGGCTTAACTCGTCTCGTTTGAGTTCTATTTTAACTTTATTAAATTTTGTAAATTCTTGAACTTTATAATAAGAGTCCGGGAATTTTTCAAAATGGCTGCCCGTTGTCGTGCAATTTTTTTTCTTCTATAAATAAAAATCGAAAACAAATGAAATCTATGCTAACCAGCCTCGCTACTGTAAGAAGGTGCAGGTTCATGCAATTTGATTGTTTTAATGAAAATGCAAATTGGAAATTTAACTGTAATATGTGTAATAATACTATCAAATTAGACTCGTTTGCAACATCTTTTGACGTTTTTAAAAAACTCGACTTTTTATAACATATAACTACTACATACATAATTAACATTATTTCAGGTATTACAAACAGGTGCGACACAAGCAGTTGAGGAATGTCAGCATCAGTTCAGACACAGCAGGTGGAACTGCAGCACCGTTCAGAACTCTACTGACATTTTTGGAGGTGTACTTAAGTTTAGTAAGTTGAGCTTTATAAACTTGTTTTATTATTAGAATTCCCTAGCTGCCGCTGCCTAGGTGAGCACACCATGTTAAAACTGATCCGGATAAATAAAATCCTTTATTAAGGGTATCGTCACTTCACTTAATAAAACATTTTCGTTTGCATACCTATTTTATAGATCTTCCATGAATTTTGCGGTAATTGAATAAGCTTTGGAATGTCAGTATACTCCTTATAAATACAACATTGATGTCCGCACAGAGTCGTGCAGTGTACAAAATTGGAATTAGTGGATACTGCTCTCCCGGTTCCAATTAATTTTAATAATAATAATAATAGCCTTTATTCAGACATATTTTTTTGACATTTCGTCTAATACTAATCTTAATCTAAGACTCTGGCAAGTCTTCGACACCGATAATTTCGTCTGTTTGCCCCAGTTTGACCTCCTTCATTCTTTTCCAACATAATCTATTACGGGCTTCCCTTGTACATGTTTTCCCGGCTACAAGCTTAATTTCGTCTTTAATATTAATACACTCCAAAGTCTATCGTTTCAATGAATTTTTAAGGCATTTCTTTCATTCTAGTCCAGTCATCAGTTTCCAGGTGAATTATGTGGCTTCAAAGGATTTTCAAACCAATTCGACTTAGTGTCAAGAAAAGTGAATACTGATTCTTTAAATGCAATGTACTCGCGATCAATTAACGTATCCATGTGTGTTTTATTTATCTCTTGACTTTAATTAAATCAAGAACATTCATTTTTATAATATAAATGTATTTTTTTAATTAATTAATGCTGGTATTACAAAGACTGTGTTGAGCTTAAATTTCGATCTTTTTTCAAGAATAGGATGCGTACCAAATTAGATAATTTCACAGTACCATACATAAACAATGAAGGATCAAAGAACGGGTGTTCCTTTGAACTCACATCCTTTGTGATGTCAATTATTGTTAACAGGTGTCTGGATCTGTCTTAAGATATTTGGAGAAATTAAAATTTACTTTGTATCAAACAGTTATTGTGATTATAATTGTTTCTGGTTTACGAGTATTCACAGAATTGTTTACAATATTCGTTGGAAAATTATCATATACTGTAAACAGAAAAAAATATTTTTCAATAACTTATATCTTTCTATAATCTATAAAATGAATCAAACCAAACACTGCACTGTGGAATGCACTGTATTCCACCTATTTTTATCAGCTGGATATAATTTTCAATAAACTTTAATTATATCCAATTTATTTATATGTTAAAATATCCGGCTATACTCTCAAACATATGTACACGTCACTAGTTCAATAAGTTAAAATATGTTCAATCCATTAAAAGTGCTTCTTTAAATGCAATAACGCAATAAGATCACGAATATACGGTGTATTTAGAAATTTCCAAACCAAAAATAACTTCATGTCTACTCTAGTTTAAAGCTCACACTTCAAGACATTCAGGGAATTACTGTGTTTTGTTTATTTTCACTTGTCTAATACATGTGTAGTGATGGGTTCACTCAGTATAACCAACCGTCTTGAACCTTCATTGTGTTAGCGATTGATCGAATGTCAAACAAGGAGCGATGATGCAGGGGTCAGGTATTTTGGCTGTCGGTCAGTGAACTATTTTTCAAATATATATACTAGATATTACTAGAGCACAGTTGTGTTTATCGATTATTAACCTGGTACAAAATGATGTCTGAACAAACGTTCAGTTAAAATATCTTCCTATGGCTGTTTCGTTTCCTGTCGCTGTTTTGAATTGTTTTGTCACTTCAAATAAATCAATATATTGTACAAAATTTGACTACTTCCGTCGTACTTTCAGATACTGCTTTAATGGCCTAGTTTGGATATAAAATTTCCTTATACAATAAAGGAATACTTATTTCAGAGTCTCGTGAAGCAGCATTTGTCCATGCCCTTTCATCAGCGGCATTGGCCCATGCCGTAGCTAGAGCTTGCAGCCGTGGAGAGCTGAACGAATGCTCCTGCGATTCTAGAGTGAGGAAGCGGACGCCACGGCATTGGCAGTGGGGAGGCTGTTCTGAGGTAATACTTTGATCAGATTTGAGGTCTATTTGATCATATTAAAGTACAACTGACAAATTAATTTAATTTTAAAACGAAGAACTTCTTATATCTAGTTATAAAAACTTAAAATCGCCTCACTTTCGCTACAACTTTTAAACTTACTGTTTTTACCAAAAACTTTCAATTTCTACATATAAAGAATTTATATTTCTGTGTTTTTGCATTAATATTAATATATGTTATTAATATTACAGGATATTCGATACGGGGAGATTTTTAGTCGAGATTTCATTGACGCAAAGGAAAATAAAGAAACTGACGAAGGACTGATGAATTTGCACAATAATGAAGCTGGACGACGGGTAAGATATATTTAATTATGGATGAACAAATAATTTAATCGTACTTAGCACAGTCTAATGTTTGGTTTAATTAATGCATACCTTCCGAATCAAAGAAGCTGGAAAGACATTCTTCTCCATACTTTGAGGATCCAATCACAGAATCGTCATTCTTGTGATCTGGTACGTTAGCATTTGCGCTATGAGCAAATTAGCGTATCTATTTATCAAATGTTTTAGCACCGATAGCTATAAATGTATAACCTTGAGGGTAACAGTGTGTGTCATAGTATATGGGGACCAAAAATGTCCAAAAAAAGCTCAGCTCTGTGTGATATTTTACGTAATAATTGCTGTTTCAGGCGGTTCGCGGACGTATGCAACGCGTGTGCAAATGCCATGGGATGTCTGGGTCGTGTTCTGTTCGCGTTTGTTGGCGAAGGCTGCCCCAGCTGAGGTTGGTGGGAGATGCACTCACAACGCGGTATGAAGGCGCATCGCATGTGAAGGTTAGCATATACTATATTCGTGATTCTTTACCATTGGAGATTAAGTTCTCCATTTAGTGTGATGTAAACAATTCCGGAACAAGTTAATTCTCCCGATATTTTTAAAACAATGTTTGGAGGTCGACTCCAATTTGAAATAGCTAATATTAAAAAAGTGAAAAAAGTATGAGAATTCCCGAGGAATTTACATCAGTATTAACAGTTGCATGGTAGGTGGTAAATAAAAAATAAATTTCTGTATAAAGTTAATTGACTGTAAATTAATAAATCCAATTCACTGTGATCTTTCAGATAGTAGAGAGAAAAAAGGGAAAGAACATAAGAAAACTGAGACCACTACACGCGGACATGAAGAAACCAAATAAAACCGATCTCGTGTATTTGGAAGATTCACCGGACTATTGCGAGCCTAATGACGAGTGAGTATTATGTTTCGTAGTTCTTATTAATAAACATATTTCAGTACACAAAAAGGTACCAGACGACTCCCCATTTGCCTTCGTGACATGAGACCCTTTGGGTTGGCAGGCTGGGCATCCTCGGCACCCGCGGCCGGAGCTGCAACCGCACGTCGGCCGGGCTGGACGGCTGCCGGCTGCTGTGCTGCGGCCGAGGCTACCAGACGAGGGTGCGCGACCACGAGGAGAAGTGCCGCTGCCGCTTCGTGTGGTGCTGCCGCGTGCACTGCGAGATCTGCCGCTCCAAGAGGGACCACCACGTTTGCAACTAGCCTAAACGTTGAGTCGTAATTCTCCTAATAATGTCCTAGTGGTTTAAGATAATAGACACATCAAATTCATAAGGAAATCGTATAATGCCCTAAAGGCTGTATGGCGATAGTATATTCCAACAGTTGAGCCAAGCCCTCATACTTGTACGCATTTAGGCGTAAGCGTACATTTTAAAAAGGTATGATATTATTCACTAACAGCCTCTTACGTCTGTTAGATTATTGAAATGTATTTGTTTACTGTAAAATATACGACTGATTTATTTTGTATAATTTGCGGCCAGTTTCTGCAAGGATTGACAATTTTTTGATCAACTGACTGACTGAGTATCTAAAAACAAGTGAAGCTAGATGTCAAATCAAATCGAATTTTTGATTCGTTGATTAAACTAAAAATATTTATAATAATAGAATCAGGCGTTAGCTTGCGGAAGTCCATAGTACAAAACCCTATTAGACCTATTGGTCCTGAGCGCCTGTCGCGGAGTATTGCTAACATATTGGTCTAATAGGGTTTTATTTAGAAGGTCATTAAGTTGAGTTGAACCTCAAACGGGCGTTTTAATGCATTATTTGCTGTGAAAAATGTAAAATTTTTACTGTGAAAATTTTGTTAGCTGACACAAAAATCAAATGACTACTTAGATGACTTAATACTCGCTTACGTGTAAATTAGTCAGCTTTTCAGAAACTGGGCGATAGTGTTACGTCACTTAAGCTTTAATATTATTTACAGTATTAACTAACTTATTTTACTTTGTACAAACTGTAAATAGATCTTTGTTAATATTTTAAAGTGTTATTGATTTTAAATTATTGCTAACGTATACTAAGGATACAATTAATTCAATATTTCATGCTTATTTAATATTTAAAGTAAGAATGTTTATAAATATTGTTGTTAAGATCATTTCACTACCTACCTACTTAGAATTTTGAGTTTTTTTTCATATTTATATTTATAATATCTTTTATTTCACATTTAGACATGTAGTCGGTTTTATTATACGTTTGTATAATATACTTCCTTTTAAAGTGGAATATTTTTACAATTTAAAACTATATCCCGACAAACTTAAAACGCACATACTACGGTAACATTTTAAAAGTTTTGAAATTTATCAACTTTTGTAAGATTTATTTAAATACTTTGATATATGATAATGTAAATAATTGCAATATGTACTTAAGTTATTTTACGTTCTACCTCATATTAATTTCATTAATTTCAAATATTTATAAATAATATGAAGTACTGTAAATTATTAAAACTATTAATAATTATTATTAGATTGTGATAGTTCTGACTATTTGTAGCTTTACGTATTTGTAAATAACAAGTACTTTAGAATTTGTATTTTCCCTTTGATATAATGATTACCAGGTACTATGTAAAAAATGTGGAACTTTTCTACTCTAGTTAAAAATCCTTTAAATAAATTTCAAATACATTAAGTATCATAAACAAATTAAACACCATTAAATACTTTGTAATGAGTCTAATTAAGTATATACATATGTTTTATAGTTCTACTTTTAACAAGTATGTTATATAGTTCTCCTTTTAAAAACAATTCTTTTCGTATGTAACTTTTAAAATTTATTTTGCTTTATATATCCTTACTCAATTTGTCAATCTGGATTGGTGGAATATTTTTGCTTAAAGGATAGTCCCGACTTCAAGAATATTGTTATCATTTTAGTTTTTCTTTTTTTGGACCGGTTTAATTATTGCTTCGCCCCGTAAATAGGAAAAAGCACTTATATTTTTTTAATATATAACTGTACGCAATGATTTGTTAAACTCATGGTATATTCAATTTAACGCAGCTTTTCACGACAAATAAAAAAATTGGTCATTTATTAGTCAGGTTTCATTTATATAGGCGATGTAAAATAATTTTTAAGTATTCTACATTTTTTAAGGAATTGATTATTTATTACTGTAATAGATTTTAGATTAATTTTAAGCATGAAATTCTTAGTTACTCGGTGTAAAATAAATGTATTTCAATCCTATAAGTTTTTTTCTAAAACCTAATGAAATTTGAAAGTATTGTATGAGAATATTTTCGTATGTATTAGTGTAATAATGTTTTCTCAATTTCTCAATTGTCCTACACTGTTCCAGTGTTGGCCTAGTGGCTTCAACGTAAAACTGTCGACGCTGTCGTGCATTGATCAAAAGCTATACCAGAAATTGAACCTAGAACCATAAAGGTGGAAGGGCGTTAGATACTAACCAATTCATGGTGTTGGTGCCCTTAAGCTAAATAAGTATTGTACCATTAAAGTTACATGTACCAACATGTAACTTTAATGGTACACATAAATAAAATTTAGTCTATTACCTATTGCTGAACAGGTGTCTTGTATCTCGAAGGTTTAGGAATAGGCTAGAATCTTCAATGAAGTTAGGAGACCTTAATTCGTGGTCGTTATTGTCAGCAAGACATTACATTTCATATTCATACTGTCATTAAGTTAATAAGTCTGCCATCTTGGATGTTTTACTATATTGAAGGAGGTATATATTCTTTAAAAATATTTTTAATAACCTTAGTTTCTCTTAATTCTAAAAGTTTGCGCTTATTTCATTCTATTTAGTTTGTTATACAGACAATAGATGGCATTAAAATCAATACAAAGCGTTAGTCATATTAAGATCCATACTAAATCGATGACGTTTTGGTTTTTTTTTTCAAAGATCTTCCCTGAATAAAGTGGTAGTCAAAAAATGCTGTGCTAATATTCATTTCTTAAACGTAGACGTACTTCAATAATCCTTGTCTGTTGTCCCTGTGTATACGTAATTATTTGTTAAATAATAAATATCAAGTCTTAAACCAAAGGCAATATATAATGGTCTACACCTAATATGATTTGTTATTATGATAAAAAAGTACTCATTATCATATATTAAATCTCCAAGATATTGTTATAATTTCCAATGACTATTTCAGATATTTCCGCTGGCATTGATAAGATTACCCGTAACGATTAATTTATTTTAATCTGGTTATGTTATTTATATTATGAGCTGAGCATTTTCGCCTTATTAATTAAAATTAAAGTTGAAAACATTCATTGCTAACCATGAATCGCTATCAGTTATTCGAAACAACTTAGTTTACTTCTTAAGTTTTTTACAAAGTTCCGGTCAACTTTCTTTATTTTATTTTTCATAAAATCTTCTACAGATACTTAAATATACAGAAAAAATTTAAGAGTGATGCGATAGAGAGATTGTTTTTTGATTAGAAAAGGTGCAATTAATAGAATAGATTACGAAAAATCTAATAAGTTTATATAGTTCTTAACTATCGAGTGTGTAGAATTTTGAATTTTAATATTTAAGTGTGTTTTATTTAAAAGAATGCATTTTTTAAATACCTTTTTAAATACCATCCTTACCTTTTCTTACTTTGAATGACGATCGAATAAAGTATTCAACAGTGAGAGAGCATTACGAATTGGTTCGGTCCTTGTCGAGTATGTGAAAGACATAACAACAAAAAATACAAATGGTTACTCTTCTTTTTTACCTTAGAATATTACTATTATTTATCGAGTGTTGATGCAGTTTTTTCCTGCAATTGACTATATTATTTATTCTTGAAATTATTTTCTTATCTTAATAGGAATTATTTGATAAAGAAATTTAGTCCGTGTTAATAATGAGGCTTATAAATGGATAACAAATTGAGTCATAAATAGGTCTCGGAAATGTTATATTTCTTAGAGATTTATTGTATTTAATTTTAAATACAGATTTATTGTCCGAGTGGGTTGTCGAGCCATGGGTACACACGTGGACAGCGTAGACAGTTGTTCATGTTGAGTAGTTCCTGGAAAAATAGATTTAAAATTACAGCGAATATATTAAAGACAATCTTCTATTGAGAGCTGTCTCAAACTTAAAAAAATTCACCAACTTTTCGAAGGAAGTGAACATCGAACAGTGCGATGATAAACTATCAGGCTTTTTAAATTTAATCAAATGTAGTTTGTGTTTAATATTTTACGACATAGATGTCGAATTATAAATTGCATGTTCGTGATTTAGGCAGTTCCGGTTTAGAATTTAGACTGGAAATTGGATGGCTAGGCTTAAACAAGATTAATTTGCACTTAACAATTAAACTTGATTGACGTAACACATAAAGGTACTTTCAACCTTGCAATCTTTGTGACAACTGGATTCATGATAGATTTGTGACTAAGCATGTTACAGTAGTGCCGACTTTCGATGACTGTTAGTGCTTTTTGTTTCTTGTTTTAATTTATTACATGAATAAATATAGATATATAGAGCGTAAATTGATCTACGCGAGGCTGTCTATGTAATCAGCCTTCAGTTGCTCCACATGGCACTGATTACATTACCCCACTATCTATCAATCTTAAAAAAATGTACTTTTAAAATCTTAAGACTTACGTCTGTATGGCTGGATGGAAGACCTGTACAGATGACAGATCTGCATCTTCGTCCAGGTGTCACCTCTTTGCAGGGCTTCTTGAGGTACTCGTCGAGTGATACGGGGTTCTGCACCCAGTCAAGCATTTCAGATGCTGTCACCTGAAAGACAATTTGATCGATTGTACATATGAATTTGGTTAATAGATTAGTCAATTGCGTTATATGAGAGATGATGAGGGAAAGCCTTGAGTACTAAGACTTGAAAATATCCAACACTTCGATCACATTGATATCCGTAACAAATTAATCAAGTGTTAGCTTACTATATTCTTCATTGTTTGTTTTACCACAATTTATTTTCCTTTCATCTTAAAATTTATTACATTTAAGCTATTTTCATATCAACATCTGCGTGAACAAACTCGTACAAGACGTAGATTATTTTAGATTTTTTTCTGGTACACTTTTACCATATTTAAGGTCGACCGTATAATGTGCAAATATGTTTTATATGTAATTTTTCTTGGATACAATTAATAGTTTATCTATCTATCTATCTAGGTTCATTTTTTAAAAACATCTAAAGGCACTATCTTGTCTAAAACCAGAATTTTCTTACCAAAGCGACATCGTTCAGTGTGCTGAGCATGTCCAGGAACCTGACTAATGCCGCTCGGAGACCAGGCTTAGACCTAACAGAACCTTCGTGGATGTAGAAGCCAAATGGGGCACGGTTTCCAAGGTAGTGCCTTTCGAAGTTCTGGACGATGAAGCGGAACCAACCTTCTGTATCATCATCTTCTGGTCTGAAATAAATGTACGTATTTAAACACGTTGCAAGCTCAGCAAAAAATACGTAATAGTTTCAGTTCAGACTATGTGGAAATATATAAGAACTAAATTTGAGATATTATTGATTATTATTGGGATATAACTTTGATTTACATTTTTAGATTAGCAATAGAGATCTTATCTATACTCATAATATAACCTTATTAACCCTGGAACTCTCGATGTTATTCACAACTGACTGACTGACAGTAAATTACTAATTAGTAAATTCTCAAAATAAACTGCTTAAATTATTAACATACCTACATAACATACATACATACATGTCTAAGAAATGATCAACTGACTGAATAAATATATTCAGTGAAAATTTAGTTTGTTTCTTAGGTTTTTCGAGCCTGTACAAAACTAAAACTAATTATATATCCAAAAAGTTTGTTAGTACTTATGTGAAAACTAATAACTAATTTGAAATGTGTGTTTAACAGTCAACTTAATGAGGAGTATTAACGCATGATCAGAAATAATGCCTACGTAACGTTAGAGAATGAACTGCCATTGTGACTACTTCTTATTGGAATTGCTGCATATAGGAAAGGTAACACGCTTAGTGAGGCTGACAACCAACCTCCAGCGATGTAGAGGCACCGAAATAAGAAGAATAACACATTTAAAACCTACTACTTTACAACAATACTTACACGGCGAAACAGGCGTCAACCATAGCGCACTTGTAATTTTCCAGATCAGTCCACGCTACCATCGGAATTGCCCAGACTCCAGGGATGGAAGCAGTTGGGCAGGGACCGCTGATGCAATCCTGGGTTGAGGCATAGTCTAATGTGTATGGCCACATACCAGGGTTATCAAACTGAGTAGTAGGCATTGAAATGTCGTATCTGAGACCGGCATCCTTCATCATTTCAAATGATGCATTGCCTGCCATTTGTAAAAATGGCATACGAAGACCTGAAATCAAAATTTTATAGTTCAGTCTACGGCTAACGTAAAAACAAAGTATGAAGAAGTGTACTTCTTCTATGGAAATATTCCGGTTACCAAATCATGATCCTCTACTTAGGACCTTAGCTTGGGTGCTTACACAACTGCTTTATCAATAAATTTAAAAGTAAGTTGTGTAAAATACAATCTAGAAATAGTTTACTTTGCTACCCGACCCTGTGTGAAATAATCCAGTACTACAAATCTTGCACTAAAGTTGATTATCAAAAATTCTTATGCGTGTACAGAACATTTGATCCTAGTTATAAAAGCAATTGAGTACCTTGAATAGAAGCTTGGGGTATTGCCGCGAAGTTAGAGATAATAGTCCTCTGGTCAGCAATTTCTCTCTTGAGTAATTCTTTATCAGCATTTCTGAAGTAATCCTGATTCAGGTGTGATATCGAGTGCAGGGCAATTTCAAATCCATTTAAGTATAACTCATTTAGAAGAAGGTAGTCGGTGTACTCGTGGCTAACGTAGAACGTTGTACCAATCTGGCACTTATTAAAGTTTTTACGTCCCACAAGAAGGGAACGGTACGTTTCTATGTTACCAATGGTCACTGCATCGTCGAATGTGAGCAGTACGAACTAGAACAAATAACTAATATTATTTACTGTATAATGTCGGTTAAGCCTTGTTCCAGTTTTGTAAGAGTACTGGGAATAATACCCTCTATAGATACCTGTGTTTACAATGAGATCAATCTTTGTTTTCCAAGAATGTACTTTCCCTATCGTCGCTAATTAACAGTGAATATTCATGACAATATCAAAGTAATATATTTAATAAAATGAGATAATTTCTTGAAACTAAAACAAAATTCCCAGACCTCAAATCCATATCCAAATCCATATAACACAAGTGAACATTCTATTTTATAATTCTCATCTTCGACACGATCGTTAACATCACTAGATCAGAATGACCGTGATCGGTGATTTATATCCTTGCACATGACCAATACACATAGCTATTAATCCAAAAGGAGCGAAAATTTTTGTATCATGTGCGAAAACTAGGAGTATAAAAATACTTATAGCATATATAAAATGTACCTGGGGGATCCTATGCGGCTCGAAGCCTCCAGGAATATCGGTGCCAGAGCACCTGCAGTCTGGTAGCTTACATTTCTCTCTGTCACACTCCTTCGCCAACGGCAACTCTTGAGCTAGAGTCGCGAGCACGCACGCAAATAGCACCACCAACCTCATTTTGTACAAAACTTTTGATTAAATGTGGATTTTCTTATTTATTAGCGTATTTATCTTCGGTCTCATAACTATCTGCCATTTCCTTGATCAAAAATTGTTATCATAAATGAATACAAGATACCGGGAATTATCTTTTTTAATTACGATACTTGCCTAATTGGTCTAGTAGAATTATTTTTAACGATACTAAAGATGTATTTGAAATAGTTTTTAATCACCTGATGATGAATTGTCCTAAGACTAGACGTTAGTTTTTTGTTTATTGTACTAATTGTATATTATATGATACAAGTGGTTAGTTGGATTTTGGAATGTTACGTAACAAAATCAGTTTATCATATTTTTTAATAATTGAGTGGTTTTTAATCCTTTAATCGAATACATACGAATATTTATTTTATACTTGTCATCTTTTTATCAAGAATCCGTAAATCAGTCGGTCAGACGAGTATTCTAAGATAATACATAGTTTATTTGTAAAATAGATAAAATGAATTTTTTGTGTTAATAATTTGTAGACACGCCCCCTTATCCCTCAAACTACATGGGTATCATTGCACTGTTCAGAGTTATTTATTATTTTTAGCCTTGAAATTGTGTATACGTTTGAATAACATTTTTAGACTATTCATGTTATGTTCATATATTTTTTGTTTTATAATAATAATAATAATAGACTTTATTTCAGACCATAGATATCCATATATACAATGAACAGTAATCTCAACTTGCCACTACAAGTATGACTCCTGGGCGCCTGGGAGACAGGTACCTGGTAGGCGCCTAGTAGACTGTAACGGTGACCCCTGAGTGCCGGTTTTCCTCGCCCAGCGTATAAGCCTCCCAGAATAATAATACCTATAATATCTTTATAATTTATTGAAATAAATATGTTTTCTTTTTACTATGGTAATTGTGTTAATTCGTTGATTTACTTCTGGCATTCGATTTTTTAATATTCAATCAATTTGAATTTTGCTAGATAGTTATTTAAGACTCTATTTAATATCTATAATGTTAGTCAGTTGTTAGTTGTTTGAACAGTCAATGATTAACAGAATCAAATGAAATGAAATTTAACGATGATTAAGTTATATCAAGACAAGACAGCTCAATGCACCATTTTATCAATATAACAATATTTAACGATATTATATTTTTACAAATGATAAGTTTTTATTGCGTCATTGAGTTTTTTGGTTATGTGGCGTAACGAAGTAAAAACACCTAATAAAATATGTATAATACATATCAGTTTTAAAATGCGTATCTACGTTAACGTGAAATTTACTCGGGAAAATGTTCCTTGTGTGACTTACTATGATTTTTAAGAGTTATCGACGATTTTTTTATTTTAATATTCACCTAATTTTAGAAAAGGTCCTCCACGGTCAAATCCTGTCCTAGCACTCAACGAACTTCTAATAATCGTCGTGTCAATCCCAGTTAAGAATCTCACCGCTGTGAACAACAAAAACATCGATGCTGTACGCCGACAGACAGGCATATGAAGTATGAACTAATACGTGATTCGCGCATTCTTAATATAGTTGTGAGTCAAATTCAAAAATCCTACACAAACATTTTGGTGTGAGAAAGTTTTGCTCGTGGAAGTCACTTGGTGTCAGTCCATGCCATATGAGAGATAACTGCATAGTCATACAAACAGAGTGGTCAACTAAAATTGACTAACTCAAGGGCCAAGGGTATATACGGGCAATAGAATATATTGAGTTACCTCGTAGAAGGTAAAAGCTTTACCTAAACATGGGTAAACACATCTTTCTTATCACTATTAAATAAATGCCTATCTCACTCAAATCTGGATAAATTTTCGTTCAAAGTTAGAGTTAGCATGAAGGGATAATAAATAAAGTTTCTTGTTTACATTCCCACAATAATTTATTCTCTGAAATAACCAATCGCGTATATAGCGACATCTTGGGTTAAAAAATTAAACTAAGTTGCGTTAGTTCCCTATCGTAGGTACTATTTGTATTACTAGGTGGCGCTATAACTAATACGAGTATTCACTAGAGAAATATATAAAAAAATATTACAATTGTTTTTGTGCTTAAATATGTAGCGAGTTTACACGAAACACTCAAAAATATATTACAAGTAAAGTAATCAGCCTTCTGGGAGCTAGTGTTAATGCGCATAGAAAGAAAATCATTGGCGCACACACGGGAATATTTCTTTTATTTATTTTCTTAAATTAATAAATAGTTACCGCATTAATTATGGTTTAATTTTAATTATAAAACTGTGGTGGAGTACTACTGGCTATAAACTCCAGGTTTCCTTGTTATGTTATTTTAGGGTTTATCAAAATTTTGTTTTGTTATCAAAAAATGTTGTTTAAGTTAAACTTGTTGCGGAACTCTTAAGTTAAATTTAGCAATCCTACGCGATTGACGAATGAAGTGCTATCTAGAATAATTAAAATAAGCAAATTCAAAATATTGGTTACACAATTAAAATGAATTATTCGCCCTGTGAAAGGTTGTTTGTAATTTGGAACAATAGGTTTTATATAAACTTGTAATAAAAGCCATTTTAACAAGTTGAGTTCATCAACAGTTTCCGAGAGCATACCCTCGGGTAGTTGGAATTAAAGTTGCTAACTTTTCGAGGCTCTAATGGACGTAATGAAGAATTAAATGTACAACTCACTTTGAGGATTTTCGATCGCTAAAATATAAATAAAGTGTACTTTAAATTATCAATTATCCCAGCTGTATATAGTAATAACTTCCATACAAATTGCTATGTTGTAAGGTTTGGTATAAAATGCAATTGTAGTATAATAGCTACAAAATTTAAGATTACATCTTATTTTATTACCTGTAACGACTGACCAAGCAATATGAAATATTATACTAAGCATGGGCGCAAACATCCCGATTACAACTATTTAGCCGTCTAAAATTAAATTTTTCATTTAAAAAGGATTATATAGTAGTAAATCTATATTAAATTATGTTCCAAAACTTTATCTAGATTATATATTATATTATCAAGATTTCTCCGAAAAACCCAATCGGATATAGCAAACGATAATTGCAAAACGGAAATTAAAATACATTATAAACATTCTTAATTAAACGAAATTTACCTGGCTTTCCTTATTATTTTTTTAATAGGGAAGAATTGCCTTAATAAATAATTTAAAAGACTAATGAGTAAGTTACATATAACTTAAATTGCTAAAGAAAATATACTATAAGAATAGTGTCCTTTAACACTTCTTACAGTCTCTAATTAGGGCCTGACATGTTTACTTTAAATATGTTCAAACATAATGATAGCACATCACTAATGACATTAAACCACTACCTTGAATGATTTTCTAGATTCTGGATTGCCTCAACATTCACATGATGGTGAAGTCTTCGGTCGTGAGCTCCAGCGATCTTCTTAATAATATTAGTGACGTCCACTATTTTAAGGTCCTGATGAAGTTCGTTGTTACGAATGTACCAAGGAACATTCACAATTCCTCGCAGTACTTTCTTTGAAAGCGTTGGATAATTTGCCTGGCTTTCCTTTTAATAATAATATATTTAATATGATGATAACAAATTCGTCTCGTCTCGTTTCGAGTAGCTGATTGCTACATTGTGAATAGCACTGAGCGTCGGAAAAAACTCTTTTAATTACGTAAATATAGATATATAAATAGAACTCGCGTAAATACAAATAGATACTATGAATCACGTCGTTAGGTACGGAAAGAATAAAGACTCACCTAGGCAGTTCTCTCCACATCTTCATATTGAAGCTAAGGTCAACAATCTGTATCTACTGGAGAGGTAAAGTGATTATTTATATTATTAACTTATACCATTACTTTATATTATTATGTATACTATTATTAACTAAGTATTATTAACTTTTATTATTTATGTTTCCCCTGGTATGTCCAGTACTGCACGTCGACAGGCATCATAGGGTACTTTTTGCGGCTAGCCATCCCTACATTGACAGTCGTATTTCCGAAATAATATGACTTGAGGTACTTCATGCAAGGGTGACGGGTTGGAGACTTTTGCTCGTTGTCATGTTCTATGAAAAAATCAGTAAAATGAAGGAAACTTTTCATATTTGATTGACCAACATAAATTTTTATACATACATATTTTAGTTCATTATTTTTCGATAAAAATCTATAAAACGATTCATAACATTCATTACAGTTATCAGATAAGACGAAAATAATCATTGCAAAATAATTCCCAGAATTATAAATATTTATTTATTAATAATTTGCAAATCAAGATAAACAACTATAATACTAATGAGTAGATCTTTTAGATAGTGGCCCGTGACGAGTTTATTTAGCTTTAGCAAACGAAGCTAAACAAAAGTCGACGAAACTGTTTTCGAGGAGTTAACAAACACTGATAGACTGGATATTTATTAGTAGACTGGCTGATCCAGCAAACGTTGTTTTGCTATACATGTGATTTAAATTTTCGATTAATAAATAAAAAATAAAGGTTGATCGTAGAAGGGTGAAAATTTAGTATTGTATGTAGTTTTGTATGTTGTATCATACAAAAATAGAAACTAAAAATTTTGTCTAAAAAATAAAAAAAATGTAGGGGTGGATAACTTTATATTTAGGGGAATAAAAATAGATGTTGGTCGATTCTCAGACCTACTCAATACGCTCACAAAGTTTCATGAAAATCAGTCAAGCCGTTACGGAGGAGTTCAAGTTCGAACCCCGTGACACGAGAATTTTGTATATTAATTATTGAATACATTTCGTTTTAATTACAGCAAAATCAATTAAATTCAATGATTGTTGACTTTTAACGATTCTAATAATATTTAATTAATAAATAATTTAAAAAGACAAATATTAGGTCAACTTTCATATAATTAACTTGATAAGAACTGGAAGCCTCGCTATAAAATGGGGATACTGAATACACAGATTATGTTCCAGCAATGCACTACCTTAGCATTTTGGACATTTAAGTAGGGAATTATAAACTTTATTACAATGCAATAAAGGCGTCTATTGATAAGGGCATCCTGCAAGCCGCAGTGCCGATCGTCTGGACTCAATTTTCTATATTGTCAATTTTTATGTTTTGAGAAATCACTAAAAATTTCCTTACGTTCCTAGATACCTTGATACTTGAGATTTTATTTTCATTTCACTGCTGCACCGGAATTTTGTAACGTCCAATTGTGAGATCCAAAGTTGTTTTTTTCTATTCTGCGGTTGCGACGAAACGTCAGTGCAAAACTTGGAGATGAGTTCTAGTTCTGTTTCTGAGTATCTAACATTATATATATAACATTATACATATATATAACTATTCTCTAGTTCTGAGTATCTAACATATGTCAGAAGCTGTAGAGTAGTTTCGATTTTCAAGGGCTGATAGAAGTAATTTTATGTGTCCAATGAAGTTAATAATAATAAGTACCATATCTTAATCTTATATCAAAGTCACTGAACCAGTAATCCCCATTGGTATAATAACAATAGAGTTTCGTAACAAACACAAACTGGAACTTTATCAATGTTAGAATTGCTCGCGTTAACCAAATGACTACGCATTATTTATCCGCAAGCGTTGTACACAGCTGGACATAACAAGAAAAAAAATTCGCCGTATTATATATTACTCTTAAGGTTTTTTAAAGCTTAATTAAAAGAACAGATACTCTAGAATATATGTTTCAAAGAACTACTAGAAAATAAAGAAACAAAATTATTAGTGTATTTCTATTTTGTCGAACTCGTTATAAAGGATTATTTCTCGTAATAAAAGTTCTTGTTAAAAATATAGGAATATTATATTTAATACAATAGAAGCTGTATTACGAGATTGAATTACTATTACTTTGTGGAAACGTATTCGAAATCCATTATTAAAAAAATGCATCAAATATTTCATAATTATTGTTCTGATTCGAACGTATGTTTGCTCAACCCAAGCTACTGTACACTTTAAAAGTACTGTAGTGTACACAGTATATTTGCGAGCGAACTCCTTGACAGATATACGCAGGGAATTCGTGAAATACCGTTAACTCATGTGAAGTATTCGCGATGAGGTACTGCGGATATGTCATTAACATTTTTTTCCAACTTCGTTGGAGTTGGAGTTTGACTTTTTCCTTTTTCAAAAATCCATATGTGGATAGACAATTTCTCGTGCCATATTGGTTGGTCGAGGTACGCAGATTGCGGTGTGTCTTGCGATTTGAGTCCTGGTAGTAAGTTTATGTAAAAATAATCAGGACAATTTGTATCTATCACATACTCGTACATAAAACCTAGACAGCCAACAGAAGTGATTGAATACCTTTGACTTTGTTGACAACTGGTTTTAGAATCTTTTATTATAGACTCCGCTAATGTTTAAAAGAATAAATTCTTCTTTGATTTGATTCTTAAATCTTTCTTTGTACCGCCGTCAATCGTCTATCGTTTTATCGTATTAGCTTGGAGAGCATTTTAACTCGACAAGTTTAATAGTTTTCTAAGCGATTGCTCAGAGCTTTCAAAGTATTCGATGTATTTATTTTATGTTTATATTTGTACCCTTTTCTCGACGTTCTCACATTGCAGCCTGACTTTCTCTATGACTTTCTCTATATCGCGACTATGACTCAAAAGAGAGTTATTTTTGTGAATAACTTCATAGAGTAACTTGTTGATGGAGCAATTATCTGAGAAATGGTACCAGCATTATCACGATTAAACAATTCTAAATGCACTACAAAGGCATTTAATAATTATTTCTTAATTTAATTCTAAGAGGATAACTATTCTAAGATGACAACTGTGATATGAAGCGCAGCAGACAGAGAGAAAGGAAATTTGATAATTAAAGCCGTCCTTATTGTTTGTATATTTTTGCGACATTATATTTTTTAAAGTTATGATAAAGTCATATACATTATCTTAAGTATTATTATTTTACTATAAGTTAAAGACGTGAAGAAGTGTTGCTTTGATGAATATTAATATTTATACTACATATATACTTACAAATTATGTTAGAATTACGGTAAGGTAGGAAATATCAATTTACTATGTTAAACAAACACTTTGAATGAAGAAAATAGAATAAAACATTGAAAAAGGTCAAGGAATATTTTATATTAAATCGCTGGGACAGTTGGCAAACATTCACGTAATTAGGAATAAATTTTTCGCTAAAAGTTGAAATTAAATTAGTTCTTGAGTTAAACTAACCGTTTTTTTAGAAAAAGCATTTAGTTTCGTTTAAATTACGAATCGGAAATAAGGTTTATTCACACTACACGGTATACCTTCAAATATCTTTGTACAATGCTTTATTTCATTCTGGGATCAGATCAAATTTCCACATAATGGATACCGATATATTAGCAGAGTTCACTTGTTGGTAATGCACCTGGACTACACGGACTACACTCCATCAATGTGGCGATTTAGGAAAGAAACAAAAGAAGAATGACATCCTGGTCAAGAAGAGACAAACAAACTCCTTCCTATAACTAATCCCTTCAGAACATTCCCTAGCTGTTTTTATAAAAGCGGAAATATTAAGGCAATTATGCTGGTTTCAACCTTTCAAGTTTTAAATGTACCTAAATGACTTAAGCAGGTTTTTATATCATTACAAGGGAAAAAAAGAATCTCAAAGCATAGACTATATAGTACGTTAAATCTATGAATTGTTGATCAAAAGAGGTCACATGCATTTCTTTAAGATGAAACTTTTTATAAATGACAAAGATTAAGACAGCTGAATTCTACGTCCATAAATGTGAACACTCGTAAGCCGGCTGCGTTCGGTTGCAGCAATTTTAAATCCTGCCACCAGAGGGAGCTATGTTTCCAAGATCCGCCTTAGGGTTTAATCTGTCAAAGGATGATCTTTCACACGACACGACAAAGATGCGATATATTTTTAGAAATTTCCTTAAAGAAACTACAAATTACAACACAACTTATAATGATCATACGATCTTGTAAGTAGTAAACTAATGCACAGGAAAAGCACGAAAGCACGGGACAAAAAGGGTTCTCAAAGATTCTTACGAGTCCATTCATTCATCGTTAGATAAAACATTTTATATTTATGGAAATACTGTTGAAAGGTTTTCCAAATTTTTACAATTTACTTCAAATTTTCTTCTCTTAGCAACAGAAAATACAAACAATTTAGTGATATAGTTATAATGCTTATTTCTTGTTACATAGCATGGCCACACAAAAAAGGTATTTTAAAATTCCCCCCGAAATTGCTAGTTTCGGTCATAGAATTCCATTTTTGAATAAATAAACCTTTAAACATTTTCGGTTATTTGTGCTGGCTATAAAATTAATATATGATTAATAATTAAAAAGTATTAACGTAATCCAAATCCAATATAATTAATTACAGTATTGACTAAAATAGGCAGGCTCTGTTTAAAATCGTGATGTGTTAATATTTCATACAATCTGTTCGTACTAGCACAGTGCTTTGTAAAAAGTAACTAGCACTAAAGATGAATCGCAAACATTATTTTTAAAGCCAATTGTAATAAATACTCTGAATGTTTCGAGATTACAATTAATTAGTAGCTTATGGCTTTGTTAAAAACGTCATTTATTCGTCCTGCATTGATCTAAGTAGTTGTCGTAATGGCCACGCCGTAAAGCCGAACAACGGGTGCTGGGTTTTATTCCCGGTGTGGTCAAAATTCGTGTGATGAGCGTATTCGTTATATAATATATTATAAAGATAATACTAGCTGACATAAGGATGCTAATACAACTGATTGATGACTAACCTTGGAACTAATCGACAGAGGTTTAAATCCAGATACTATATCTCAAAAAAATATCACAACACTTGAAATGAGTTACTAATGGCAATGGAGTCAGATCAAAGTAGTCTCAACTGGTATTTAAAACCATTCTTAATTATCTGCCTATTATGCTGCCCGTATCCATCCAAATCCAAAAAATCCGTTCACATCGTAACCCGCGAAATGTAATTTTACGTAATTTCACAACATTTTCCGCTCCGATCTTATTGATATAAGCGATACCCTATAACCTCCCTCGTTAAACGGATTATTTAACATAAAGAGAATTTTTCATTTGCAGCGGCTGAGATTAGCGCATTTAGCCAAACAAACTCATTTATATTGGTATAGATTACTAACGTATACACTTTGACCAACTGTAGAAATAAGCCTCCAAAGACGATATTAATCAACCACAAAGCGTGACCAAAAATCACTAGCCGTTTGGAGAAACATTACACAACTTCAAAACAAATAAAACATGAAACAAACGATTCCACGAACCTTGGAGCTAAATAAATAAAAAGTTTGCTTATTCCTTTATTCGGGACAAGTTTATTTAACTTAGGGAAATAGTGAATTGAAAACGTTTAGACGGATTTAGTATGGATCTTTGACTTTGTAGTATATTAGAGTTCGATATTAGACTTCTACAGTTATATGAATATGTGGTTATTTAAATTTTATGTTATATTATTTTTTGCATTTTTCTACGTAAGGTACTTCTCGACATACATTACAATTAGGACATAATAAAATAACCTTACGACGACTGAATGAATAAACAGTATATTCTTAGATAATCTAAATAGTATAAGCGTAATGATTTAATTAGTATCTGAAATAAATAGCTTATTATTATTATTATTATTATTATTTACATAAAAATATAACGCAGTAAAAAGTGAAGAAATTAACGTCGGAGCAAAATTATTTTTACAACACTTAATGATTCGATGTAGAATGATGTAGAATATTGCGCAGCGTGTCTTAGATGCAAAGTTTAATACAAAATAAATGAACTCACAAAATTGTTTTCCCTGAGGGGACATTAAGCGTGAGCCCAGAATTTCTAAAGTAATCTGAACCTCAAGGTTTGCAAGGTTTTATTAAAATAAAACTTTAATTAATGCGATACTTTGGTAACACCCGTGCTAATGAATGTTGCACGTAGCCACGCAAAATTTCGCCACACAACTTCAATGTATACATAATTGTTTTAATCAGATACACACTAAAAACCTCTTGATGCTATAAAAGGGGCACACTTATTTTTCATTTAAATTGGACATATATCCTGCATGCCAAATACTGTTGAAATACTCGAAGTCATGGGAATTTCAGCCAACAATTTATCACTTACTATCGAGAGTAGCTACACATATTTTTGACGAGTCGAGATGGGTTTATATTTTAGAGTTCCGTAAAACTATTACCGTCTTCTGTTACATAGTTGAACTATCTGGTAGCGGTTGGCCAATCTATGATACTGTTATGTTATCATATGCGACAGCCAACCTTAAGAATGACTTGATATTGATCAAAATAATTATTTTATTATATCTCTGAAATAATATTAGACGATCCAGTTGGCGCAACCGTGACTGTCGGACTGCCGAAAAGATGACTCGATTTCCGACGGTCAACAGTCGCATAAAGTCGTGTGTTTGCGTATATTAGTTGTATTTGCAATCATATCAAGCGAGATAATATGATACTCAGTATCATAAAAACCAATCAATATGAATTCAAGCATTCGTTTAACTTAAAATAATCTTCATATATTGCATAGTATAAAAAAACAACACTTCGTATTATAACCCCTTGGTTCGAATGCAAAGGTTGTACAATACTTTATCTGCTAACAATGTTGACGTATTTGGCGACACCATAAGGGTATATAAAATAAAAATTATCGATGATCTATCGGAGCTGGAGAAGGTGTAATTCTATAATTTTCTTTGCTTTGTTGCATATGTCTGTTGTTTTCTGGTATTTTTGTTTTTAGTATAGTTTAGTTTAGTTTTTTTTATATATAGTTTATTTTTTTCCTTAATATATATTATATTATGGTAGTATAAATAAAATATTTAACTTAACTTAGTATAAAGTATTGGCTATTTCTAATTTACATATCACAGTTTTGGTTGGTTGACTGTACTGATGCTTTTTGTTTTCTTGTTTATATTTGTATGTCAATTGACTGTATGTGGTGTAATCTTAATAAACAAATAAATAAATAGTAATCCCAAATACTTTTATATATTTTATATTGTCTTTAGTACACGTTTTAGACTTAAATATAGATTTAATTTTGTTTAATTTAACACGAAAATAGCAACTTGAAATACAAAGTACTTTCATTTTACAACTTTCATCTAGATAAGCGAATCAAATCAATTTTATCCAACGATAGACTACTTCAAAGGATTATATTATTCTCTTTATTTGTGTACTATACATTGAATAGCCACTCCGGCGTCACACGTGAAGAGAAAAAGATGTTTGCGCTGTCCTTCAATTGGATGTCGGGACAACAATGGCTGGTCTTATAGATCTTCATTTGTTCGAAAACTCTTAATAATAAAGTAATAGAAAATAAAAGAAACACTTTAAAGTTTTGTACGTATTATACAGGTTTTCGGCAAAAATAACTCAAGTACGGGATTATCTTTCTTTTGACTGAGTCTGAAAGCCATTACTCAGGAGCGCCTTAATTCAGTTCAGTGCCAACGATAAAGTTTGATAATGCTAATCATTTGAGTCAGTTGACATTTTTAGGGTTCCGTAACGACAGTGTAATACCGTCTGGATCATCTGGATGTATCACATTAACAGTTTAAATTTTCACAGATAATATGTCTCTCTTGCTGCTATAAAAACGAATTACGAAAAAACAGAAAAAATCAATTTGTTTAATGTGGCTCCTGTGGTCCGACACGAAATCCATCCAGCCATCTTGTATACAAATCATTATTTCACAGTGAAAATAAATGCTAAAATATTATGATTAATTTATGAAGAAAAATACCTAAAACCTACCAGGCTACATTGCTGCAGAGCGATCAATATTCAATATAGGTATAGATCCAATGATTTCTTATATACAACACTTAAAAAGCCTCAAACCTATTCCCAAAAAGTCCTTTTATGATTTAATAGAATTACCAACGGCATACGTAATATTTCACCTGAATATTTTTATTAAACACGATATTGGGTATAATAATTGGAACGGTCAGCTCGTGACTCGAATATAGGTGCCTATTAATTCTTAGCAACTGAATACCAAGATACAAATAATTCTGTCACGTAATCTAATATATACAATTTTGTGTTTGTTATTGAACTCTTTTGATAAAGCTTAAGCGGTAAGCTTTTTGTAAAAATAAAAACCTAAATTATTAAAGTTTTTTAAGTAACAAATAAGCATTGTAGACAGTACTAGAGAACTAAGTTAATGTTATCTTCAGTTTGATCGTATTTGCAACATAATACAGGGAAACGTAGGGCAGCCCCGAGAACGAAACTTATGGAACAGCAACAATAAAGATTTATCAAAAATATGTTAATTTTTTTAAATCTATTCTACAGAGCACTAAATTGATGAAAATGCACAGTTTTGTATTTTATCAATATGCAGTTTTATGCACCAATTTATTTTAATACAATCGTGAATACTTTAATACAAGTGAATAAAGGGACAACTCTCAAATCAGAAGGCCTGTGAACGGGCAGGACTCTCACCGATCCCCATGAACACTCACAATGTCAGAGACCTTGCAAGTGCTTGCCAGAGGTTACCCTTCCCAAACCCACATCAATCAATTAATTGTTTACCAAGCTTTATAAAGGCTGTGCAATCGCCAAATACCTTAAAGAGACTTAAGACACAAAGTCAAATTTATTTCATTTTACAAAAACTCGATGTAGAAGATGAAGTGAAATAAGAAACAAAAGACAACGTCAAGAAAGAAATAGTTATTGTAAATAAAAGAGGGAAGGAGACACATAAACTGTTTTTATTAATTTTAATGTCAGCTGTCAAATCCAAGATGGTGTCTTCGAAAATGTAACGCATCGTATTAATTCTAGTTTAGTTATAATAAAATTTTCTATTTAAGTTAAGGATATATGCATCAATTGTAAATTTGATGCGTCTTTATTTTAAGGTTATAGATTATTTATGTGTATAATTAGAAAGTCCTATTAATAAAACTTTATTTACAGAGCCACTCCTTTTATTGCATTCTTAACATGAGATATATTTTTATCTTATATAAATCTCTATTATTATTTATCTAAATATTGCGGGTACGTGGGAAATACACATAGGTACGGAACAACATAAAATACAACTAAAATATATCAATAAAAGTGATATTATAATAATAAGTGAGCTTAAATGCTGCCAGCATAAGGGTAGACTGTCTGTAAGGGAGTAAACTTATTTCATTTATTTACTATAAATTTTACATTTTACTTTTGTATATATTTTTAATCTTAATTACTTAAATCTTAATTTTCTGTGTTTAAGTTAGATTAGATTTGGACAATATCTTAAATGAAAGCAAACTTTTGAAACTAATGAATGAATGAAAATAATCGTTCCCAAGTTTTGAAAATGATTAAAAATTTAACTATTGAATAAGCTGTAAGTTTACTAAGTAGTTAAGCTGAACAAGTAAAGATCTTAATCACTGTTTAGCCAAGATTAAAACGGTTTTAACAATAAAATTTGTATTAACAATGTTATTTCAGTTTTCTTCTCTTTGCCCTTAATATTCGCTCTTATGAACTTTCTCACGTTTATCGTTTGCATATAAATCTATTTATTTTTTCCACGATGTGAAACCTTCCAATAGAGGTATTTCCTAAAGAAAAAAGCTTACCGTAATCTAAAAGGCCGGCAACGCTCTTGCTATTATCTGGCCTTGTCTACGGCCCGTTTTAAATTATAAACAACTGGAGTTCGCACATAAGCCCTTATACACACACTGGGATTCACGCGCGTATATATAAACTCAATCACTTAAATAAGATAAAATATAACGTTACTTTTATCTTGTTTAAGGTTTACCTAGTTGTATTTACTGGTGAAGGTCCGCTTCACTAGAAAAATGGATATCTACCCTTTGTACTATTACCCTTGGTGTATCATGTGTAAATGGATGGAACGATTACGCAAATTCTTTTTGGTTGTGTTTATGTTCCAGGAAAGGTTTTTAGGAAGAAAAGTATGGTGTATCGTAAAACGAAGCGTTTCAGTTCATATTTGTTTCTAAGAAAAAATAACGGAGCTATGAAATACTTCGTCTGGAAGAATTTCAAGTGTCTTACTAACTGATCATGAGATAGCTTAGTGACAGTTGGGAAGACAATAGACGGACAGCGAAGTCTTAGTAATAGGTTCGAGTCTCAGTACCGTCAAATCATACGGTTTGAATATTTTTTTAATTATACCAATTCAAATTGAATAATACGGACAACGACGAAGGACAACGTTTGTCTGGAAAGCAAGTTTAATAGGTAAAATAAATGTATTTAGTACCAGTAATACAGTATTTTCAAGTTCTTCGAATTTAAATACTATGAACTGATAACGTTACAAAACAAAATTTGTTTAATTTGGTTTTGAAAGCTGGGTAACACTTTCTTGGTAAGCGAATGTCTAAAAGATAAACGATTCCCTGAAAGAATATTGAAAAGAAATTAAGCGTGATTGATCACTTTACGGGGAATACTAAATTTTGATCTAAAATCTAAATAACATTTTCCACTCGCCCGTTTAAAGAAAAGTTATTCGGCATACATTACGTGGTGGTCATTTTTACCGAAACTTTGTTTAATTAGCGAATTTATATCAAGTTTGAGAAATTTTCTGAATTCTAAATACAAAACACTTGCTAAATTGGGAATACGCCTGAACATTTTTTCATTATAAAGCGTCTGTTAAATTGTAAAATAGAAAATTTATATTCTATAATTTATAAAATTTATAATTAGCGCCAAACTGTCGTAGCCAGATACGTAACGCATTTGCCATTGATTATAGAAACGGCGCGCAAAAGCAAATGAAAATGAATACTTTCATAATAATTTGTCTTCGATATTCTATATTTAAATATGTTATTACCGAATCACTTTGGCATTCTAAATTCGAATAAATCGAGCTGAAACCCATTGTTTAAGCCGGCGCGGCCGGACGGAAATTAAAATTGGAAAAAATAGGACTCTTTATCATTATTTTATAACAATTATCCCAAATTGGTAATTAGAACGCAAGGACATCTGCAAAGAGAAGAAATTAGGTTAATGAGAGGGAGTTTTCGGGACATCGGAGTTACATTAAGGTTTAATAACTTGAATGATTATGCGGAATCAATTTTCATTCGAAAAAGCTACCAAAATAACAAAGGCAATAAAATAACTTTGAAAATGTAATTGAAACATAATCTTTTGACATTTGTGTCAAATAGTCCACTGAAATTGTTAGATTTTCTTTAGTTTAGTTTATTACATTACTTTTAGCCAAAATTGCAAGTGCTCTAAAGCAGTGTTTTTCAACCTTTTTCATGATGCGACCCCCCTGGTATATAAAAATATTTCGTGACCCCCCTGGTATAAAAAAGTATTTCGCGACCCCCTTTGACCTTCGGTTTTTTATCATGTATGTAGGTGTGCCATACACCTACCATACCCACAGTATTACCATTAACAATATTAATTGTGTTTAATTTTGTTTTTTTTTTACACAGAAGCTCGACCCACAGGTTGAAAAACAATACTCTAAAAGTCAAAACTATTCAATCTTAATAACAATTAATAAGACAGAAACTGACTTTAAAAAAAATATTTTAAATCATGTTTCAAAGTTCTAAACAAACAAAAGACAACTTATGAAATTTGTCAATATTGATGTTCTCAACTACATTTTTAAAGGTGTCTTTTAAATTAGCATCAGCGGCGAAGACAACATTGCAGCATTCCAAATTCTAATCTCTCACCTAGAAAATGTATTTGTTTTAATACTAGCAGGCTGAAAATAAAAACATGTGACCTACTTATTACAGATAATACCATACGCAGTTATATAACTGATATTGCCCTAGTATACAAAACGATTTTTGAATTACCGTCCGAGAGTGGAAAACGTATTCATTTCCCAAGATCCTCAAATGACGAATGGTTTTCGAAGTCTGACAATAAGGACTGGGGTTTTTCGCTAATGCTTTTATATGATGACGTCTGTATTTTAATAAAAGGAAACATTTTATTGTTATGATTATTCGACGTGACACGGAATATTTATTTCGTAATCGGTTTTATTAGGTTTGTGGATTTATGACGGATTTTATGATTCATAAGTCTTTAGCCTCGCATTCGGATTGGGCCGTTTGGTCTCGTTGGATCGTCTGTTTTGTGGTTTATGTAAGTACATATGCGTTGGTATGGTAACCAAGTGGTTCCCATACCAACGCATCTTATGCACTGATGACGCTTTTCGGCATCTTCATATTTGAAAGTTAAATAAAGAAAATTATCCAAAACTATAATTAAGTAGTTCTATTTTCTTATTACTGTGTAATATAATGTAATATAATATTCCTTATAATGTATATAAGGAAGTAAATTGATTTTATAATAAGTTTTAGACAAAAGGTGATGTGTTCTAGGTATGGTGTGTCTAACGTAGTTATAATATGTCATATTATTTTGCTGATTATGTAGCAACTATAGAAAATGTATTTCATCTGTATCTAGACCGAAATAAGTGCAAATTATTATTATTTTACATTACTATATTTTCTTAGAAAAACCTAATTACCATAGGAATTTCATAGCAATATCTAATTAGGGCATTGGTTATTCAGACTGTCACAAATTTTTACGGGAAATAATTTTATTACAATCTGTCTTCGAGGCTATATACTGAACCAAGCCGCGAAGGCTTTTTCAAAATTATTTCGATGTTATTCGCGAAATATTATCGCGCGATTTTTTTTCCACGAAAAACCGTTTCGTTTTTAACAGATTTTATCATCAAAATACCATAAAGTCTTATTGTTATGCTGTATAAATACTAGAAACAAGCCATATAATATTATAAATAAACAGAAACAAGCATCGGAACAATGTTTATAATGATTTTTATTGAAAATAAAAATAGAACAAATTCCTAGTAGAATATATAAAATGGCCGTCTCGCATGTCGACAAGCACCAAGCCATTTTGAGCTTTATTTTTTTACAGCTACGGTATTGAATTTATTATTGGCAGTAATTTTTATAGAAACGAGAACTGTCGATCGTTATATCGATAAAGGGGGGCTACATTTTATAATGTTCTTCGATGATGAAATTGTTTAAAGAACCAGTGTGATACAGTATGGCGTGAAGTTATATCTTTATATTTTATTTCATCTAGTTATCGATTGACTTGGAGGCTAAAAGAAGAGTCGCCCTCAGACTTCGTCGTGAAGCTATACGCCTATAACGAACACATGTCAAACCACGGCTGTGAGTTCTATTGCTCATATTGTGTATCCACATTTAGGTGTTTTTTAATTTGCTATTATTTTTTAGTATAATAAATTTAGGAAGAAACCCGTCCCGTCCTTACTCTGCTTACTTCACTTGTTTGTGTTACAAAATATTTGAATATGCATCTGATTTATTGTATTTTATTTAAATTATCCGAAACCTAAAAATTATCCACGAACAGGCAGACTCAGCGTGGGACACCCTCCTGCCCGCTGGACCGACGACCTTAGGCAGGTAGCCGGTAGTGGCTGGATGAGGCCTATGTCCAGCAGTGGACGAGTATAGGCTGATGATGATGATGATGATCCGAAACCTACATGAACTTTATCGATAAAACAACGAAAGTTCAACGACCAACCCTAGTTGAGTTTTTACTCCATTATGCCTGTTTTAAAATGGTTTTATTATTACTTTATATATTATACATTCTAAATGCTTTTATAGATATTTTTAATTTTTTTAGATAGTCTACATCCTTGTTCATTGTTTTATACTTCATTTTCTAATTATATTTTGTGAAATCTAGCCCACAAAATAGTTTATTTTTATTTTTTATCACGTATAAGAAACACTGTTATTTTAAAATATTAGATTTGATATCAAGCTGAAAGTATAATTATCAATTAGTAAGTTGCCTTTTACAGAATGTAAAAATATGATTTAGTTGCAGAGTCCCGGCGCTCTGGTCGCCTGGCGCCTCGGTCGTTTTACGACCAAGGGATACAACAGGTTAAAACAAGTACAATAATTGATTGATCGATTACTTTCTACTCAGAACAATTTTACAGTTACCGAAACATCGATAGATGGCGGTCGTGACGACTGTACAAATTTACGCTTTTGCTTTTATTAAAAAAATAGTTCATAGATATCTATATTTTTCAATTTAGACTTTAAGGAAATGGAAAGCAAATATATTAGTAGAATAATAAAAAAATAAAAAAGATTTTATAATCTTTAAAAGCGCAAAACTTCATCGACTCTATAGTTGAAAAACGTAAAAAGCATTTTTCCCGCTATTCCTTAGGGCATTTCCCTGTCATTTTCACATGTAAGCAGCCGTGCCCTATCTAGTGTGTACGTGCCTCATTAGGAAGGGTCTTAATGACATTGGTCGAATTCCTTGAGATTTCACAAATAAGACGTTCTGAGGGAACAGCGAGTGTTACTTGACTTTAAATATTAACCTGTTTCTATTTCAAATTTTCGCTGGTTTACGAAACCTATGAACAGTTACTAATTCAGTTGCAATTCTGCGTTGGAGACGTCCACTTAGATAAGCAAACAATTAGAACATTATACATAATAAATCGTTCACGATTTGAACTAAGCAATTGTTTGAACCTCTGTCAGATTGTATATACTTAATGTCGTGTTGAAAAGAATTGAAAGTTATTAAATTTAAAAGCGATGCAATTTTTTGTGGATTTATTTATCTGTTTATAACTGATAAATATAAATAATAATAATTAATATAAAGCTCTAAATACCTATCAGTTATTTTTCTATTTTAGGAGTTACGTAACTTATCATATATCGTAAATACAGCCTGTTAAGCTAAAGATAAGATATTCATGTCAGTCGTGTGGGACCGAGTTGGTTCAGAGTTTAATTATCTAAGTTTAAGACGAACCCAGGAACTAATTGGTAAACATAATAATCTCGTTATACTGGTTGACCTTTGGAATAGGATAATTCTGGAGCATTTAAAGACCACTTGAACTTAAATTGGAAGAAATAAATAGTGAAATTATAAATAATTTTGACGACTGTTGGCGCTATTGCCACCATGCCACGGCGACTTGCGAACACAAGGTTACATTATCGGATCAACATTTGTGTGATAGACATCTTCGTTGCCTATCACACAAATATATATAGGTATCTGTTCTGATATTTACATAATAACACCTTTATTTCACATATAATTTAGTTCATAACAAGTTTCCTAATCTAAGTTCTATAATTAAAAAATATCAATACTAATAACAAAACCTGTTTTAAAATAAAGCTACCTCTACCGTCTTATTGACCTTGAGAATGCTGTCAGTGTTGTAGTGATACCATTTTGCATTATAGCTGAAAAGCGTATGAATATCGTTGTGCAAACATATCAGAAGCGCTACAACGCGATGACAGTCTCAAGAGCATCCCACATATATACACACTAGATGATCCCTCCATCTGAATCAATAAAGAGAGCCGTAAACGACATTACATATAAATACACATATTATTTGTATAATGTAATGTCTCTAATATAAATGCGAGTAAAGTATTTATGTTCAATTAAGAGTCTATTTAAATGTGCATTTTGAAAGAAATATCGATTTTTATTGTAGTGGTTCCCTATATCGATTGTAACGGCTTACATAAAACATAAAGATGATACTATAAATTGTTTTTTTCAGATATATAAGCTTTATTTTTTTAAACTTTTCTTAATGTCCATTTAGTAGATTTTACGTGACACAGTAATAAACCATACATGCATACACACTTTCGTGTGTTTAATATAAGTAGGATAAATATAGTTATGATGTTGAAAATATTGTTATATTACTAACAAAAGCAAGAAGAAAGAAAGCAATATTTCATTTTTCAATTATATTCATTACATAAATGTTGATTGTACCTAGACTCGATCCCAATCCTTCTATTCGCCAGTCCGGCATGGCGACCATAGCGCTGATTGGTTGCTCAATAATATAATATATTATCATATGTAAATACGAAAAGTTAAATATAATATTATTAAAATAGTTAAGTTAAATATATTATTATTATTTTCAGTATATATACAAATTAAATAAAAAACGTCGATATTTAACACAATTCAAATCCGGCAGTCACTACACTAATTACATAATGGTAGCTCAGTTGAGTATAAAACCTTAAGACCTACTAATTACGAGAACGATAAATAATTATACTTCTACTTAAATATAAGGGGTGGCCATAATATACTCGGCTAACTTACTAATGTCGGGTAAAGTGGTTAATGTCTTACACGAAATGGTAGATTGGTGCATGATCAGTCCTGGCCGCAACCAATCGACTCGGTTGTATGACATATATTCCAGCATAAGACTGGTGAAATGGACAGACTACTGCAATACCGACTACGACACCAATTGTTCCAGGAGTTTTGGATAGGAGATTGTACGTCTTCACAATTCTTGGATTCAATTATTTTTTTGTCTTTCTCTAGAACTTCATCTCAGTCTAACACTAACATAAAGTTACGATACGTTATAAAATTCAACTGATTTTTTTTTATTCATGACATAATATTAACATGATACCACCAAATCCCAAGTCAAGGTCGAGAAAAAATGACAAGAAAATGTCCGCCACTCTTTCCTTTGCCGCGTATGTTTTTCTATACCATCACATCAAGCTCCAATAGACATTTAAGATAATTTATAGGATTAATTCGATGTTTCAGTTTATTGTCACTAATATACAATTTAAATTTTATTGCCTTATACATTTGGTCACCCAAACACCGAAGAATAAGAGAAAATACTGGAGCTGTGAAAAATTACTTCGACGGGCCAAATGCACGCCATGTCGTTAGTTTACGAATTAAAAAGGAATTAGAGAAAATAAATTAAGATTTATAGTAGGTATTTATATCAAATTGACGCGATTTTATTTTATTATATATATATATATATATATATTTTTTAATGTCTACAAGTTTTACCGTATGAATTAGGTAGGCGTGTAAATATTTATTTTTACCAACAAAACCCACTCTTAAGATTGGTCTTAAATCCAGCAAAAAGTATAAAGTAAAAGTATATTAGTAATGATTTAAGAAAATAATATATTTTGTGTAAATTTACTTAAGAGTTATATAGTTCTAATTAGGCCAATATCTCAAGTCTAGATCTTTTCTAGTTCGGATTCAGATCAAACACTGCTAATCGTGAACAACAAAAACCAATTTCACGTCGAAATATATATCTCCTTCGGTTAAAATGTTTGTAATAAGTGCGGAGTTCATAATCTACGAAATAAATATGATACTTACGTTGGAACAAACAAGTCAAACAAAGCATTATTTCCTTTCCCCCATAATCACTCCATTAATTCATACGATTCAGCCTAGTAAGCGATGTTTCATCTCTTTCACATTGATTTAGTTTAAGGAAGACGCCACGATGTCTCACTGTAAATATTTGTTTGTTGAAATGTCGGTCAGAGAACGTCTCTTTGGGTTATGCTGCAGGTGTAATTTGTGCAACACAAAATTGTGTAGTTGTCACTATGCCAGATTGCCGAATAAAGGAATGCGGATGTCTGAACAAAAAGTGAAAATATAATGTTTATCTGTTGTGTTAGTACTTTAAGAAGCTATAAGTATGTTGTAATTAAATCGTAATTACGAGTAATTACGTTTACAAAATGGTCAATGCGTGGTAAATTGATATTTCATTCGCTTGAATTGATTCGGTTCACATTCCTGGTTGCGTTAAGCCAAACAAACTTATAATATGTACTATGATAAGCGAAGCTATTAATTTGATATTGCATACCAATCAAAGTTTTTCCGCAAAGAAACAATTTTAAATGAAAGAAAGCTTAACTAACTAAATAGTTATATAAATATAACTATTTATTTATATAAATTATATAACTAAATAGTTATAATAAATTTATAGGTTTAGTTATAATAAATTATATAAACTAGCGAAATGGCAAGTTGGCATTTTATTTGAATTTTCGTGATACGCTGAATGTAATTTCATCGGTCTATTACATGTTGGTAAATGTTAGGTTGTAGGTACTTATTTTCAGGAACGTTACGTTACGTATTTTTTATTTTCTACTAAAAGTGTTGAATAGGATAAACTTATAAATAAATAACCTAACTAAACCTGACTTACTCTAATACAATGTAAAGAACATCGATATTTTTCTTAAGACGAAATCTAACGTGCATTTAATCTAGAAAACTACGACATAAAACTAAGCCGCTACATAAGTTAAAATGTTATTTGAAAAATACTGCGCTTTTTCATTGGCAGTTATAGATGTAAATCGCATTGATCGTACAAGATTAATGTGTTTTTCAACAGTTACATTTGATGCAAACCGGCCGGATTTAGAAAACCTATTTTCGCTTTTAGCTCTATTTAACCTACACACAAATACACAGGTATAATAATTTGTTAGTTTCAAGGGCGGTAACGTATTGCTATAACGCTGAAGTATTTGTTTGGTTATATGGCATGAAATATTATTAAAGTCAATAAAAACTGACTGAGTTCTCACAGTGAGTGAAGCAAAGAAATAATTAGGGCTGTCGTTTATATATTTCATAACTTACATACGTAACAATACATCCTAATTTATTTTAAATTGAAGCTTACAGTATTATTGTTTTAAAATTTTATTTTAAGCTTAGTATACAGGAACTGGTAATACTTTCCCTTAATATTTAATAAAAGCCGAAGAATAAATTGTGCTTTCTACTTTTAAGTAAAGTGTTTGTACACGCATTCTGGCCTGCTTACATTATAAAAAAATGTAATGTCAGGCCAAAAAAGGTTTTTACGTTATTGTTATGTGACAGCAATAAAATCAATGAATTATTTATTGATTAAGCTATATTTGAGAATAAAAAATATATTCCTTAACAGTATCTACACCCGTTAAAGACATCACAATATAATAAAACATTAAAATAATTCATTAGTCGGCGCTCGCTCTGCAGAGAACTATGAATACATACATTTTAAACACGATTATTTAACGTAGAAATTTCTTAGAGATTTAAAAAAAATACGTGGAACATAAAAAGCGTGGTATACAAAGTGCCTAAGCTCGTTCACCTCTAGTTTGATATTCAAATTACTTAGTGAATAAATTAAAAGTTCTACGGTTCACCTCACTACTAATTTCTTTGTGAAGTTAGCGTTGCATGGAATTACTAAGTCACTCCACAACAATTTGTCTTGCTGACACTATTAACGTAACATCTACTTAATATTTTATTTTACTCCACTTCAAGAAACAGTCTAGACTCAAGACCATAAGTGTCTATATTCCTTTCCATGATCAACCATGTTGTATATTTTATTTGTCTTTACATAGTTTCGCATAAAAATATTATAAAAAGATGAATGAAAAGAATGAAAGAAAACAAGACGGTTCTTAACTGAGATATGACATTTTAACAACTAGGCTTAAAAGCTTAAAATGGCTAGTACCTTCCAACTAACTAAATAATGACTAACTGACTATTCCTCGAATTCTCCCGAAAATTAATAGTTTAAGTGTGCGCGGTACCAGGCGCACATAACAAGTTGAGAGGACCTATTTTAGAGGTATTATGGTTATTAAGCCCATTAGCTTGTCGGTAAAGGGAAATAACCCTTGGGATATGTCTGAGTTACATCTCAATTCTCGTGTACTTTAGAGATTCTGGGGTTTTTATCTTACTTTTAGTAATGTAAATTACGATTTTAAATAATTAATGTTAATAAAACCCACATATTATGTACTTATTAATATCGTTTTATTACTATGGTTGATTAAAACGCCAATGTTCAATTAGTAAGATTCTCGATATAGTGAAAACCTGCCAACGTGATCTCACCAAAATATATATTTATTTCTTTTGTCCGATCCAGACATTTTAAATACCCAGATTACTCAAATTATTCATACAGTATGTATTATTACTCGCATTATAGTTGTTATATTGATAGCTATGTATTTATTTTCATATTAGCTTAAGACTTATTACTTCATTATTCTTATTGGATATAATAAAGCATTTACTCTCAGGGTCGCATTACTAGTACGCGGGTATTGATCAACTTTGCTTTTACTAACTAATTAATTTTATGATATTTTAAACTTTTATAACTTAAAACCATTTTTAATGAATATATCTAAGCAACAACATGAGTCCCTAAGCTCAATCTGTACAGTGGAGTCCTCCGGATTCCAGCGTCCTCATGAACAGATCCTACTCAGGAAATTGGTGACACTGACCAGGATTTTGATGGAGTGGTGTGGAGAGTTGAACACTGGGAGCGATGAAGGAAATCATCGCAGTTTGATGTTTTTTTAAATAATGCTACGAACATTCTGGTTATTCTAAGCGCCTTTATGAAACTATATGAACAATGACTAAAGAAATAGGCAAAATATCAAATAAATTAGCAATAAGACCTACTGTAATCCCGGTGCTAGTGTACAACGCACAATAGAAATGAAAACGTAAACCGAAGAATATTCCGTACTTTCTTATCTCTACATGTCCATGAAATTTTACGTACGAAGTGGAATGTAACCACGGCTTGTGTAGGGTGAGTATGGGTTTAATTAACCTTAATTTGCTTTAAGATATATATCAAAAGATATCATATGTTTTCCTATGTAATATTTTTGTATAGTAAATGTTTTAATTGTAAACAAAAATCTGTTCGAATACATTAAAAACCGGTTTGAATAAATTTTCGCAAAAAAGTATCGATTATAAGCTCCTGCTCCGCGTATCTCATTGGATAAGTATTTCACTTATCCAATAATGTCGTCACTTATCCAAAAATGTCGTCAATTAGAACTAGTCGTTTTTAATATAATATTTTTTATACAAATATACCTGATCAATAATAAAACTACGTCCATACAAATCTTACCTATTAATAAAAATTTAACAAAATGGCCACCCTACAATAACGAAGTAGTGTTGCCATAAAATAGCATTTTATGCGATCTTCAAGTATCATAAAAAGGAGGGTTACATACCGCGGCCGCTCCGATCCGGATTATAAACTTTATATAGTACGGTTATGGAAATTTTTTGGCACTCACTTCGGGCAAGGGTTGAACTTGAGTCCACTATCATTTCTTCACTAAAAGAGCTTTTATTTTATAGTTGTGTTGACATAGTATGTATTTATATAAATCCTAACATTATTTAATATACAATTTACAAGGTGACATTGTAATATTGTACCATAGATTGGTTACATGTTAACAAAAGAAGACAATTGCAACATTGTGAAATAGTCTTAAAGTTAAAGTGTAATATAAAGTTATAATTATTTTATTGAAAAAGTGTTGGTGAATTTCAATTTTAGTGCTACTATATAGTAAAATAGCTACATCAAATTAATTCCTTGTTATGCCCTTCGTTGTTGAAAACAGTACTATCGCATCGAGTGAGTTCTTTGAGTCAATGTTCGATATTAGCATGTAGTCCAGCTGTTCCAGTTTCAGTTACCTTTTCTTTTATACAAGGGGAATTCCTTTAAGACCCCTGGGCCGTGCAATGGTAGTGTGTTGTCTGTATCCGATTAAAACCCCCTTTCAAGTTACTGAACGTCCTTTTGGACCTTCAAATTTAGTCTCAATTTGCCGTATGTCTTATGAATACTAATAGTACACAGTTGCCAATACATATATTTCAACTTTTACGTATTTGTCCAGTAGCTATTTTCCAAAAGATTCTCTGCAGTTGACAAAACACGAAAAGGAATTATTCGGTCGAATTATTGCTATATCGTGATATTTACAGTACCATAAATAGAATTTAAATAAATAGAACTTATTTCCGTATTTGGCCTTGACATTGTTAAGCTTTAGCAAAGGTCACGGCCAACGACTATAAATATTGTAACGAAATCAATCGCTGTAAATCTCCGAGTTTTTTTATTCGTTTTGATCGTTTTAATCCTATTTTCATAAATATTAAGCCTTCAGCTGGATGTAAAGATATTGGAATTTAATAGTCTAATTGGTTTACACGAATATCAACAACTCGAAATTTTCATATTTGTTATATTATATTAAACATGTATTGGAACTGTTGCATTGGGTGACTATGAATACTTATAATAAGGAAATATGTTAAAGGAGTTCTAAAAGTAGTCTTCAAAAGAATACCTTCTTAGATAGCAAAACAAACAAAAGACGTACGGAAATTTGCTAATGAGTCTATATATCATTAGTTAGGTGCAACTGTGGGCGTTAAGTGTTGACTATAGATGAGGTATTTCGTGATAAAGGTTCCGCGATATATCAGCCAACTTTAACAAAAGGCTTTACTGGGAAATTGTTCAGGGCAATTTATTGAGTTATTCTGTATTTATAGATTTCGACGAAAGTAAATCTGATGAGGTATTAGGCCAGACGATTTGATTCTCATATATAAGAATAAACGCTAAGTTTGCGTGGTGAATTTAAAAAAGTCAACCAGTACTAAGCTAAACAATTATTATTTGGGTTAGTAGTCTCACCTATTTCATAACCTTACAACCTAAGTCTAGATGAGAGAAAAAGACGCAGATGGAGATGTCACAAACTTCATATATAAAATGATAGAAACTATTTGTATCTACTCTACACTCATAGATCTTATCGTGCCGTGCTATCGTAAACAAAATCCAACAGTGCTTAGTCAAACTATTTTATATAGATAACATTGTACTCTTATGGACGTTTCAATAAAAAAATAATTTTCTTATTACGTTTTCAATTCGTTCACAAATCAGCAGCAAAACTGCTAAGAAACTCCTAGTCTCTCTTTTAAATCGCCATGTTATAAGGTTCTTGTTAGGGGGTTGCAACTATTACGCTCTTCATGCCTTCAATGTTTCTGAACATCAATATATCCTCGTTATGGGTACCTAAAAATAAAGGTACTGAACTGAAGTTCTTACAAAGGAGTGAAATAATATAAGGTTGAAGACTTTTACTTTCATTTTCCATTAGGAAATGAAATACACTGTCATTGCAACTTTACAACAGCTATTTCGATCAATAGTTTAGGGTTAAATTACCGATTTTACCACACAAAAGGTCAAATTTACCCATACCGAAGTGAGAATGAAAGGGTTAATATCTCTTTGGGCAAATTTGCTTTTGTCGTAGTGAAAACAATTTGTTTCGCGGTCAAACTTGTTCAATGGACATTTTATTGCTTGGAAGCTTGAGTTAGATTTTTCCTTACAGACTTTTATTTACTTATATTCCTGAATTTTTATAAAACTCTTATTGTATTGTAATTTACATCACTGTGAAATCCACATAAATCGTCTGTAAAGATCTAGCAGCAAACAAAACATTCACTTAAATAAACCAACGCATTATCCACAACTATTGTTATATTTTAATTTACATCGGAATTAATCGCTCTAAATATACTCAATATTATATATGAATAGAAGAAATCGATTTAAACAATAGTCCGCTTATACTATACACTTTTAGTTTTTACTATGAATGTCGTAATCATCGTTTTTCTCTGGAAACTGATCTTCCATCAAAAGAACATCAAAAATCTATTAATTCTATATTAGTTTACGTTCAGAATTAAGTGACTGTAAATGGCTTCAGTGTGATAAGAAATCGGACTTGAAATTTAAGGTTTAGTTCTTATTTTATATACAAAAGAGATTTATATAAGAGACAGAGGAGAGAGATTTATAGAAGAGATGGTCATCATAATCAGAATAAAAAAAAATTGCGTGAAAGAGAAGAAGATTAGTTTATTTGGCAATGTAACGTATTAGTTAACAAAATCTTAAAACACTGTGCCATATTTTAAAATGATAAAATCGAAATTATTGTGCTACATGTACATCACAGCTATAGATAATTCAGTATTTACTTGATCATCGCCTTACAATAAAACCTTCTTTACGTTTGATCAACCCCTTTCATCTTTTCTCTACTCTGCGGATGATTTTTGTTCATCTTCGAGTCGCGCTTTATTTTTTACCAGAGCAAGATTTTCTGAACGATATCCCTTTTAAGTTCTTTGTTTATATATCGGGGCATCTATAAACGCGAAAAATTACAAACGAAACTAACACGACACAAAAGTGTTTATATTTCACAAAGTAATTTTACTTTCTTTCATTTTCAGAACTGCTTTTTTCGATAGTTTTTCTTTATGTAGGTGGTTAGTCTTCACGTTTGTCGCACTATTGATATTATCTGTAACAGCTGAGGCGCATTTCAGCGCGCTTCTTAACCTCATAAGCAAGAAATCTTGATTCGTTGGAGTTGCATACCGTGAGTGTCACCCGCCGCTGCTCTCTATATTTATATTCAACTTTATTATTCGAAACTGTTTCCATACATATTTTTGAGTGAAAAACGTACGTTGGACGTTATATAACGTACCATATAACGTTAACTTTATAGAATTAAAAATGCATTCTATAGTACCACTTAAAGGGTACATAATTTTTTAACAGGTTGACTTATTTTCAGAATAGACTCACGTTTGATCTGTATTGGGTATATAAGTACTTCCCAGTATATATAAATATTGTATAATTAAAATGTTATATTGAAACAAAGCTAATTATAGTTCTAAAAGGCTCTTTATAAGTATGGTTCGCTTTAATATTCATGTTAATTAGATTTTCAGAGTTCTACTTAAAATATTAAATAGAAATTCTATTCGATATTGACTTATTTCTACTTTGCCCAACTCTGCACCAGAATGTAACATATTTGTTAAAAGCTTAGGTCAATGTATATAAGCATTCGTTCGATCAATAGAATATTTTATTTATTAATTAAAACATCTGTATTAAGCATCTGTTGTATTGTTTTAGTATAAGATGTTTTTAATAAATAATATTAATAATAAAATTGCTCATTTTTATATACAAACGTTAGCCTGTCACGTTAACTGTCCCGTTTTACACTATTACAAAAGTTGAGTACAAATGAATCCCCAAATAAAGTAAGAACATTATATGACCATATAGTACTACCTATTACCGTATAGTGGTAGTTTTATATTATAAGCGTTTTGTTTGCACCAATTAAACCAAAATTCCGCCAGATCTATCGCCGAAAGCGCTAAGTTGGCAACACCAAATTGATTGCAAACGAAAAATATAACAGAATCAGTTTTTCAGTATAGTTTCTATATAATAAAGAGAATATTGAAACGAATCTCTGTAATGAATCTCACAATTACATACATCATTTGTGTATAGGAATAATAAGTAAGTTTTCTGATGTAAATTTTATATTGTTTGATTTGTACTTTGACTTGGAATATACATTCCCAATCCGGAGAAACTGCAATAAATAAGTTACTTCCTAATTGTATAGGATTAATTAATGTATTTATATGAATACGATAATTGTATCCGGTACACACAGAGTGTCAACTCAGCTTTGAGAATCGCACACTAGGCTGGAAACTCACGGCTAATTGACAAAAGGCAGTAATCACGCATTGTCTACGCAAATATCACAAAAAACCTCGAAATTCAACGAAAAATCAGAGACAAATTGAAAGTAGATCAGTCAAAAGGTGGAATTAAATGCAATATGTTTTCCATGAACCACTTGGATAGGGAATTTTGATATCTGTCAGTTGTACGACTTAATATTCCAAGCCCTGTCGCTTGCAGACTTTTGATCCTTTAAGCACAAACCTAGGGCTGTCGACCGATTTTTTATCGAATGTGACTCATGGTTTCAGCTATATTTACTCCCAAAACCGTAAAAGGCAAAGTGGACCGTTTTAACTTTTACTTTTTTTTTTATTAGTTTTCTTCGATCGCTTGATGTTGAAGTATATGCAGGTGTAATAGTTGAACTTGCAACATAAGGATATATTTCACACACGGTCAGTTGGCCAAAGGTCAAAAGGGAAGTTAATATTATTATAGTATAATATAATATATATACATTAAACTTTTTTAATAACACTCTCTATTCGGCATTATGGCATGGCCATTGAACCAACAGGGTCCTCATGAATGCCTTTTATACTGAAATATAGAATTAATTAACGATGTGATGATAACCCTAGCAGGATCCTATTTCAGTTGAACATTACACGGCACTCGTGTAAACAATGTTTTTGACTTGACTGGCAAGTGAACGAGTGATTATTGCTTAAAGCTTTCATAAATGCGTTTTTAAGCTAAAAGTAACATATACTGGATGTTTATTTCTTTAATAGAAACCGATACAAATAAATTGCGAAAGAAATACGGAACAGTTCTTAGAAATATTAATAGTATCCTAACACAGATAAACCGAATATTCAATCAGGAATTACGAATCCTGAATCCAGAAGTAGGATATGAGCAATCGTTGGCCGCTCGGGGATCTACGAGTTTAAACTTTTTAATTCCATCTATTTAGGCAAGTGAGCGTCACTCATCTATTACCCTTGATACATTTCGACACTCGGCGTTTTGAATGTAGAATATAGCAGACCTTTACCGTAATACTTGTTATTTGCGCACATAAATACACATTGGGTGAGGCTACTGTTCTATCGCATGACCGGAGGGTTAAAGGTAACAAAAACAAGGTGTACTCCAGAATTTTAAACGATATTTATAAATTTGTTAATTAGACACCATCCCTATTCCTGACACAGAAGTGAGTTACTCAAAACAGTAACCAATTCTAAAGTTTAAATTTCGAATTTGTAACATCCAATGTCCGGAATATCCGTTCAGTGCTTATCACATTTCCGCTTTCCACCAACTTTAGTATCCGCTTAGATATTCTATTCTGAGTCTATAGAGAATATTATTGACAACTCTATTGCACTAGCGTTTGCTGTCATGTAATATTCAGACAAATAGGTAATTTTACAAGTGAATATAAATATAGATACGATAGACACTATAAAATCATATTACAATAACATTCGTATTTAGTTTACAGGCTTTTGACACAAAAATCTATGATCTGTGTTTCTATGTTTTATTGGTTAGGCAAAATATAAATAATAGGTAATATAGATCAGATATACAGGCGCCAGTAGTGTTATCATACATAAAACTTTCCGAAATATACGTATCATTTGGTCTTTTCAATGTAAAAGTGTGATTGGGGAACAGATGGCTTATTTATATTAATACTATTTACGTTTGGGCGCCAATTTAAATTGTAAAAACTAGTTCGGTACAATGTAGGAACCATTTATTCAATTCACATACACCTCTCACGTCAAATACATCTGTGAAAATTTCAACTATCTAACTATTGTGGTTCATGATATAATCCGAACAGACGGACAGCGAATTCTCAATAGGGTCCCGATTTTACCCCTTAGGTAGGGAAGCCTAAAAATGTAACTGTAATATTGAACAAGCCAAATAGGGTATATTAATAGCCTGTACTCAAGCATTTATAAGAAAATTCTGTATACTTTGACATTGACTGATGGCTACTTTTGTTTCAAAGCTAATGGTAATATGATGATCGAAGGAAAAGGTACCATCTCCTAAACTGTTTCAACAATGGATTATTTAAATACTCAAATATCTCCTAGTACAAAACATACTAAAACTAAAAAATCTAACTATATACATATATATTATGTCGAATAAATGAAAATTCAATATACATTTACAAGTATCATTTAATATCAGGTTCCACCTGTCCAGTCAGTTCCCTGACAGAGATTCAAGTGCATATTTTAAATATGTAATTTCGTATCCTATTTCCTATTTAAATGTATTTAAGTATCGCGAATCCAAAGACAATAAACAACTTGAAAAATATTCTGCAATATGAATAAAAACATAATTATCTCAAAATAACGTTCGTTTGTTGACGCAAAAAGTTTTGATTGAGTACACGAGGGTCATAAGTTTATTTTGCCTTTGTGAAGCTAAATATTATTCTATAAACACCCGAATATACAAAGCCGAAATTACTCTTCCATATTGAATGTATGAAGTTTGCTCATAAAGTGTCTGCTAATAAAGCCTGCTGACCGTTTGAAAATTTGAAATATGCACATATTTAAAGATAACGACCAAAAAGCTTTTTTTGATTAAATTGTTTTTATTAGACGCAAACGTTTTTATTTTTTGAGTTCTGTAACCAATTTACATCATGTTTGAATTTTTCACACGTATATTCCTGTTACGGACCATTATTTTCATTTAAATCGTTCGCCTCAGTCAATTTGGTCATGTTGTGATGCTCTATATATCTAGTACAGTCCAATAAACTTTGATTTTGAACATCATTTCTTGGTGAAGTCATACTCGTAAGTGTACATTCTCCCACAGTAATTATAAGAATACCTGCGCAATTAAATATAAACCTATCCAAGCCTCCACGCATTACTGACTGACCTTTGAACTTACAACTTCAATAATATTATTATAATTATTTTTACTTTTTCTGATGATTTTTTGTTAATAATATAGATGAATAAGCATGCAATTCTATGGGACATAAAAAGCTTCTCTGCGACCCGCGCTTAGCACAGACTCATTCATTCATCGCAATCAATTTCAAATTTTTGACGACGGGATTTGAGTGCTCATAGCCAATTCGAAATGACATCTTATTTTACATACCATAAGCTTTTGTTATCATTGTCTTGGTTTTAGAAACAACCACAGTAATTACTGATGTAAATGGAAATATTTTGATAAAAATATCATTTACCAATGAAAACATAAAATAAATTTAAATATTTGTAAAAAAATAATATATTTATTCATACACATGGATCGAAAGGAGTTTCACTGCAGTCGTGTGGTTCGCATTTCTCACTCGGTTGGTTATACATGAGAAACGTTAAAGTAGAAGTTAGATTGTAAGAATAAGAGGGAAATTCATATAAAGAACATTGTGTGCATTACCATAACTTATGTATCTATATATGTGTCGTAAATAAACCAATACCATAAAGCTGTGTCCACTTTCGGTTCTTTTATTTGGCCATCGGGATTGTGTTAGACCCGAACACGAATAATTGATGTGAATAAATTGTGAACGTCACTAGCGATCTGTCCGGCTGAGATTGCCTTGTAAATCTTGGATTTTGTTACTAAATAAATTGTTATTGTCTTTTTAGTAATACATAGATATAGTCTGTTAGCATATAATATCTCTATTTCTTTTACATTTATAGGATAGTTTTGACAGCGCACCGTTTTTTAAGTTTTGAAGTCATGTTTTAATTATGATATCGTGGATTCAATATTCGTCGAAATAATAATGGTTTCAGATGTCACCTAATTTTATTTTAATATATACAGATCTAATAACACATGTCTGTCTCAGAATCAGAAGAGTTTGGACTGTCTTATCCATCTTGGTTTTGGTGTTACAATAACATCTTCCGGGAGTGCGTTACGAAGACGACCTGTAAATATTTATAAATATGAGCATGGTCTGATCATACGTTAAAAACAGTTTGATCGTATGACATTTTTTAAATGAGACAAATGTTGAACTCATCTATTACTTTAGATTCGCCCCTAATCTATGGATTGTTACTTTAAAGAAAGATATTCAACAATATTTAAAAAATCATATATATAAAATAATATATAAAATGCATTCGCACACCTGTCAAGAATAGATTCTAAAATCACTTAACGTGAATTAACCTATACAAGATAACCGATTATTTCGTGAGCTAATCAGATATTATCTATACGACCAACAAGAAACACTATACGTTTTTCTCTGCCAGTGAATCAGTGCTCGCAATAATTATCGGAAAGAAATCGGAGCAGGAAAATTTATGGCAGCGAGGGTTCGATACATACATCTTGATTACTTTTCACGTGGGAAAATTCTGTATTTGCCTTTTAACGCCATTTGCGCTATCGTTATTTAATATTATCATATGGAAGAAATTGTATGGAATCTAACACCCAGATGTATTATGTATCCTTTGAGGCAAACCACATTAATGATATTGATATTGGTTTAATTTCGTCAAATTGTGTTTTCGCTGTGGTGAAAAGAAACAGACGTGGTGCAATTTGACTGATATAAATCTTATAAATTGGGAGGAAGAATCGTAATATCTTTTTCTATGCTTCGTTACATAAATTATATACATCTTTTATATGTTGTGTACGGGAATCATACTTTGAACTCGGTGACATCTGAAACTTACCCTTGCAACTCTGAGCCTTTCTTTGTCTTTATATAACTGTTATTTTTTTAGGATATTCGTAATAGAGCTACAAGGGCTACTACTGTTAATAAAACTAATATTTCGACAATTGAAATTAACAGCGTACACCAAACGAGCTTCTTACAATATATTCATTGATATTATTTAACTTTGATTTATGCACTTTAATTGAATTGCTCAATTATGCGTGTTATCTTGAATTACTTTGTGTATACCACTTGACAAATATTTTTTATTATTATTCTATTAAGTCGTGGCTTTATTAGACGAAATTCAAATTTAACATCCAATAAGGTATAAAAAATTTAAAATATACTGTATTTATTTATAACATGAATTGTAAATATAATTTTAAAAAATCTATATTACATAGAAATTACTTCAAATAGCAAACAGTACCCACTGTTTTAAGATACTACATTCTAATAGTTACACATTATGTTGTAATTTATTACAAGATATGGACCGAATAATAAAAAAATCTCATAATCAAGTTATGAGAAAGCCGGATTTCCCATACACTGAGTAGACAGTAAAAAATTGGCCAAACTACATAAAGCTCGTCACTAGGTAAACAAAGATCGATTAACCCGTTAACTGTTCGGTAAAGTGCAACAGCGACCCATTAGTGTCGGCAAACATTTGTATTTCCACCAAAATAACTTTAGGGTTCGATCGGTTCAACCTGGTTAAATCAGTTTGGAGGTGATTAATTAGGTTGAATCTCGAACGATCTTGGAAATAGAATTTTCCAAGACACACACGTGACCAACAATGCTACGAGTTATGTATGTTCCAATACTTATCTGAATTTAGTTTGAAGTTTTGTTGGTAAAATGTTCAAAGTATTATTATGATAACATGTTAAATGTATGTAAAATTTGGGAAAGAATTAATAAGAAAGTATATAGCCAATAGAGTAAGACTAGAACCAACCAAAGTTATCTCATTCCATGTCCTATGCAAATTGAGGAGCATCCGCTACGAATACAGTAATGGCACTAAGGTTTGTAAATTCTACATATTTAATAGCGTAAACACAATTAGACACAAAGATTCGAAAGGATTTTCTCATGAATAGGACATATAAATTTATATAGAAAACATAAATCATACACTATTAATATAACTAAATATCCTACTAATTTTGTTAAAACGCGACAGTGTTAAGTATGGATATAAAACGACCGAATTGATTTAAAGTAAAATAGCTTATACATTAGTATAACACATAGGCTTCAATTTATAAGGATGTGTGAAATGTCCAAATATCAAGTAGGAAATGATCTACCTATTATTAGCGAGCTATTACGGCATGTGCTTGGTGTAATCCTATAGATACAGATATCTAATGTATAATAGAAACATTTATCATAAATAGTCCTACTAAAATCACCACATATGTATATAATATATGTAACTTAGATGAAATACAAAATGGATGGAATTCGAAGGTCGCACACAACTAGTAATATCTTCCTTTTACTTCGTCCTTTATAGTCTTTAACGTGCTCGTTTATATATGTTTTATATATAAAACTCTCGTGTCTGTATGATAAATCCTTATTTTTATTTTATGAATTGAAAACTTTTTGCAAGAATATTTTATTTTGACATGATTGAATAAAAATATATACTTACTAGCTGATCCGGCAAACGTTGTTTTGTACATGTACAATACATGTGATTTCAATTTTCAATTAATAAATAAACAATAAGAGTTGATCGTAGAAGGGTGAAAATTTAGGATTGTATGTATTTTTGTATGTCGTATCATAAGTTTTGTCTTAAAAAATAAAAAATAAAATTTAGGGGTGGACTACCCTTAATATTTAGGGGGATGAAAAATACATGTTGGCCGATTCTCAGACCTACTCAATACGCTCATAAATTTTCATGAGAATCGGTTAAGCCGTTTCGGAGGAGTTCAAGTTCGAACCCCGTGACACAAGAATTTTATATAATATTGTGAATCTAAGCCATTCTCAGATCCCCTTGGACACACAGAAAAATTTTTATGAAAATCGGTCCAGTCGTTTGAGAGAAGTTCAGTGACATACACACTCACAGAAGAATTATATATATAAAGGTATATCCCCGCACACTTAAAGATAATTATTTTGATTGAACTAAAAAAACATGCTATATAATATGCCTACACTCTAGGTCGCCGCGAGGTATGGCATTGATGCACGGGGACTGACCGATTAACACACACATACACAATGCATTAAAGTTTAGATTTCACGAAAAATTTATGTGCTGTATTTTTAGTTTTTTTTCCTCTGTAGTTTTACTTGTTCTATTCTACTATTATTTTTTTATAACATTAATTAAGATATACCTTTTTCACGATATATAAATGTATAGATGTTTTTATTTTTCTTTCAAATATATACTTTTTACGCTTCTATTTATATCAAATACTACATTATATACATGTATGTATTTCTAAGTCGCAGGAATAATCGAGTATATAATATATGGCGTATATTATTTATTTAATCTTCTTTTCAAAACTAAGCGTTATATTGTATGTTCTGAAATTTTCCGTATACACTTTTTACTGATTCGCCAAGACAGTGCCGTCACAGCGTCGGCTGTGTGCGGTGTAGCATTGCTACGGTGTAGAATAGCTACGGTGTAGCTCTAATATTGTTAAGTGCGACAGCTCTGTCAGAGTATGCATTTGATAGACGCTAATACAAAACCATGTATATTGACTAAAATTTGCATGTGTACATCTTTTACTGTGAGGCGACGGAAACAATCAATCAAACAGGTTGATTTAAAAGTTAAATTTTCCGTTTTAGTAAAAGTCGTGTAAAATATTTTTGTGATACTTGCCGCTCAATTGTTTAATAAATATTAATTCATTTGTTCCGTTGACAAATCTCGCGTCGCTGTGGATATTGGAATTGAACATTGTAGCCGTATATTGACACCGCCCTAGCTGCAAGTTTGTCACCGGGCTGTTAGGTTTCTACTACGTATATGTATATAATTTACAATATATAATGTTGTTTTAAATAAACCCATGAAAATGATTTAATCGAGATTTTATCATTTTTAATTTAATCTAATCTTTAATTTTACTTTCTGTTCGAGTTTGGAAATTGAACTTTATAATTTGTATTCATCCCACAATAAACTTCATATTCACACCAACTTCACACTAAACACTATCACTATTTAATAATTACGGTTCGCAAATTGCTTATAAACTTGTTAATTAACTAACAAAATTAGCTGTTAGTAGTGGATTAAACTAAGCCGTAAAATATTCCTTCAAATTTGCATTACCCTGCCAGCTGCCATAAACTTCATTTATTGGGTTACATTTTGAATATTCAATTTCTAAATGTGATTAGACTGATTTGTTCGGTTTATGTTATAAAGAAACAAAAAATGACGCTAGAATAATTTTTATGCTACTCTTATATGCCTTCGAGAACGCCTGAATATTGTCTTTCCCTTTCCGTTGTCGTTGTCTCTGTCTTCTTTTGTCTTCTTCATAGAATTCACCATCTGTTTTTCAACTACAGTTATACTGCTCTGAAAGAGGGGGGTTCATGTCCCGGTCCTGATATCGTACTATAATTTCAAATTCATAAACACCAAATGCTGACTACGCCTTAAAAATGTTCATACGAAAGTATTAGTCTCATTCCAATTCAAACAAAATCTTAATCTAAATAATTCTTTTGTTAAAATGGCACTTAACAGGCAATGAAAATGTCTCCTTTAACGATAATGTTTGTGAATAATTAAATGGCTGAAATGTAAATTTTTCACTTTCCCTAGAAGCATAGATAATTATTACAGATATCTTACATAGCGTCTAGACTAGCTCGGTAGTTCAAAAACATTCGTGCTTAGCTTTTAAGCAATGTTTACACTGGCTTTCCCATTGATATAAACTATATTTGATCAATTGTTTACATAAATATTCCATATGAAATGTTATTTCAGTGGTTTTTATACATGTGATAAATGTTCAACACCTGTATTTTTAAACGGGAAATATGCTATATTTCACTGTCAAATCGGATAGTTCAAGGAAGCAGACATTTTATGTTCATTTTTACTTACTTTTAGCGTTAATACAGTTTTGACTAGAAATTATGATAATAATTTATGTCTATTACCATAAAAGTAATTAAGTTAAGCTAATAACAAGTTTTTGGGAACTATTTTATCTTATCCATATATTATTAGTATTTCTATAGCCTTTTATATATTCGTATCTTCTGTTATAGTATTCACACAGTATTGTGATGATGTAATACAATAATAATTTATGTCAACACAATGAACAAACCTTTACAAGGTGAGTGACCGCTGAAATATAATCTGTAAACAAGTTGAAACTTGTAAAATGTGAATTCATAATAACTCCTCAGCTTTATGTTTTCATTTGTCAAAGTGGTAATGTCTCTTAGTAACTTAGAATGCACTTTTGCATAAATGAGGAGTCTTTTCGGTAAAGGAACAGTACGAGAATTGACGCCGAAATACTTAAAAGTTTCTTACCTCGTAGCGCAAACAATTTAATTACGAATGATATAATGACTCATCATCATTATAGGGCCTCCTAGAATCTATATTATGACCTTGAACAGGAGAACACTTTATGAGGAAAAACGGGACCCTATTATCGAGCTGGTTGTACGTACATGTTTACTGGATTTGTATTTGATAATTCTAGCTTGAATAGAGATATGAAATCCATCGCGCACGTGTCAAGTTTACCTTGGTTGGTTGGTTGGTTTGGTTAAGAAGTTGTAAATTCCTTAAAAATGGATTCCTTCTTCACTGAACTTAACGGAATAGTGAGTGTAATAATATAAGATCTTAGTCGTATTTGTGGAAGAATGCCGGGAACGCACAACACCTCAAGAACACATACATATAGTGAATATATGAGTAAAAATATGTAATTTAGAGTAAATTGAAGGGAGTAAGTTTTAATTGCTTGTTTACTATTAGCGCAGCAACCGAAATGATATCATCTTTGCTGATCATGCTAGTGCATGGTAGTCCTACACATGGTAGTCCATGTGTAGGTCCACCACTTGCGGCTCGACTAACATTTATAGTTATTTTATATATTTTATTATTTTTGTATATTTTAATACACGTTTACAACCTAACGCACGAAAATACGTTTTCAAAACATTTTTATGCTCTGATCTGATAGTGGATCTGTACCTATAGCATTCCTCGATAAATGGATTATCCAACAAAAAGGATTATTTGATATCATACCTGTACTTCCTGAGATTAGCGCCTTCAACCAAATAAATAAACTATTCTGATTTATAATGTTAGTGTAGCTTAAAAAACAATAGAAGTTTTAGATCTTAAGATGTTACATAAAAATATTGTTATGCTTATAAACTTATTTACTTCATCGTTAATCATGATTTTTATGGGCTATGTTAATCTAGAACGGACGGACTCAACCGTGTTAAACGCACTACTATCCAATCTTTGTATAATGCAATATTTGACCATTTGGTAAAGATCATACAACCATGAAATACAAAGCTGTGATGAGGCTGATACCGAAATCAAAACACCTGAAGCGAGCTTTACAATAGTTAGATGCCGTCTTGCCCTGAATCGCCCTAACGAAGTTTATATATTATATAGTTTCATACATTATTCGGTCGAGGAGTCTTCAAGTTGGATGAAGCGCAAAGCTTCCTTCTACCAGACTCTGCTTTGTTATTTTTATCTATATATCATAAACATTTGATCGTTCAATATAATAATTTTAACCAACGAAGAGAATATAAACCTATTAAATTTTATTGTATAAATGAAAACATTGTGGACAACATTATTTCATGTTAAAATTTAATTGAAAATCTATAAAATATATAGATTTTCAATTGCTAAGTATTGATAGTGAAATTAAATTTCCCGCTAAAGCAGTAGTGGCTTGCAAGTGACGGGGGTAAGGCTCGCTTAATTGCCTCTAAAGGAACAGCGTAAACCTTTAACGTTGAGTTTAGGATTATATTATGCAGGGATTTGAATTTAGAACATTCAAACAATGTTTATTTGCCAAAGGCGAGAATTTAAGGCGAGACTTTTCAATGTAAGACCTGTTTAGTGCAACCAAAAATAATATAAGACCTGTATATAATTTAAATACGCAATAATATATAATTATAATTTAAATTCGATACGGTGGGGCACAATATCGTCGAAAATTGAACCAAATGTATTACACTGTGTATGCTTATCATATGCATGCAATGTTCGGTGACGCGGCGCATCACTAATATTTAACGATGATCTGCAGTGCAGCGAGAATACAGATTTTTTTATGTAAAAGGTTTTTTAAATTTAAATTTTAAATACATAATCTATTAACTCTTATGATAAAATGCTTCCTGAATTTACTTTGTTTCGGATTTGATTGGCAGACCCATTTCTGCCGTAATTGTTTTTTTGTAACTGTACCGATAAACTTTTCATCGTAAACTTAGGTGGTAATTTTTTTTGTGTGAAAACAATATCCCTAAATAAGCATCAATGAATTTTATTAAATAAAAGAAGATAAGTTTAAACAGATAAAAAATGGCTATTCGGAGAATTCATATTAAACAAGCAAGGATAACCGTGAAGAGATAGTTCTTTAATGGATATAATACGAACCAATATATTATTTACGCCCTATGATTGTACCGCTTGTATATTTAGGCCTACATTAGAAAAGTTTAAGTTAAATGTGGTCCTCGCTTCAACCACAGACTTAATTAAACGATTGGAATACGTAGTAATATTTAAATATGAAATGTTTGTATGTTTGAGACTTAAGCGAATTTTTTTTGACGACTATATGGAGATATGCGTACTATTTATAATAATCTAGATGCGGTAGCGTTTAAAGTGAAATCAAGCTCAATAGAACTGCCACTTTTGAGCCCCTCCTATTATTGTCGTGGCATATGGTTATTTAGATATTATAGTTATACAGCAATATTGTATTAGACACTTATTCAAATATACAAATTTAATCAAAGAAAAGATGCAAGATACTTTATCTAAATTTAAAATATGTTAGCAGGGATATATATATATATAAGGCGAGTGTGAATGGAATGTGAACTTACCCGAACTTTTTTGGATTAGATTGAGAATGTTCTGGAAAAAGGGCAGGCTAAGAGCAGCCATAATCAACGACAATGTATGATGAATATAATGAGAGTGGAAGAAAAGAGAGAGGTATACAAGGAACGTAAGAAGTGGAGGTCTGTAGTCTCTGTCTGCCCCAATAGGAAACAGTGGTGACGTAAATGAAAAAATAAATAATAATAAATTTTAATATTGAACTATTTCACATTTCCTTTTATGGGATAAATATAACGTTAGAAATCACAGTGCCAGCATTCCTAAGGTTTTTAAAAAACGCAATAAATTTTTGGCACTTTGCCGGCGGAACTGAAAATTGTTTCCCTCCTAAAAAAGAGGACACCAAAAATTTTTCCTTTATAGCTTTGCCGACAGTGTGCGAAAGCGTGGCAAACACTATGGGTAGACAACAGATTTGGTTTAGCCTTAGAATGGAAATAACTATAATTTACGGAATCGAATGATATTCTAATGATGAACCATGTCTCGGTATCTAATGAAATATGCTTTTATTATTCTATCGAAAAAACATAAAACAAAATAGCTAATAATTAAAAATTTAATAGTATTTTATGTTACGACATTAAAGTGTGTGTTCATTGATCATGTTTAGTTAAGAGGTTATTGTTATATATATATTGGTAAAATATACGCCAGCAAGCAAGACGCCACATACTTTACCGATTGCGTGCTCCACCCTAAGTATATGTTTGAAAATCTTACATGCTGAAAAGTTTCGTACCCGCATTGTTACTGCGTTATTTTAAATTTAGAACACTTGCCAAACTTACCTGACAATCAAGTGAAAGGTGCTTGACACCTGACCCGCTATCTATGAAGCAAAGATTTGACTCGATGCCAGAAACGCTTTTCAATCCCTGAATTTATTTCAATTCTTAGATAAGCTTACACGTAGCACTTTTTATGAGATTAATGAAGAAACAAGTTATACTAGAACGGATAATACTGTTCTGCTGTTGACTGGTCGTGCTTGAATTTGGTGCTTGAATGCGGTGATGATAATTGAAAAGTTTGTCACTAATATCGTTATGAGGTGGACAAGTAAAATGGTTAGTATATTTAAATCGTTTTTAGTTGTACAATTTGTACATTTTGTGTTAGTACATTTCAAAACGTAAAACTTCTTCAGAATTTTTTAAAAACACTTAAAAAAGAATAGAGGTTTCACTCAAAGTGAAATTATGACATAAAATTCACGGTGAAAACGAGCTTTGAAGATTACCGTTAAATATAATACTTTTGTTTTAATTTAGCTATTAGTTCATATTTACACTTCCTTTAAGTTACAAGAATAGAATATGGCCTTCGCGTTAGCATATTATGATAATAAATGTTTACAGAGTACTTAATTATTTTTTTACGACATGGTTTCATGAATAATCAGTAAATTGGAATGCATTGTATTTATGTACTTCAGTACTTTTTACACACGTATATACATATGAAATTTTTTCTTATGACGTAGGTCCCGAGAACTTGTTTTGAGATATGCATGTTGTTAGTTACCCAATACTGAAATTTCATCGATAATTTATGTATGTGTCTACATTTAGCTTAAATAAATATTTCACCTAGACTTGAGTAATAGAGGACTGTGTATCGTGTGTTGGATTTCTTATAAGTGAACCAAATATAATAATAATAAGAATAATTTTAAGCACACTATATTAATTTTATCTCTAATTACCTTCACATATATGAGGATGGAGAGAGGGTTCCATTGAAAATCTTCTGTTATAGTGTAATGACCCCAGAAAGTAGAGTTACGAAAATACTAAAAGCCTTTGAGACCGCCTAAAAGCCTTGTTACCTTTATACGGATATTATACATGTGTAGAAAATTAATAACTCAGACGTATGAGTTAGATAATTTAATCAAAAATCAAAACCAATCGCTGTGATTCATGTGTGTTTTCATAACAATGTGGACACAGTTTGACGGAATGAGATGAATGAAAACTTAAGTAAAAGAGTGTAATTAGCCTGATTTTGGGCGTCTCCTTCAACATAACCGCATAACTTATTTTCCCTCAGAAAAATTGCTCAGTTGTAGAACGGTAAACGAGGTGTTGGCCTTGGCCATCAGCGTCTTCAGGTTTCACATGTTTCGAACCTCCAACGGCAGTTTAATAATATAAATAACAAAAAACAGAGCAATAAACTTGCAGCCAAATTAAATGGAAAACACAATTTTTATGGAACTGAAAAGCACTGCCGACTCTGTAGGGTTGTCGCGAAGCGACAAAATAATCAAAATAATGCGTTTAATCTGATATAACTTGGGATTTTAATATAACATTTGAGAAACAATGACATTTTGAAGTGATTAATTATTTTAAGAATCAGAATATGCTTGCTTTATTTTGACGGCCAATGAAAAATAAAACCGAGAAATAAAAATATTCTATCAAGAAAACAATTATACGATACCGAAAATCTAATATAGCTGATTTCCATATAGATAACTTGTCATTGTGTGGCAACCATAGCGGGGTATTACAGAGACTACATTTAACTACGAATATAAATTTCAATTTTAAAATCTCCAAATGCGGCTGTCGCAGTGGAAGAATATTTTGTACTTTTACTTGACATTACCCACTAATACCACTATATTTTCAACTTATTTCGGAAATTATCATGCTCTATAGAGAGTTCCATAAAATTTGGTAATAAATTTTAATATTATTTGTATGTATTAATATCGATCGACGTTTAGGTAAACACCGCACTGCGTCAGCGTAACTTCGTATGCCACTGAACCTTAAATTATTATATATGATAATAATATCGGAACACATTTTACACATAGTCAGTCCCAAACTAAGCTATCAACATTAATACAATTGATTAACATATGATATACATTTTATACATACAGATATATAAAACAGACAAATCTTGGATCAAATGTGATAAATAAATAGAAGCGTACTTACTTGTTACATACCTGTGCTAGTGTATGTTGAAGTCAGCGAAACAGGATGCGTTTAACCTATATCCCATATTGTTAATCTTTCCTAATACCTATTGTAATGAGGACTATAAAGGTTGGAACGCTTAAAACGAGGTTATATATTTTACTATCGGCCATTTGCAAAGTACTTTAATTGCAATGCAAATTATGCTTTAATAGTTTTAAGACGATATGTCATTTCATATATTTCTTATAGTGGTAATTATATAGTTATAATAAACTCGTATTTCTTAATGTGATTTCGGATCCGTCCAAAGTCGCCAGAGTACAGAGCCATCTTTAAATCATTAGAGTTTTATGCACCTTCAGATCTTGCATGTGGTATTTCTGACATAATAAATTATCGTCTGTGTAGCCGAGAGTGACATCAAATTTCAAACTATTTGTTCAGCTGTAAATAGAAAACGTATTGTTTCTACAATTTATCCAATGAAACGTATTAAATTGGAATTGATCTACGAACAGCTGTTTTCCTTGGCCACGAGGCGCAAGTCATTCGCAAAAACGAATTCAATCTGGTGGGCATTACTTTGGCTTGGTCGAGCTTTACTTAGCTCAGAGAGTGTTTGTACAGTGTTTAAAGGGTTAGAGTCAAAACTTAGTTCTATAGTTTGGCTTTATTAGGATACATGCATTGGAAATATTTTGGTTGATATGATACCATAAATGTAATAGTAATTGCTTGATTGCACACAATAACAATATAAATAAAGCAATGTTAATCCCTTACTTAAAGAAAATATTAACAATTCAAATGAGGGTTATCTTATTTTATCACCCCTCCGTAGATATTCGCGTTGTACGGTAAATACTCGCCAGACATTATATAGCCACGTCTGTAATCATATTTCCCTGTATAATATTTACTGATACGATTTTAGTTCAATAGATAAAGCACTTAAATCCGTTTGAATACAAAACTTATAATACTTATTCACGGTGCTGTTTAAAAATTAATGCCGAGCTTTAGTAAGCGTTTAGCTAAAGCGTCTAGACAGTATTTGCGGCGTTGTTTGGTGATGTTAAGAAAACAATTTTGCGCCTTTTAAATTCTTTCAAAAAAGATTTGAAAAACTTGGTTCAAACTCAGTTCAGACTATGATGTCTTTAGTCATTTTTGTGTTTGTTTTATGTTGGTTACGCTAATTGTTTTCTGTAATTTCTGGAAACTTTACCAAATCTCATATTTTATTTACAAATGCTTATAAACTTAATTTAAAAGGAAATATTGTCTATATATCACACACTGCTATTCCAGTACTAGAAATAGTTTTAATAACCTATTTTTATTTCGTAAAATTATGCCTAAGACCCGGATCACACAACTAACCTAATTCTTGGCGGATAAAAATAGCTGCAATGCGATTTTCCAACCTCCATTAGGGTTGCAAGTAAAAAAATGTAATCTAACAGCAGCCACGCACGTGACCCGCGCTCCGATTGCGTCTAACGACATTCTAATGGCAACACTGTGCTATTTTGTGTTTCCTTGTAATGTAGCATTGATAATAGATGTTTATTAGTTTATATTCGACCGAAAATGCGTTATTTCTTTACATTATTCAAAAATGGGAATACTTCTTACAGGCGAAGTACTTTTTATATGTTTATAATAGACAAATTAAAACAAGTGAACGTTGTTGTATATTGATAAAGACAGTTCTTCATTATGTTATGAGACAGTAGTAGAATTTTAAGGGATAACTTACTCTTTTTCTATTCTTAGTAACTTCGGGCAAACCCACCTTTTTTTAGGTATTTTATAAGATGAAATCTATATTATAAATAAGATCGTAGACTATTCAACATTAAAATAACATTATACATTTACGAGCGAATTAAAATATGATTGTAACATATGTACTGCGTGTCTGTTACAAGGATCAGCCTTATTAAAAAATGATCAAGTAATAAAATCTGAAGCTGAACCCGTACATAAGGTTATCATTGGATTATTACATTAAAAGTTCTATATAATACTTACTGTTTAATTTAATGAAAATACAACTGTAAGCAGATTTTCTAAATCACGTCCCTTAATAGGCGTGAAATTAAGGTTTGGAGTTCACAAGGGTAACATGTAATTACGAAACTAAAATCATATGTAAATAACTGGGTTGAAGTTCATTAAAATATTTGTTCTTCTCAACGCAAAAGTAAATATAGTTTTATAGCTTAAGTACTAATTATATCTGATGAGACTCGAATAGTCGACATTTTTTTATATCGAGTTAGCCCATAAGGTGGTGAGGAAACCCTAATTTGCACAAATCTAAGTACCTCGCCTCTTAAATATTAGAACAATTGTTTCATAATTATAGTATCGTAAGTATAATTGTATTTTTTAATTTCAAATAATTCCGTCAAAAGGGATAGGTGTAAATATTAATGTCCAATTTTGCAAAATTGATATTTACAATATAACTGTAATGTTAAAAAAAACTATGTAAGCTTTAATCTTGGATAAATGGATTATGAATATCCAAGGAAAATTCCAACTACCATTTCGTAAGCTCGTTCAGCCAAGAATGTCTTCTTGAGCTTTATAAAGCATTTATTCATGCTTTTATAGTTCTTTACAATCTAATTGTAAGCTATTAAACAAAAGAATACTGTATGATTAACTGAGGTGCATATAATAAAAGAAAATTTATAATGGAAATGATTTTCACTTAACGTAATAGATTCGAACTCATCCTAAAACTATTGGTCCTACAAATTTGGTTGTCTAATAGTCCCGCTGGAAGTTTGTGGACGATTCCAGCGATCTATAGTGTGGTTTGAATTATATGTTAATTTTATTTTAAATTTTGCTTTTTGACAATTGCTTTTACTTTTACCCTATTTATAATAAGATACATTGATTTTAGTTTCAGGAAAATATTAACGATCTTTACAAAACTCTATACATCGTATTGCTTACCTGTATTATCTCAATGTTCAATTCTGTATTACGGGCCGGGAACGGTACAGGGATTTTTATTCAGTTAAAGATGATTTTCATTTACAGAGTTTTCCAGGTTTGAGATAGAAGTTTCTTATAAAGGATAGACTGAGAAATATAAAAATTGAAAAGAAATTCGACTGTTAGTAAATAAATGTGTCGTAAGTTGTCTACACCTAACAAACTGTTTTACTCATAAAGGAAACTCAGAAACCGAGGTAATTCTATGTCTATATAAAAATAATAATGTGTAGCAGATATTTTCACTTACCCACTTAACAGTTTCATTATATGATGGCTTGATTTAGGTTACATATATAAAATTGTATGATATTTTTATATAAGAGTGGTTGATGAAAAAAATTAAATAAGACAATTTCTTAGAGTTAAAGAAAACATAGCGTGTCTACTAATTTAATCTGACCGCTGCTGTCTGTTTTTTCCTCGGTTAAAGTATTTTTTTCAAAGCGGAGCTAAGCAAATTTGACCAAATTTCTTTTTTATCTTATTTATTGCTTTCACATCACATTTTGTAATTCTTTCCAAGAAACATTTCTCAAATAAATTAACTTGGAAGAGGTGCCATGATCTTGCCTGACAAATGACAAATTTAATCAAGTAAATTTCCTTCGCCAATAAGGCACTCCGGCATATTGTTTTTGCCTTCGATTTGGAGATTAATAAAATGTAAATTTCTTCGCGATTTTTACGGGAAACTCAGTTTTAGAACGAAATTTTTCTTGAAAATTTGTTTAATTAGGGAATAAGAGCTTCAAGAATTTATTTTTTTAAGGCTGCCAAGCTCAGAGAAATGATTAAAACGGTCACATAAAGAGCTCCGACGATCTTAAATGTCGGATTGTTATGAAATATCAATATTTACGATATATTTTCGATTAGAAAAATTAATAGTAGCTTGGTTTCCCTAACACGGCAATGAAGCCCCACGATACGTTTTGCATTCTCGCCAGTCACAAAATAATTTTGTTTTTTTATTCATGTCATGTTAATTCATATTAAGTATAAATTTCACACAGTAATTATAGTGCTCAATACAGATACAACAACAACTCGCCTTTATTACTATCATTCTACTATAGAGAAAATAAGAATATGAAGCATATTTATCCGTGCATTTTGTACGGTAAATTTTCCCGAAGGCGCAAACGACACTCTTGCTTGTGATGGGAGGTGGCATTTGTAACAGACTATATCACGGTGGCTTAATTCCTCACAAAAACCCTATCATTTTTCGCAGGGACAGCGTCAAAGCAGTGCTCTCAATCACCTGGTGATTTTCTGTGGGCTATGGAAACAGCTTATTTTTATCAACAAAACATGGTCGAGGACAGCTTAATATTTTTTTCAAAAAAATTTAAAATAATGTAAAATATATTTAAATTTTGCCAAATACATAACTTAAATAAAATATTTTTCTTTAAATGAGTAACAGTTATGTTAATAAAAGACAATATTTTGAATGTTTTACATAAATCTTGAAGAATTTTGGAAGCAAATATGATAATTTTGTACGTTTACCCATTTAGGGAACAGTCTAACTCTCATGAGGTATTTTACAAATATGTTTTTAAAGATGTAGATGTAGAGATTTATGTACAGTACATATCATATTTTATGTAACTTAATATTAGATTTCGCTTTATTTAAGACTTTTCTATCGCCAGTATAATGGCCTTATCGGATTGCATGCGCCTGTGACAAATAACAGCGGTTTGTAACGTAGTGAACACATCTCGAATATAAAGCTTAAGTTTTTTGGCATAGCGACCAATTTCAAATAAAAATCCCAATCAATTAGGCTTTAATTTAAAATAATCCTGTCTTATCTAAGCATTTCTTTGAGAATGACATCTACTAGAATCTACTAGAATTCTTTGAGAATGACAATAAAAAAAAATTTCCTCACTATATACGAAAGATATTGTATATATTTTTATGGTAATATTTTTTCCTCATTGGCAATATTTTCCGAAGAAAAATCCATTACTATTTTTGGAGAATTTTACATTGTGAATCTATAGTCAAAAAATTTGTTCGAGTTGCAATGTTGCGCAAATCTCGGATTACAAAAAGCTAAGAAAACATTTCTAATAAATAATAAAACTTTAGTTAATCATTGTATAACCTTTTTATACAGACTATAAGGTTTTATAAGGTGGGTTAAAAGGCGATCTTTCTTCCAGCGTTAATTTATGGAGTAGACTCTCATTTAGGGAAAGTTTAGAAATTATTAACTGTTCGTGCCCGCGACTTCATCTGCGTGGATCACGCTCTTGGTAATGTTTATATAATGTAAAATAATTAATAAAAGTATTCAGTGATTACCAAAACCAAAATAAAACGGATAGCCTTGAAAATTAATTTTTAAAATTAAGTGTCAAATTAAGAATTAGATTGTCTTATAAAAACTGATGAATTAATTTCGTCAAAAGCTAGCAGCTTTTTTTCTGGTAAACTGTTTGAAGGAAGTCATAATTAAGATAGTAAAACAACGAATTACACTACACAATATAACCGTAGCTTCTCTGATAGGAATAACCTGTGTTTTAGATTTCAATTCTTCCCTTGATACAATGGAAATCACGTTTGATGGTGTTTAAATTATTTGCACGTTTATATTCTTGTAACACTCAAAGTTGAAATTTGAAAATGTATTAATGCATATACTATGTACATATATTTACTGCCAGTTTACAAATCACGAGCGGAGAGCGGATAAGAAGAAGAAGAAGAAGCTATCCACTGCTCTTTAAAATATAATGAATTTTACAATGTGCTTAAAATAAGACTACTACTCACTAAGACATTAGTACGTGAAGTCTTTTAATATAACCAAAAATCACTGCTTTCAATTACACTTTTTAGGGTTATGTTTAACCTGCGATAAAAAGGACTAGATGAGTACTTTATTTGACTGGTTGGCTTTTTTATTAGTGGAGTAGTTATATTTTGATTCATATGGATGTAACGCCGTATTAAATCGTTAAATATTCTCAACACAGCGGTCCGTTTAAAGTCTCGCATTTAAAATTCTAATGTCGTAAATTTTCTACAAGGCTTTTTATTTTACGCGGAAACTTTGGAAAGTTGGAAAAACTTCGCGTAATCAGTCATGGAAATGTAACAGCGTTGACACTGAGTCTTGTTTATTTTTAATATTACGTTAAATTTAGATTCTTAGTGCGTTTTTAATAAAATATACAGTTATGATAGTTTCTATGCTTGGAATATTATTTAGAGGCCACAATATGTTTAACAAATGTTTGCCTATAAGCTGGCAACTCGGGAAGGTTGAAGCTCTATTTAACGCTTTTCTCGAAGGCCCCTAATTCATTCAAACAATTAAGTCAGACTATGTAATGGAAAGTGGAAATGGATTTTGCACTGTGCGAGGAGGAGCTACAAATGCCGCAAATATAGCTTTTGACTGGCGGCCACCAAATGGCAAGCGCTTCCGTGGACGCCCTGACCAAACGTGGCGCCGAAGCGTTGAAAGCGAGCTTCGAGCTGTTGGACTTAGCTGGAGCGAGGCCAAAAGTACAGCCGACGATAGGCGGAAGTGGCGGACGTTAGTGACCTCTGTACCTCTGGGGTGTCTTTGGAACAACAATAAGTAATGGAAATAATTTCTCGAATCGAAACTTTCTGAACAATAATCTCTTCATCTTTATAAGTACTGGGCCTATAAAAAGTTAAACGGTTGTTAGTTTCATAATAAATATAGAAAAACCAAACATATTCTTTTTCCACTCTTTCCGTATTATATTGTCTGTGACGATGTCACGTCCAATGTGCGTGGGTTATTGATCGAGTCGTCACTTTTTGTCTCGCATGTGGCACAGAATATATTTTTCAGTTGTAAATATACAATATTCGCTTATATTAATACTTCGAGTTAGTTCATAATCCCAATAGACCAATATACAAGCAGTACTCCGCGAAAAACCCACAACCACTCGACGCACGTTTCGCTCCGACACCGGAGCATCATCAGGAGATGTTGCCTCTACAAACAGCGTTCGATGATTTTGTACTATCGACTTCCGCAAAGTAACGCCTGATTCAATTAATTCGAGTTAGTTTATTATTATTTATCTATAAAAATGTAAACATGTGCATTATTAATTTTTCATTAACAATAATGCTAATATTTTTTTATATACCAAATGTCTTAATTGTTTAAAGTCTTAGTTATGAAAGTAAAAAAAAACTAGTAGTACTCATTGTTACGGCAGGCCAATCAGACCAGATAAGCAATTTGGTTCGATCCTCAGATTATTCATATCACAGCAATGGTGAATACGTGAAATTTTTGTGGATGTTACGTTTATATATTTATTATTATTAACACGCACAAAACGCGCAACTGCTATCAATACACTATGGAAACTTTTTGCCCAATCACAAGTCCAATTCATTCAATTACGGACACCGATCTCTGTGTCAACATGTCAATTGTAATCATACTTCGAACCCGGACGTGTTATTTACGCCTAATACCTCCAAAAATATATAATGTATACTTTACTAGCGGTCTATTATACTCAAGTGTATAATGGGGTCTTAGACCGCTTTGCTGTACTTTACTTGACCGTAATTTTAAGGTGTAGAGGAAACGTTTGATTTGATTAAACTAGAAAAAGAAACAGACATTTAAAATTTATCCATTTATCCAGACAGATTGTGTATGTGTATGTGATCATTATTTAAAATGTTTAGTTATGTAAATATAATGTATAATAATGGGATTTTATATAAAAGTAAATTATCAATCTCAATAGAATATAGAATAGTGGAGTACAGATCGAAAATAAACATGACAAGAAAAATTGTGGGTATGAGAAAATGTGAATATTATTTATTTAATTATTATTATTATATAGTAAGTATTCATTAAGAAAGTTGGTGAATTTTAAACAGTAAATTCATTTTATTCGTTTAACTATATATGAGTAAATAACACAACCAGCTAAATAGCTTTTAGCGAAGTAACTATAACGGTCGTTAAACACGTCATTTCCATCACAACTTTAGCGTGTAAAAACGAAACGTTAATTAAAAATCTCCAAGACGCGATCTCATTTATAAAGCTTTTAGAATTTCCCGCAGTCTATTGTTTTTCCGTGTCTTTCCTTCATTTCGCTTTTGTAAATGCAAGATTATTACGATAATTTATATCATAAAGCGCTTGGAAATAAAACATAAACGTATAAATAAAATGCTTTTTAATACTGGCGATTTTAAATCAGTCCCTGCTTGGATTTACTCGGCTGTAAGTTGAGTTAAGATAAATATAATCTTTTAAAGTAATATATAATTCAATACCTACTTAAATATACATTAATAATACGAAAACTGTATGAACAAAGATTAGTGTACTAATATCTTTCGGCTGGCAAATTAAATTAAAGTTAATACCAACTTAATTCTTTGAGAATTACCTATTTTTCGAATCGAATTCGACATCCCCTGTGGCTGAAATCTGAAGAGGCAATCTATTCAATGCCCAAAGGACCCTTTAAAATGACAGAAGGTTGAGTGAGGCCTATCTCAAATGCTATCTAACTATAGCAAAAACTCTCTGTTTTACGTGAGATTCAGTAGAGTTCTAAGGTTTCATTGATCTATATAGTTGGAATATATAACGAATGCATATTTAGAGATTTGACGTCATTCAAGTATATTGTTTTAGTAATTAAAAGTAATATAAATTGTATTATATTATACTAAATAATCCTGAAACTAATAGAGAATTAAACCCTTTCCTAATACCTAAAAAATTGAAAATAATTTTATATTTTCTCATTGTTTAAGGCCTTTTCTAGGTTTTGTAGGCCAACGTTTTGAGGCAGCAGGGATAGTTCCCATCATTTTCAATCGTTATTACTTTAATAATCTCAACTTTTTACACGGCGATCTAATAGCCGTTTATTAAAACTTAAACATTATGTAGTCAAGAATTAGTAATTACTTTCGAAAGTTAAAAAATATTTCATCGATCCTACTTCTAAATTTATAAAGGAGTGATCATGAAACAGATACTTAGATCTGAGGCCATACGGTTGGAGCGACAATAATTAATTTATATTATCACTCATTTAAAAGTAGTTTTACGAATCAAAATCACACCAGAAGTGATATAATTAAATTGACAAATTCGGCCATCAGTCTTTGATAGTCATTAGGCAGTATAATTAGCTTTGGTCCTAGCATCTGCGATCGATAGATTGGAGCCGCCATGTCTATATTTACCGTTTGGTCGCTACGCACGAATTCTCATCTAGCCCCGCTAATATTCGTGATAAAATCGTTGCTTAAATATTTTATTATTGTATGGAGAGATTAAAAATATCGAAGTACTAAATACGTAGCCTTGATGAAGATTGTGGACCTCTACTTCTTTTAGTGAAATCCATATTCATTATGAGATTATATATAATTTAAACAGTTTTTTTATGAGAAGCTTATACTGCTAATCGTAATAAGTATTACATTTTGACCAAAACTATGGTTGTAATCTAAAAAAATGAGTAATTTTTTAAAAGAAATTTGTACTTTCACGTTTCCTTAGATGGCAAAACATAGAGTTCTAGATATGGATTCTAGAAGAGGTTGATAAAGACTGCATTTTTTTGGTTATTTTATTATTGCATGACTTTATATATTATACTACTTTAAACTTTTATAAGGACAGTTTAACACCTGCTCAACTATACATATTAAATAATAAATAATATAATTTATTGCATTATATCGGGATAAACACACGGAAACAATTGAAAGAGTACTGTAAAATAGTTCAATTAAAATTAAGTAGTTTGTATGAATAATTTAGTTAGGTTATTTTAAAGGCTTTTATAGGATAAATGAAGATAAAGAACTATTATTAAGAACTATTATTTCTCAACACTAACACGCCTAACAAACTTCAAAAGCCAAGTAAAGAGTCCATCCTGACCTCCTTTCAACTCCTTATCAACTTTTTAACTCTCTAACTTTGTTCTATGACTTTGTCACTGCATGAAAGTATCATCCCTTGATCTTACTAATATAATCGTATAAATTTATAACTTACTATATTTCACTGAGTATCACCGAAACCATTTTAAAATTTGAACGGATTCTCCTATGACAAAACCAGTCAAATAAGTGTCGCATAAAGTGTTTAAAAAAATACGATTTTTGTATGAGAGTCTCTTTAATATATGTATATTCGGTTTTTTACCATTGAAAACTTTAAATCATGAGATAAAGACTAGTGACAGACGAATAACGACACTCACTAATAGGGTCCTCTTTTTACCCTTTGGTATAGAAACTTAAAAATGAGTTCGTTACGCCCTAGGTTGTAGGGTAGGGTTTGTTACGGAAATTAAATTAAATTATCCCATCGATCACCTATTACATAATAGCACATCTTAACTTTATTTATAGGTTTTTTTATAGACCTTAGTACCTTAATTGTAATTTTGATATAAATGCATAAACAAAAAATGCATTCACCTAGTACTTAATCATATTATTAGTATTATTCTTATATTATTTATTCATACATAATAAAGAATACTCTATTGATTATTAGAAAATGATAAAAATATTTGTTCGGCGAATATATCCGTTGTGGTGGCTCCGGCTCCCTCCCCCCTGTTATACCATTGTTGTCGTACCAACGAAAATATTTATCTTACACTTCATATGTTTTCAATTGTACAAAATCAACATATTATGTGAAACTCAATATTGTATCTAAGAAGTATTATTATCGCGTACTGAATGTGTAAAATAAATATGAAAATAAATTATATACCTTTTATGATTTTTATAATTTATTTTAGACAATCAGTCGTTTAGATAACTTTTTTGCACTTGCCTTTTTCACACAATTATTTATTCTTATAAATTATAAATTTTTATTATTATTATGTTCTTTACATAAATAAACATAACATATTATACTGTCTGCCTGTCTATCTCTATGACATCCGGCTGTATCTAATAAGTCGTGATAGTGACTTAAAATTTTCGTACCTGGCGATTTTTTTTGTTCCTAGAAACCTTCGTGAACGACTTCAACTCGCACGAGCCCAGTTTGTATTGTTTTAAATGTATTAACTAAAGTGGAAATCTTAAGTATAAAATGGTTAACACTACAATGCAAGTGTATTTGGTACTTGCATCATCTATTGTAAGATAGGCTGAAAAAAATAATACATATTATATTCGAAAATTATAAACACTTCTTGACGCACGAAAATAGCCAAAGTATATATAAACATGACCTAAAACTTTTTATTAAAACAAGTTTCAAAGTCCAATATTATGAATCAGTATAATTAATTTAATTTTGTTTTCAGAAGTTAGGGGAAACAACTGTTGGGTTGAAACTTAAATTAACTTTGATTGGTATCTTCATAATCAGTTTTTATGAGACGAGCTTCCATCGGCTAAAGTAATTTTGATAAATTTTTTATAAGGTCAAATACCGTTTTCCTGTTTTTTCTAAATAATTTACTGAATTAAGGAATACAAATAAAATTATAGGTTTCTTTATTACTCTGATCCATTAAAATAACCTAATCATTAATCATCATGATTTCTCCGAACACAAAGTTATTGTAATTGTCTAAGTACTTTTTAATTATAAATAATACAAAAGTGAAATTTACTAGATGACAATCCTTATAAAAAAGCAACTATACAACAAATAAATAACATTACAAAAAATAAATATAGTAAAAAAAAAAAATTCATAATAAACATTATTTTGCTATACAAAAAGTCGTTGAAGCTTTTTTCATTGCTTCAGGATCCCATCAATTACTCTGCAGTATACAAATAAAATTAATAAAAATTCCCAGCACTGGTTTCGTTTCCTGGCAGGTAAAGTGACCTTAATACCGTCCCAGGATATTGGCGTATGTGAGGGTTCAAACATTAAATTACAATAACTGAAATATGTATGTAATCAGTACACATAAAATTTCGATTAAAACCTCACGTTGAATTTTGTTTTCTTCATATTTTGCTGTTGAAAAGTAGGAGACTTTTCAACGAAAAATATAGTCGAACGATTTCATTAAATAAATATAAGTTGTAGTAAAACCAAACCATGTTATTTAAAAGTTATTTTGTTTTAAACATTATACATTCGCTCTAATGAAAAATAATAATGTTCTTCCTCTTTGTAATATTATATAAATGTTTACTTTTTAATCCTTAAAATGCTTTTTCAGATTCATATTTCAGGTTTAAGATTATATAAAACTACCAAAAACGCAATTTATGAAGTAAAAATATTTATGGTCGTTTTAGGAATCTTTGAACCAGTCGACAAATGTAACATTGGTTTTGGATCATCTTTCACTTTAGCGAGTTAATGTTAATTACATTTTAGGTCGTTATTTTTATGATAAGCATATTCTAAGCTGTGTTCTGGATTCTATATTTATTTATAAAATCTATATTGTAAATATAGTTTATAAGTTGCGTTAAAATAGTTTAACTTGGGGCTGTCCGATCATATGTGAAATATGTTTTGACATTTATTGTTATATCAACTTAGGAACACTTTTCGGCTAGCGCCGGAAACCTGATGAAAAATACATAGAAATGTGTATGGCATATGTAATGCCTGCGTATGTAATACAGATTTGGTTCTTAAGCATTAGGATCCCAGGTTATACGAAACATACCTTTAAGAACAAACTGCTATTATATACTGATATAGTATCTGATGTAAAACAACGTTTCAAGTACATCGCTGAAGCAAAAAATTAAAAATTTGAATGTTGTACAGAAAAAAATTGTGGACAGAAAGTATTTTTCCGTCGTCTTTACGAGTTTTCACATATGTATATTCGAAAGTTTAGTCGTACCGGTGTTACCACCCTTAAATAAGGGTAAAGTAGGCTCTGGCGCGAACACGCACCGTCACTAGAGAATTGTGTGCTCCAGTTAACAATCGTCTGAGCACACTTATCATGGCAGCAGAATTATTTTGAGAGATCGCTCACACTAAAGGGACATTTTGAAACGAGAGGCATTTCAGGTATATGCAATCACGAGCTACCTTACTCTGTAAGTGAGTGTATATTAAGTTTCATCCAACATCCAAAGAATACATAAATCGGTATAGTTCTCCCAATACCTGTAGCAATTATTCGCAAAATTGGAATAACGGCTCGAAACCTCAATATTGAAATCAGGATTGCAAGTTACGTGGTATCCTGACTATATGATTTATGTTTTCTCGAGAAGTCAAGCTTATTCGAATTTCTGTTTAATTCTATGAATCTTATGTGAATTACGGCGACCACCATGATAAATTACAGCATGCATGCAAAATGTATTTTACAGAGAAATATTAAGTATCTTCAGTATGCTACAATAGATTATCACTAAATTAAAATACTATAAATATATATTTGTAAAACATACATAACGTATTCGGTGTATGTTCATTGACAGGAGTAAATTTAAAGGTTTTAAATATTTTAACTACTCAATACCATTTTACCTCTTAAAGTTAATTTCAGACGAAAGCGTATGTGCTAATTTTTTCTCTAGGTTCTTTTACATCTTTTCAGTTGCACTTCGAATCTAGCAAAATAAAAAAGCTTTTAAATTTCATAAATAGCATTAAAATTACTTAATAGACGTTAATATGCAAATTTCTGTGATTTTTTATTTCCATAAAAGATTAATTAATAAAGTAAGCTTGACATATTTTTTTTTAGATGTAAGAATATTATGCATATATGTATATAGCCTAAATTAAGTTCGACGATATAAAAGAGTGAATTTTAGTTTAGATCATATCTAAACTAAAATTCTAGTTCAAGTTCTATGTAAGAATACTCATGGAAGCTTCTACAGAGAGATTTGTTAAAGGCAAATTTGTCAAATTATTGATTCACCGGATATCAAACCTTCCTATAAACGCGTTGTACTCATAAAATAACGGCAATTATATCTTAACCTTACTATTAACATTTCGGTTCTGAAAAACATAATTTAGCAGAAACTTCCACATTTTTAGATAGAACTGAAAATGGCGGCGAAATTAAAGCATAAATTATGAAGTTACATTTAGAAATGTAGGACAGTCAAGTATTTAAACGTTTAAAATGATACCGCACTGAAGGATGTCAACGATATACTTAATGGAAACTAGAAAATACGAGGTTTCTGGAATTACTTTTAACCAACGCTATAAGAGGCATTATTTTTTATATTATCTGTCAAGTAAATGCGGTGTTTTATCTTTTAGTACATTATTTTAATAAGAAATATTTGACTTAAGATACTATGGCCCCTGGATGGAGCAGAGAGATATAACCCCATCGAGATCGATCTTGGACAGCAATGAAACTATTCCCATTAACTAAATGCATTTTACTTTCAGTCTTTTAATTGAGGAACTATTTAATTAATTTAATTTTAAACACGAATCCAGAGTTTATGAAATAGCAGTGTGATGAGAAAATATTTTTGAAAAGTAAAAGTGAAATTATGTGACAGAAATTATTAAACTGTGTAACTTAATCATGTCGTTATTTTTATGATATTGCCTTCCAATTCACACTTATAATACATATTATAATTAAAAATATTATTGATCTTTAATAAACCTTTGCAAACATTATCTCCAAAGATGCAGTTAAAACTAGTACACATGAGAGAAGACAAACTCAATACTTCAAATTATTCGTTATACATCAAGTACAGTGAGTGCGTCTGATTTTATGATCGGTCTTGACGTAATTCCGGACTGAGGGACCTTTACAATAACTTTCGGACCTTATCCGTAATAGATACCCTTTAGTTCCCAAAAAGCTTCTTGAAGGGTAATTGATGAATGTTCAAATGTTTTATGTATTTTACAAATTGATATAACATTTGTAAATTTTCAAGTTTAATATATGAATATTAATTGCTTTATGTCACCTTCTTAGATGTTCTACATTTTTTTATGTATAATTGAATTTGGATTGACATGACATTAAAGCTATATAACTGTCATAAATAGTAAACTATAATTTAAAAAAACAACGATTTGTATACAAACACATTTTATTGCATTTAATGCAAAATATACAATTTCCATACAATTAGTATTTCAAAACCGTCATTCGGGTAAAATTACACAATTATTCAAATAATCGTCTAACGATCAAGAACAAGTCAATTGTCCTTACAATTTGTGAACATTTTTTATTCATTTAATCACAAGAATTTGGATATCCTCTAATTAAGACATAGGTACTTGGAGACTGGGAATGCTCAGGATTGTCCGTAAAATGACAGTCCTGTGATGTTTAGATGATAGCTATATGGAGCTGTTACAATAACTATATAATTTAAATAACACTAGTGTTATAATAACAAAATTAAGAGACTACACTTAATTATGATAATTATTTATTACAATCTATTATTATTTTTTTTAAATAACTAAAGCTCTTTTATATTAAACAGTGGTCAAAAACTTGGTCTTAAATGTCACCGCCACCCATGGTCACATGGTCACGTCACAGTTACACTATCGACTGACCCGCAACCATGTTTTTTTTTGCCTTAACACTAACATCATTTACTAATCTAAACTTTGTTTAAAGCCATTAATTTCATTCCGTCGTTTGTGGGATACTAAGTATATATTCGATATAGATTCGAACCTAATATGGAATTAAATACATACTGTCAGCTCTATATGAGTCTTTGTCTTCAACCTGCCGAATAATAAGCTCGGGGCTTTAATATTTTTAATTTAGGGGCAGCTCTAATGGGCGTGTCAGTTGTCAAGGTGACTTTTAGTAAACAGATTTTGTAAACTGTGCATCTTCCTCCAAGGCTTATATTTAAAATTATTGTTTGCAAAAACTGATTTTTTATTTGTATTACTAAAGAAAATAACCCTTTTTTCTTATGATATCAGAATAGCTATTCTATTCAGATTAATTATGAGCTCATAATTAATCTGAATTTGTTGGTATTTCTCAATCACAGGTAGCGCGATCATAAACCTAAATATTATAATGTATGAATTTAACGTTGTAAAATAATACAGCTAGCTTAATTAATACCAAAGCTTTAGTACCTTAGTTTAAGCAACATTGCGTTGTTACTAAGAACCGAATATTTCCTCGTTTCTTGTTTAAGGTAAAACGTAACACCTAGGTAATTATTCTTTGATTTTCGGTATTAAAGTGAATTCGGTAAGGCTTTAGCCTTATATATATTATAACTTTACCAATAATTATAAAGTATTTAAATTAAATTTAATAAAGATTTAATCTTCTTTGCTAACAAATACTTCACCAGCAATCGACGTAAGGCCTTCGACATTCTTTAACCCCTAAGTCGGGGAGATGACATAATTTTTTTTTATAAAACAGGGGGCAAACGGGCTGCAGGCTCACCTGTTGTTAAACGACACCGCCGCGCATGGACACTCGTAATGCCAGAGGCCTCACCAGTGCGTTGCCGTCCTCTAAGATGCTTATACGCTCCTTTCTTGAATAATAATAAGCATTTGCAATATATCTATCTCGTAATGGATCGAAACGATTGTCACACCTAAAACACCTTTTATTGTTAATTCGCTACAATAGTGAATAATCAATAGCGATCAACGCTATCACGGTAAACAAAATTAATACAATGTAATCGCATTAGTGGAATTAATTTAATTTTGTCATAACAATCTGTGAATATTGACACTAGAATACCCATATAACGGCTTAAATTGCTTGCATACGAAAACCTCCGAGTTCTATATTCAACCAGTTTTTGTTTTTGTTTTACACAATTTGTTTAGCTTCAAATAATTTTAATGTTTGTTATATTCTTTTTAATGTTGAATTTTCTGTTGTTTTAAGATAAGATTTTTTGATAATGAATTACGTACTGTTACATACGGTTTTTATGCATACATTGCTGAACCCTAAAATTATTGCCGATCAGCAATATATGCCTATACTCGTATATTCCATTAATTACTTTACATTTGGGGGATCAGTCTTTATCAAACTCGCGACGCGGAATTTCTGTAAGTGAATATATTAAAAGTAATCAGTGGTAAAAAAGATGTAGCCACTGTGGAGGCTCTCATCTAAAACAAGATTGCCGAGAATTCATAGAAGGGAAGATACCCAAATGTGTAAACTGTCACGAGTCGGGTGAGGATAAAGACATGAACCATAACGCCTTCAGCATAGAATGTCCAACACGAAGAAAATGGGACTTACTAGCTAGAGCAAGTGTGGCCTATTGTTAACGCCGTTAAAGGCACCACAACACAAACAACGCATTTAATCTGGCAAGCCAACCTTCAAAAGAAAAAGCTATAACAGAGCTAATCATTGAGGCACAAAAACAGAAAGTAATGGCTGCGCTAATACAAGAGCCTTATATCGGATCCATAGGTAGAGTTAAGGATTACAAAGGCGTAAGGATCATTCAGTGTGTGGATCCTCCTGCGGGTAAGGTTAATAAAGCTGCTGTGATGGTCTTCGATAATGATATCGAGATTATACAAATACCAGCACAGACCACAACAAATATAGTACCGATAAATCTTAAAACTAGGAACTGGGAATTGACGCTGGTCTCATATTATATCGAACCCCATGAGGACATAGACCCACACCTAAGACAAATAGAGGAAATCCTCAATACAACTCGGCAAAAGACAATCTTTGGAGGAGATGCAAATGCAAAGAATCTTTGGTGGGGAGGCAAGGTAACGGATAGCAGAGGTACAGCCTCGAAGCTAAAATAAACGAACTGGGACTGCACATCATGAATGATGGACAAACACCCACTTTCGATACAGTGAGAGGCGAAAAAAGAATCACAAGCTTTATCGATGTTACATTCTGCACGGAGGATTTGCTGGGTCAAATTGACGGATGGAAAGTAGATGCAACCCTGGTATCGTCGGACCATAGTACAATTGTGTTCAAAATACGATTAGAGAAGGTAGAGAGTGCAACAAACATAGGAAGCACAAGAAAATATAATACGAAAAAGGCAAATTGGCACGAATTTAAAGAAAAAATAACGCAAAGTCTTATAGTAAAAGGGGTAACGAAAGAAAAAATAACAGAAATAAATAGCACTAATAAACTAGAGGAAATAATAAATAATTATACAAATTTAACCATAGAAGCTAGTGAAAACACTATCCCTAAAATTCAGCAAAAGCGTAAAGTAAAATTTGTTTGGTGGACCGACGAGCTATGGGAACTAAAAAGACAAATGATGACAAGAAAGAGGAGGATAAGGTGTGCTGCAGATAGAAGGAAGAAGAGGGTAATAGAAGAATATTTAGAAATTAAAGGACAATATGAACAGGAAGTTAGAAATGCACAAACTAGAAGTTGGAAAGAGTTTTGCGGAAAACAGGAAAGAGAAACTATGTGGGACGGTATTTACAGAGTACTAAGAAAAACTGAAACTAAGAAGGAAGATATACCTCTATTCAAAGATGGAAAATACCGAAATGGGAAGGAATCAGTCGAGCTCTTGGCCCAAACGTTCTTTCCGGACGACGTCGAGGAGGGCGAGACTCAAGAACACCGATACATCAGAAAATTATCTGAGGAGGTCAACAAAGAGGATTGTAACGTGGGCTACGATCCTCCTTTTACTATGACGGAACTAATCTATGCTTCTCAGAGTTTCAATCCTAAGAAGGCGCCCGGAGAGGATGCTATCTCTGCGGATATTGGCTGGAACGCCATAAGTGCATCTCCCGATATATTCCTGCAAATAATAAACAAATGTTTGGAGCTGGGATACTTCCCGAAAATCTGGAAAAGAGCTTCTGTGGTAGTAATAAGAAAGCCAGGAAAGAAGAACTATACCGATCCCAAATCTTACCGACCTATAGGCCTTCTCCCAGTTATGGGCAAGGTGTTCGAAAAAATGGTCGTGAGGCGACTCAAGTGGCATCTCGTACCCAGGACAAGTCCCAATCAGTTTGGCTTTATGCCCCAACGTAGCACCGAAGACGCCCTTTATAATTCAGTTAACTACACTCGCCAAAAGCTAGAACAGAAAAAAATCATAACACTCGTTTCCTTAGATATAGAGGGCGCCTTCGACAGTGCATGGTGGCCACAAATTAAAGTCAGATTGGCGGAAGAAGACTGTCCTATTAATATAAGAAGAGTAATGGACAGCTATTTAGAGGACAGGTATATAACGATAAAGTATGCAAATCATAAGACTGAAAAGAGAACGACAAAAGGATGTGTGCAGGGCTCAATAGCGGGACCTACTATGTGGAATCTGATACTTGATCCACTGCTAAAAAAGATTGCGGGACATGGAGAATACGTGCAAGCATTTGCGGACGATATTCTACTAATATTCGACGGAGATAAAGGTTGTGAGATTGAAACGAAGGCTAATAAAATATTAAAACTAGTGCACGACTGGGGGGTCCAGAACAAACTAAAGTTTGCACCTCACAAAACAATTGCAATGGTGGTGACCCGTAAATTAAAGTATGACACCCCAAAACTCACAATGAACAATACCCCAATAAAAATGGAGCGTCAAATGAAAATATTGGGAGTGACAATCGACGCAGCACTGACTTTTAACACACACATACAAAATGTCTGCCAGAAAAGTATACAAATTTATAAGCAGCTCTCAAAAGCTGCAAAGATTAACTGGGGTCTAAATCCTGAGATCACTGCGGCCATATACACCGCAGTCATCGAACCTATTATAATGTACTCAGCGTCTGTCTGGGCCCCAGCAGTAAACAAGGCTTGCGTTAAGAAGAAGTTATATTTTATTCAACGGGGCTTTGCCCAAAAAGTTGCGAGAACTTATAAAACTACATCACTCCATGCTGCAACATTACTAGCCGGGATACTTCCACTCGACCTTCGCATAAAAGAAGCTGCGGAAATGTATAAGGTGAAAAGAATAGAATAGAATAGAATAGAATAGAATAGAATAGAAGAATTGTTTATTGCCCTTATTAACATACTGATTAACTTATACTTATTTAATCTTAAAACTAGACTTAATCAACAATCATAAAATGGAAACTACATAATAATGAAAAAAAAAAAAAATTATAAAAAAAGAAAGATAAAAAAAAATAATAATAAATATCATTAAAATAGGGGAGAGAATGAATATAATTGTTTCGATCTAAGGGGGGCAATCAGGACCAGACTCAGCTTAAAGCTGTTTGAATTCTCAAACAGCGCTGTTTTTCAGTCTGCTCCTGTTATATCGCGAAACCAGAATATATACACATATATATATACACATATATATATATATATATATACATAGATATAATATATAATCGGTTTGTTAATATATTAAAAATAAAACGTATAAATATAATAAACAGAAATTGAGATAAATATAAAAAAACAGAAAAAAAAATATTATTATTATTATTAAATTTGCTCAAATTACTAAAGGGAATATACAACATTAAAATTAAGAAGGCTTAAAGAGGGCTATCTTCTGAAATTCCAGAGGGGGAAAATCTGGAGAGAAAAATTAAATTTAATGAATTCCCACACCCTGCAAAACAATTCACGTATAAAATGTTAACCCTCGAAGAGCTTGAAGAGCACAGTGGCGTGCAGATATATTCAGACGGCAGCAAAACAGAGACAGGAGTGGGTGCCGCATGGACAGAATGGAAAAACGGCACTGAAGTAAAGAGAAAGAAAATCACGATGGCACCCCACTGTACGGTATTCCAGGCCGAATTGGCAGCACTAAGAAGCGTAGCAAACTATGTTGGCAAAAATGAATACGATGTAAAAATATATAGCGACTCTAAATCATCGTTAGACGCCATAGTTAGTGGACGATCTCTCGATCCCCAGGTGGCCGAAATCCGCCGGAACCTATAAGAGTGCAAAAATAGCGGCATTCAAATAGATCTCTTCTGGATAAAAGCGCACGTTGGCACGCCGGGGAACGAGAGAGCGGACACCCTAGCCAAAGAGGCGGCAAATGAATTAAAAACAAATATCGAATATTCCGCATGCCCCACATCATATATTAAAAAATTAATTAGACATAAAACACTAGCAGCTTGGAATGAGCGCTATCTGGGGGGTGAAACAGCTGGAACGACAAAACTTTTCATTAGGGATATAAAAACAGCCTACAAATTAGTCTCGGAAAAGCGCTTCACACCCCAAATGGCGCAAATTCTGACGGGACATGGGCCTTTTGCCCACTATTTACATAGGTTTGGGATTAAAGAAACTCCCACGTGTGTTTGTGGTGACGAAGACCAAACAGTGGAACACTTAATTGTAAACTGTCCCATCTTCGCGTCCTCGAGAAATGATCTAGAGAATAAGATAGGCAAAACAGTAAATGGAGAAATATTGCAGGAAATACTACTTCTCGATAGATCATATCTTGAGGAATTTTGCGAAAAAATTGTTAAGGTTACAAAAGGACAAAATAAGAAGAAAGACGCGGATCCTGCGGGCATCGGCAATGCAGCTCACCCATGAGTATTATAAGAATATTTCCGGTGAGGCTGGTTGCAGAGATGGTCGCGAGATGCGCATCATATGTTATTAATACAGGAATATAGGCGGCTGCATTACAAATTTATATTATAAATGTAAAATAAACAAATATGAGCACATGAATAAAAACGACCCTAGACCTTAAGGCAGGGGAGTAAGTCGAGCAGCACAAAAAAAAAAAAAAAAAAAAAATAGTGATTGTAATTATTATTATTAAATATAATAAAATATTTCGTCAAAAGAGTGTTTTTTTTAAAAAACACAACGCGACGAGGAAACAGTACGCCTATAAATGGTTCTCGCAACGAAATTTATAATAATCTATGAATAAGTTATTTGGGTATGCTGTGTAAACTGCTGGCATTTCATATTTAAATAATTACCAGTGATAATTAGTACCACATTTGGTGGATCGTCGTATAAGGGTTTCGCATTATTGCTACCATAGAAATCTTTGAAGGTTTTAAGCCTATAAGTTTCACTGTGTTTAACACAATCTAACTATAATATTATTCAAAATTCCATTACGTCCTCACAATTGTTTAATACTAAGCTGATTAGCAGTAAATTATGTCACAAGTCGCAATCAGAGCGAGACAGGTGTCCACAGATTGCTGACATCATCATTAATCAAATATAATTATATAGAAAATAATACAATTAATTCGCTCCGACATTATGGTTTGTTTTTGTTTTCATTTGGAGTAGCGAAAGAATGAAATTTTTTATTATCTAGGATAATCATAATAAGTCAAAAATAAACAAGTGTCTTTATGTGAACTAGTGTATATATTTCCATGAAAACCTCATTTTAGTATCTCATATTCTATCCACATATAAACATCATCATTCAAACAATAAAATATTAAATTTATATTCTTATATATTAGGTCCTCATATGAAATTAGCATTTTGTTGTACTTTGATCTGAAATGTAACCTCTTTGGTTAGGAATTTCAATTTTTTACAGCTCATTTTTGTTTTGAAAACCCTAATTAAGTTGTATACGAAATATGTCAGGACACATTTTACGGACAGTTGATTAGTCCTATTTGACTATTAGACACAATTGATACGTATATAAATAAATGAATATATAATAAATAAATAAGTATATAAATAATAATAAATGTATATTATAACATCCGTACCACAGCCAAAAAACATGCTCATCATAAATGTTGCACGTACCGGGAATCGTACTCGGGTCACTCTGTTCGGCAGTAGGGCAAGGTGATCATTTCAATCAGATCGTTCAGATCTGACTCAGGTAGAGTAGTAAAAAGTGTAAGTTTTATTTTGAATACTGTCATACTGGAGTATTTGTAGATTTTTTTGATGTTTATGAAATCAAGAACCTTAAGAATTAGGTAAACACTCAGCTCTACCCTTCGATCAATTTCGTAACTGTCAAATTGACTTTGCGCAGTAAATTAACATAAAAACTTAAAACATATGTAGATATTTTTTTTTATTTAATAATTTTGGCGACTTTAATTTATATATAATTAACATATCTCAAGTAGCAAATCAAAGCCGTGACGGCCATGTATCATTGTCCGCAACCTAACTTCAAATCTAACCCCACTAATGAGATGGTTAACCAATGTTAATGGATGTGTACGACACAGGTGTGTCTTTAATGCATTATGGGCTCTAGATTGCCCTATTAATACTTTGACATTGAGAATTTTAATACAATTAATAATAATAGTTTATTTACTGAGGAATTCCAGAAATCGATTCTCTGGCTTCTCAGCTAGGAGTGACCTGTGGTATGGAGCCAGTTCATTTCTTATAACACGATATCACTAGTTTACAATCGTTGTTTCTGGAGTGAGAGTTCTGCTTGATTTTTTATTAGTAGTGAATGATATTTATAAGCTAAGCCTCTATCTCTCTTGACTTAAAAAAATTCCGTAAGTTACTGATTGTAAATAATCAATCTTTTATTAACAAACTGTTTTGTTAACAAAATATTTTCCTTTACCTCATTAACGTTTTATTAGTTATAGCGTTAAATAAACGCATGTGAGTAAGTACCCAACTTATAATAACAGTGTTGCACAAAACATAACCAAAGAGATATTAAAATTATGAAAATATAGCTTCATTCATTTTAAGGGCGCTCACCTCGTATTACTAAGGACCTTTGTATTCTATGACAAGTACTATACCGAAATATATAAACTAGTAGTAACTAATCAGGAATATAACGCAACAGTAGGGCCCCGTTATCCAGCGATGCACATCCCTGTAAAGACATAAATGAAATTGTTATATAATTAATCCAATGTTTAATGATAAATGATCCGAAGTGCAATTTTATATATCACCTTTATTGTCCTACCGCATTTCATTGTAATTTTACCGCAGTAATGACGCTAATAAACAATAATTTATGTATGGATCCGTTGTTGTAAATTCGTGTCTCGGTGGACGCATATTGTAAGAATTGTGTCGTTTCGCAAAATTATTTGTATAATATAATCGTTTTTATAGCCTGCGGTTTATGGGCTAATTAATTTTGCTTTAACTCGTATGGAACTGGGAAAATGGTTAATAGCGTGTCTTGGGAGTCATGAAAAACGAAAGGACAGCGAAACCACGGTTACGATAAAAATGTTTTGTTTGATTTGTTAAAATACTATTTTATTTAATTGTAAAACTTTAAATAATACTTAAATCCCTTTCCGGTTTCTTTCGACAGAATTTTAACTGTGTTGCACCTTTGTGCGTTTTAATATAAGAGGCCAACTCACTTCAATTACTCGCGCACTGTCACAGCGAACATGTTGAAACGATTTGATTGCTACTATCTCAATTTATCAGAAAATAATATTAGTTCATATCCAGTAAACTCAACTTAAATTTAAACGTTACTTTGTTAAACGAATTTGTTAGAGATGAAATGACTCATCACAATAACACCTACCATTTAATGTACACGTAAAGTCAATATTCAAATAAATTCTCCAAGTATATTCGAATAAATACAAAACTTTCATGAATAAAACCGAGTCAATTTATCACTTCAAGGGAGGCATTACCACCTTATTATGTAGATAGAGTGCAAGCGATTTACATAATATTTTTATCTATCCCTAGATGGACGAAAATGTGTACATGGAATTTCGCTAAGGGAGTAAGTGGATCTGTGCGATGTAATTTAGTGTTCCAGAATTTTTTGTACTAGATAAGAGAAGACGTAAGAATTCTTCAACAAAATAGTTTAACATTATATAAAAGTTTTGAACTGGGTTGACGTTCGCACGTCAATTATTGTAGACTATTAATTCTTTGCTAAAAACAAAAAGGCATTTATGTCCCTACCAAACAATTATCTTTTTTATAGAATACAGAGTAGCAGTTTGAGACGAGCCCGGATAGCCACAAAGCTTGGTTACCTGCAGCCTATTCTGACAACATACAAGTATAATTTCAGACGTATTATTAATACATTTTAATATTGCAATTAGGTAGTACTCATCAATCGAATGCAAACGTAATTTCAGCAAGTAAATATTATTTTGTTAGTGTAATTTCGAATTAGACAACATTCAAAATTGGTGGATGTTCATAGAGACTAATATTTGCTCGAGTACCAGACAAAAGAACACAAACTAATTAATATTGTACAATGATTGCATTAATTACAAACTGAATTTCTTTATTATATAAATATATATTATTTTCTTTATTATTTAAACTACAGTGGTTTTTCCTTGCAAAAATGCGACTTTTAGCAGGAATTATAAATAAAACCCATATAATATGATTTTAGGTTAGAAATGGTAAAATAATAATGTTTTTTCATCATATTTATTATAGTATTGTGTACAGTTTATGCTGACATTGAGCGTAAACGAAGGACGCTGTGTATTAGGGCAAATATGGTGATTTGGCGGTTTGACAGTGTTCGTGGGATGTGATAAGTCTTTTTTTAGACGGCACAACGACGAAAAACAGAAAGTATTCTGTGCTTGTAGCTTGTGGTCATATTTTACAAAAAAATCGTAGAGTACCCTTCGAGTGCAATTTTACAACGCTTTCAGGATGTTGCTGGGGTTCCCGCGCTGTTGCAGAGCGTGTTGCTTGTGCAGGTTTAATTCAATGCGCAGGCGCAACAGCATACTGGCGGTTATAGCGGAAAGGCTAGATTGCCCCTACATGGGTCGCTGTGTTGGACTGCATATTTGCACACGATATGAATTCAGGGTATGTGTGGTTTGGTACGTTGATGTATATTTACGCGTAGTAAATTAAATCTTAAATATGACTTTTAAAAAGTTTGTAAATTAAATAAATATAATTTTTAAAATGATATTTTATTAACACGAAATATTGTCAGTATATAAATAAATAAAATAGAGATAACAAATCACAGATTGAATAAAATTCATTCACATTTAATTAACATCAAGTAGAATTGAACCTGAACCTCGTTGATAGTCTGTATCAAATCCAGTCATATTTAGTTAGTGTCAGGTGGCAAGTCAATTTTTCGCGCTATTTCACCTGTCCACGCCAACTGTGTGCCCACTTCACTCTAGTGTACTAGATATGATCGATAGTGTAAAGCGAACCTCGTTACATTTTCTTATATTTCACGAGATATAAGAGCTTTCTTTTGAAATACTTTTAACAAAGTATTCTAGTAACAAGACTTACAAACTACGTAGGGTGGGCTTGAAATTACGCTAACAGGACTTTGCTTTGTTTCCTTTTGAGAAGTAGGTGATCAGCATTTGTGTTACCAAGAAAGAATGTATGTCATGTTTTGGCCAGAATTAGCAATTCCTTTTATAGTTATGATGGAATGTCTAATGTAGTCCTATTAACAAAGAAACGCCATGCTATTTTCGCCAAATCTTATATGAATAGATATTGAATTAAAAGTCCTTTCATACGGTATAACTTGAATTTTTAAAATACCCCGATAGGCTGGAAAGCACGAAAAGGAATTATTTACTCCATTAGTTCCCGAGATAAGCGTGTTCAATCTGAAAAAGCTGTTCAGTTATTGTGGATATTATATAGATTTGATAGTAAGTGGTTTTTAGTAATAGTTAACCACATGTGAACGTTAGGTTTGAGAATGCTTCGCCTAATGGTAGGTCATCAACTGTGTAAAACAATGTCGAATCACGTTGAACTTACAAATATATCTTCAAAGCGTAAGTTACATTTTCCGTTTTCCTTAAGGTGACGAGATTTAGGCCGAATTCCTTTCGGACTGATTGAGCGGCCCTTTGCAATTATAATAGGGTTCGGTGATCGATTGCAGCAAATATGGGACGGGGAATCATGTCCTTTTCTCTTGCGACCTATGTATTTTATCTTAAATAGGATATATAATTCAAATTTACTTTCGAATATTCGTCACAGTGGAAACGACATTAAATTAAAACTTTATTTCTATGTATTATAAGTTGTGTGTATTTTATATTATATTATATTTACTTCAACTACATTTTGTATTATTATAATTTAATACTTTTAACTATAGATATACTTATTGTTTTGGTGCGTCACCATCCATGACACACAAAGTGGGCGTCAGCCTCCAACACCATAAAAACCTTCACCAGTCTCGCTCTGCTTCCTCCAAGGCTCCAAGCAAGATATTAGATGAAGGAAGTGTTCTTTCATCAAAGGGTACTAAACTCTTTTCTAGATGTATACGAAAGGAGGCAATAGTGTTTTAGCTACGCATTATTTCACAAATTTTGTGTGTAACCATTGCGTAGTGGTTTAAATCCTCTTGTGCTATAATGTATAAGAGTAGGTACAATAGTAGGTCATTTTATTTCAGCAAATAATTTAGAAAGATCTACGTACTATATTAATCGGCATAATTGCTAAGATTTATAATATAAAATAAAATCTCTCATAAGCTAAGTGGACCACTCAACTATACTGTCCTTTATATATCCTTAGACCAAGAACACCGTATATCAACAGGTGTCCTCTATGCGTCATTCACATACGCCAATATCGACTTAATTGGCACTTTCAGGGCAAAACGTTGTGTGAATTTTAAGATTGGTAAGTGAAGTGATGAAAGTTTTACGCTCGGTATGTATTATATATATCCTAAACTATGATGGAGCAATAGGGCATTTTCGTAATATGATAAATTTACCTAGACGCATTTTGAATAAATATCAATATTACCACTACTCGTTCTCACCCACCCAAATTCGGCATCCGCCTACTTTTACTCCTGTTAACCTCATGGTGATTACGTTCAAGTAACCCTTAACCTACAGTTGCGTTTTATGCAGCTGGCTAACTAAAATACGTCTCAGTCTCTGCGACAAATTGAACCAACTTATGCTGCTGCATGCAAAAAAAGTTATAAAATTAAATGCACGGTTAATAAACAAATGAGTCTATTTTGTATTAATTACTTCAGAAAACCGATCAGTCTTAATCAATTTCACATGTTCTGATCGTTAAATGTAATCTTAGTATTGGGTAAGAAATCAATACCAAAACTGAGTGGCTAACGCGTTATTGTAACGCTCCGTTTTTAGTGGACGTAAAATTTTATTACTACACCGGTTAGCAGTAATGAAGGCCGAAGGTTAGGGCGAGGTCACACTGAAAACACGTTTTCAATTATCTTCGATCGATTCGATCTCGCTAAGACTACGCACTCGAAGAAGACAAACGCGATTTGGGTACGCAAAATGTATATATTTTTTGTATGTTTAATACCGTACACTGATACGAGTGGACACATATGTTTATGGGCCTGTTGAATGTTAATCTAGAAGCATCTACAGCCTCTAGAAGCCTTTCAATTTGTTCAATATTCTCATCTATTGGGTAAAGACCATTCATGCATGATATAAATATGTTAAACAGTCACCAGTAATATACAAATATACTGGTGTTGCCATTTTCTTGTTGATAAGCCTTTCAAAGGGTAAATTCCCAATAGATATACAGTCTATAATCATCTTTACACAAAGGAAAAATCGAGAGAAATATAAGAGTTCCGGACCTAACCAAAAGGTCATTGGCGAAGGCTTTCTGTAAACAAGGGAATAAAATTTGAGATGTTATCTTCGCCACCGGCTTCTTTGCCAGTTCCACGCATATTATGATTTCAAGAGTGAGAATAACCATAGAAATATATATACTTATCCAAATTTACAACTTTCCTACTGGAATAAAAGAGTTCTTTGCTGTGTTTTGAACATTTTAAACTTAGTAAGTAACTAAGAAATTCGTGATTAGTTTAATTAAATTAAGCTATAATTAGGGTAACTTAATATAATAATAAGTTTAATTTACTCTTTGTAATTTACTATGGATAAAGATTTTGGCTTATTTAGTTTGACTGGAACCCAACCACCGAATTTATTTTGTATTTAATTAAAAAGAAATCAGCGCTAAGTATTACTCCCTAAGTAAAAAAAGGAATTGGAATCTGAAGCTCTGAATTCAAGCCATAAATAGTGAATTAATGAAAAATTATAAATTCAAAATCTTACTGTCAAAAATATTGTATATTTTTATATATATAAAAATTACATTTAACAATTTAGATTTGAAAAACGTTATCATAATTATCTTTTATTTGTTTTAATATGTCAAAAAATGTTAATCGTGCTCGATATATTAAAATCTTTTGAACGATAATTGTCTCTCGGTATAAATTTGAAAAATAGCAAACGAGACTTAAACTGTCTTATAAACTTATTTGTCACTGAGAATAGTGGTGGAAAGCTCACGCTTGCTTGCTTTAAAATAAGTTGATCTTGTGAACGCTAGCCAAAGCTTTATCATATAAGGTGCAAGGTATAATCTAATAGCTTTATTTCGCCCAAATAAACTTAGTACTGGCTAAAGATTTTGTCACAAGATACAAATGAAAAATACAATGTTGTGTTGCAAAGCAATTTTCATAATTTTATGTTAAGCTGTAAATATATTTTTATTTTCATCAACAACTTTCAAACTTTCATATATTATGTCTTTATCTATCAGTAATGTATAGTGTAGTAGTATGTTCATTTAGAAAACTGACACAAATTATAGATTATGTGTAAACCAGACTAGAAGAAGAGATCAACACCGCGTAACTCAAAAGATTTATTTATGTTTATTAAGTATGGAAACTTTATATCATTATTGGAGCAGTTTCAACTTAGTCGAGTTAACAACAACCTGATCGAGAGATACACACTTAACAACATAGTTAGTCAACCTTTATGGCTCATACTCAAATCGACAAGTTAATCGCAAAGTTAGACGCAGCAATGTGTCCGTCATTTGATGCTGTTAAAATATTAAATTTTAATACTTGAGCCACAGGCGTAAAGGCCAAGCGCAGACCTTAAGTAAATGTGACATTTTCATAGCATGAACGCGGGAGGCAAATTTGAAATAGTACTCTTGAAATAAAATCTGCAAGAGACGCTTTGACGGCTCTTACGGACATGTAATATGTTTTACCGGCATGGTATAGAAAAGTGACAGCCTAAGTTTTTAAAATAAGATTCATCCATGCAGTAAAAATAAAGTTTCATATATTCAATTGGAAGCTAAAATTTTTATACTTGTACACCTCGTCCTTTTGGTTTTTTTAATCAGTTAAATTGTGAGTTTTTAATCAGTGAAATTACAGTTTGTAATTTCTACGCGTGCGCAGAATGTTTGTCGGTAGTCGTATAGTCAATCGTCGCAGTCGTAGTTGGTTTGACAAAACGGGTTACTTACATAGGTGTTATACTAAATTTATTAATGTACAATTAATAATACTTAGTGGAAATATGGGGGAGAGGCATATGTCCAGCAGTGGACGTCGACAGGCAACGACGACGACCACGACTGTATAACTGAGAAGGCTAACCGGTAAATGAGCGAGTGTAATATGATTTGCACTTTGATGCTGTAATAAAATATTAAATTATATTTACTCATTTACCAGATAATTGAAAATTAAATCAAATAAGTCAATACACATAAGTCAAAGATAGTTAATACTTAATTGTTTCAGAAAAAATGTTACACTCACTTTTCTATATACAATTAATTCTAAATCAACCTTAAATTTATACAGCATTACACGTAAGTATAATTGTAAACTATCATACTAGCGATTTGAGGTCTGTTAATATGTACAAGACTCCGAAAATTTAAAACTTGTCTTCATAATAATTATTTCAGTTGAAATTGTACCTTAGTGCTTTGTCTCACAGCTGAATATTCCGTAAATTTACTTTCAGGTAAGTTATAAGCACCATATCTCGGCTTATTTATGGCAAGGACGCAGTGGTCGGTCCCAAGACTCATATGATGCCACAAAACTCCTTATCTCACCTTCAAAGTTATGGAGAAAAAAGATTAAAGGAGATTTACTTTGTCTAAGAAGTTTTTCCAACCTATAAGACCTATTTTTGCGTAAGCCATATTTTAAGATCGATTTTAGGCTTTTAAACTTGCGATTCTCTATAAAATTATTTTACATACAAGTGTTAATTCATATTCTTATATAGTAAGAACCCGATACGAATACCTCGTAATCATGGTTCAGAATCGCACGCTTAGTTAGAACTGCTTTAATATATCACTAATTTAAAATATAAGCTTTTGACATTTATATGAAGCAGTCAATTGAGGAATGTTTTTTTGCAATACAACTTGTTTATTATAATGTCTTATGTGTGACATATCTCTAAAAATATTAGTATATTCTGTGATACATATTATGTAATTTATTTTTTACTGTTTTGACTTGTCATATACTCCTCGTTGTACATGTAAATGAAATAAAGGTATGCTGAGTTCTAATACAGAACTATATTTTAAAATCGTTTAGGATACTTTTAATAATCAATAATGTGATATTTTAAAACTATGAATTGTCAAATTGGTTTTGAACAAATAAATTTGAAAAATACCCCTCTAAGTTCCCTTCAACCAGATTTCCATTAATATTTCCAAGTAATCTAAGTTTCCGTATAAATAATCTATTCGATAGACGAACCAGAACCGAATGATTGTAAAATAAACCCGCATTCGATTTGAATCGGTTGATTCTCGTATCAAATAATTTGCTTCTATTCATATCTTTTTCTCGAAATTTGTTCTGTACTGCACTTAAAGCAATCAAATCGAATGATATGAAAAATACGTAAATCATTATTGTTCCAGATATTCCATCCAGGTTGTACCAAAAAAACGCTTTCGATTATTTAGTAGACCTGGAAAATTCTAGTCTTTGGTATAGTTTATTGGCGAGATTCATACAGTTTATCATTTAAAACCTAACTATCGAACAGTTTCGTCTACTTTAAAGTATTTGTTAAACAAATATTGAGTACATTTGAAACTTTAATGTTCTGTGAATGCAGTATAAAAATCATCCGTAAAATTTACAAAGTAAATATTAATTTTTATACAAATATGCCAATTTCAGAGGAAATATAAAACACTTCTGTATAATTGCTTTTTGAGCTGATATAACATGCAGGAGATTGGTGCAATAAACCGAAGCCGCGCCGCACGCCACTCCACACGTTCATACTTCATTTTAATTATACATTTTTGAAAATAGAACGTTACATTTGAGCTGACATTTTTAAAGCTGTCCTTAGGCACTTACAGATACTGTAGCAAATTTAAATTTATTTTTTGTGTAGTAGCTCAACTGGGCACGTAAAACATTTGTTTGCTATTTAAATTATTTGTGTATTTTTGGCAGCCTTCATACACATGAGCTATATCGCCATGTCTCAATGTGTATAAATATCTATTTAGAGTATTTGGAATGGCATGAAAGTGACGAGTGTGAGAAAGAAGAAAATTGAAGAAACTCAGGTGATTATTCGCTATAATCACATAAAAATGCAAAACCTACTATCGAATAGTTTAATTTAAAAATTGTAAACAGAATATATTCTTGACAGTATGAAGATGTATAATGTATTATGATAGATATAATTGTTGCAAACTATATATATATATATAATAGGCGTAACGACTAGCTGTATGTTCATTCATGAATGTCTGGTATAATATGGCAGCTGTCCCATATATGGATATTAATAATTATTACAGGAGGCAATGACGCTGGCTGTTAGGTGATGATTGAAATTATATTAGCCGTTCAACTTCCAGCAGCTAAGAAATGTGTGTACTGGATAGGAACATTCTAATTTTTGATGACATTATTAATTCAACAGGGTGTTTTATAAAATGTACCTCGGTATACGGTCTGACACTAATAATTTTTCTATTTCGTGCAAACACAACTTCCAAAGCGTCAAGGAAATAGTAAAAATATTTAATAAGTCTCTGATTATAAGAAAATAGATGAAGAACGGTTAAACACAGTAAGGTCTTACGGAAATTCTGATTACAATATTAATTTTTTGGGATACTAATATATGAATCGAAAAAAATATAATATGCATTATATCATCACCAATATTTTTATGTTGCAAATAAAACTGTATTTCTCAATAATATTTCCAATACGAAGATTTATATTTCAAAGATAGCAAAAACTACCTCAAACGCAGGCAGTAAAAATACCTCGTAAATACATGAATATTATCCAGTAAATGTTCGGAAGATACGTTTCGTTTATGGTTTGGTATACTCTATATAAATAAGATAGTCGGTTTTAAACACAAAAATCTAAACCGTCGTACGCATTTATTATAGAGATAATAGGTGCTTTGATTTCCAGCTCTAGCAATGCAAATATCGTGGGTATACTCGTGATAGATGTAATATTTTTCCATCCATAGACTGTAAAAACCTGGTTTAGAATCCTCAGGGTTAGGAGTAGCTATTATTCAAGCGATACTGGAATATAAACTAGGGTATTTCTATACTTTATTTTGTTGTTATAACTTTATAGACCTTTCAGCCGTTGGCATGAATATTGTAATAGGATTCGGAAAAATAAAAACCTCAATAAATATCTATTTTATTTGTCAAAGTCTTACGTTACCTCAAGACAAGTTTAATACATAATTCATCCAACTTTGTATTGATAAAAAATCTTATTTAATTTTTATTTACAAAGATATTTACATTAACTACCAAGTTCAAAGTGTGTGCTAGTTCAACTGCTATTGTGTAAAATGTATATACATAACTGGTTACATAATAACTAGAATTATTAAATTCAGTTCATCTATTAACTTTATTGAACTGAATGCTTATTATTGTTACATTCTACTGCTTAAATTACATTTATACATTTATCTAAAAAATCTGAAGTAAAACAGCTTAAAACTAAAAAACTTAATGTACACGATCAATAGCAAATAAGGTGCGTGATAAAACAGTAATATCTTTGTATGTGTGGATGCTAGAAGACAAAATAACACAACCTGTACTAATTAAATCAAAGACACTTCCAAAATAACTATTAATTTAAAGTTTATAAATATTTACTTATACGTATAATTCATCTGTACGGTACATACAAATAAGTCACTAAACTTTCTGTGTAAGTTGTATGATCAGTTAAATATTTTTAAGTGTATACAAACTCTTTTATGTCCAAAATACATATATACATATAGGCATAGATTTTTCTACAGAGAGCAAACTAAAGAACATATCTCCTATAGTAAAATCTACGCTTCGACACAATTATTACTAGTATTCCGAATATAGAAACCGGCACAAGTCAGAATTATCACTTATATTTAAGTCTATTTACAATTTACTAAGGATCCTCAAAATGTAGTCTCTCAGTTTATTTTAAAATTAAAGCGGAAAACTCCGACCCCAAGTTATGATTTCAAAACACTTAATTTTAGCGAGGGTAGAACAATATTTGTCAGCTTTTTGTCTCGAGTCAAGAATGCGGAATTTTTGTATAGCCATATTTTGTGTGCGTAGCACTTTGTATGAGCTACTTAGCCCAAACAACAAACTGAATGCAGCTTAAACGCGCATGAAATGTGTAAACGTATAATTATACTTTTTATACGCCTTCTACATAGTACGAGGTCGCTTCCTTCTATACGCTTGGTCCAACAACAAAACACATTTTACAGAAAATCCTATGTAGCTTCTAGGTACGAATTATAAAGTAGTTATATCTGATGATTTGATCACCCCGGGTCAAGGTTGGTCGTAACGGTAACGTAATTTATAATTTCTTATTTTGTCTTTCTAGGTATTCTCCCACTGTATCATTGCATTTATCAAAACACCCGTGCACATCGTATCAACTAACGGAAATAGAAAAGTATTCTATGTCGCTCTCCTGGTTTTAAGCAACTCGCCAGTAATATTAGGTCATATCAGTTGTTCTAATTTTTAGATTTAAATTGTATGATGGCTAGGAAGTTGAGTTGGGCTTGAGTTAAAAATGTATTACTAATGTATTTCGTATCGATAATATTTACTATAGAAATAAAATATTAATCATCTTAGAAGAAATACAAATATTAGATATACCAACGAAGTAGGTGAAGCTAGTTAGAATCGAATTATGTTCGAAAAGGGTGAATTTGCGCGACCTATTCTCGATATATTAAATTACTTTCAATTTGACGGTAAAAAGATAATTTTATATATAGGTAGGTTGAGAATAAATGAGGTGGAAGAGGTCTTACATGGATGCTATTGATCTTTTTTGTGACGCTGAATTGATTTTGTATAGGACGAAGTCCTTAGGAATTTTGTGCACTAAACTGTCGAATTTTAAGCGCTTAGAGGTTTTTTTTATATATTAAATAATAGTTTCAAGATTATCTATCGAAGAATATGATGAAACGCTTATACGATTAATGTTTCGTGATTTTAGATTTATGAAAATTCTTTTTTACTACATTTTTTATCGCTTGATAATTTTGAGGTAACAGCAGAATAAACGGATTTGGATTTCAGTAAAACGTATACGTACGAATTATTTCTTCTCTCCTTTTTAAAGTCTGCTAAAATTGTTAACGCATCATTCCCCTCGATTCTCAATTCTTAGCGGGCTTAACGAGTCGTGAATTGTATTGTTAGCATTTATAGTACCGTGCAGCTTTTTACGTAAAATAGTTATAAGAATCAACAAGCTTTAAAGAAGTCGCTTTATTTCGTGCGAAATTAAATAGGACTAAATCGTTACAATATAATTTATAATTTCAAATAGGTGTTCTTAATATAAAAAAGTTTAGATTTTATTTCAATTTTAAGTGTTTTATAAAACCTTATTAATTTAAAGCAATAATAACAAAAATTCTTCGTAGGTATTAATAAAAGTAGAATTGAATATAAAAATCAACTTCGTGTATGTACAATCAGACACTTAAGAATACTTAAATGTCTTTGCTCCGTTGCTACGTAACCAGAAGCCTTTGATTTTAAAAACTGGAATATTCAAGGACAAAGACGAGGGTTACATCAAGTTATAAATATACATGTATTCGGGTAACGTCGATTTTTAAAAATCGAATAAAATTATATATAGAAATAATATGTTATAGTTACATTTTTACACTTATAATATTGAAAGATGAAAAATTTTACAAGATTTTTTGTAATTTTCATCTAAACCCGTCTACGGTACTGGTGTATAGGGTAGCTAGAGTACAATATAGAGAAATTAGAAGGTTCATTGATAGAGCACAGGGGGATGCAGTGTTTGCGTTGCCATGTTGCATAGCTGCTGGGTGTTCACCTGAAAAGAATAATAATAATAACGTCTTGTCAAATAATAATTTTAAAAAGCTGCCGTTATAATTGTGTCTATAAAGTATTCTAGTACTGACGAAATTGGTACCGTCATAACCGCCTATTCTATTCAGACTGAACTGAAATAAATTGCTCAGATGAAATCAAATTATTTTATTTACGCAATCAATAACAAGTATCACATATTAAAATAATGTCATTAAAAGGTTACGCGTCGTTGAACATTTCTATCAAATTTATTTACTTATTCGATACTATACGATCGTCTAAACGGCATATGGTTGTTTATCCAAGTATTTTAGATGAGGTCACCAGATTTATTGACTAGTTATTTATTAAAACATATGTTGCCTCAATAAATACATTTATGTAGATCAATACACCATTATTGATAGTAAACCGGTTCGATGACGTTTTGATAAAGTACTCAAAACACTATGATAGAGATGAGAAACAGTACTTTAGTTTTTTGATCTAAACTTTAACTATCAATGTGTAAGTACTATGTATCACTTTAATAAGATAGTTGGATACTTTTCTGCTTAAGATTTAATAGACGAAACTACAGCCAGTAGTAGATTCTCAATGTTCGGATCTCAAAGAAATAAATACAGTTTTTTTTATTTTTTTAACTTTTTCCCAGGTTAGAGCAAAAAGTTAGGTCGTCATGATTTATTATTCCAGGGGCTATGCCTCAAGATTTATTTTTTTAAATAGGACAATAAACGCCTTTTGTATTGCGCATTATACAAAATGACCAGTAATCTACCATTGTCTAAATCTCGCTAATTATCCCTAATCTTACAGTCTTGCAAATTACGTTCATTTATTATACAGTTCATTTGAATAATCGAAATATATACAAATTTTCTTAGGTAAAATTAACTGCAAACGTTTAAGAATTCAGCTTATACGTAAAGATTCAAAAGCACATCCATAATTTCAATCATAACTTGAAATAAAATTAAGCTACCTGATTAGCCGAGCAGAATTTCTTAAACAATATTGTTAATGTGTAACAATTACTATAAACACATATGAGAAGAATAAAAAATATATATTAAGATAAATTACTACTCTTTTAAGAGACAAAAAGCAAACCTTGCATAATAGTGTTTACTATAAAATACAATTGTCTATTGGTATGTTTCTAGGTGATCATATATTATTGTCTGGTCATCTAGAAACATATACCTACATACTACGTTTTGATTGTGAAAAAGGCCCTTTCATATGTTTTAATAGAAGTTAATAAATTCACCGGAATTCTAATTAACATCACCTCATACTCATACATATTCAGATACTCTCGCAAAAATAACGTATATTTTTACAATTTTAATACCAACGAATAAATTTTACAACATAAATATACACCATTGAAATAATATCATATTTTTAAAGGTATTTTACCGTTCTTTTTCTTGTGTTTTTATATGACGATTAATTTGATTAAAATAAATGATATATAACTATTTTTTATTCCATTTCGTATGTTCACGATTGCTGTTCTTATAATAAATATTCTCTATTACATCAAATTTCTTAATTGTTTACTTATCAGAAGTTTACCGGACTTAACCCGCGTCACTTCAATTCACTTATTAATCCAATTATTGATAGCATTAAAATTAATCAGAAATATCTGGAATAAATAAATCAAATCATCTTGCGCTAATCCGAGACATTTTGATATCTGTCAAATTTGTAGTTAGATCAACAAAATTTGACCATCTTATTGCAGGGATGAAAATGAAAACATCATTTTAAATAATCTCCGATAAAATTTTATACTTCTATTGTGTTTTGCGTAAAAATATATTAACATATTCCTTACCATTAATAACATGTACGTTGACCGACGCAGCCTCCGCCATAGTTGGTACACAGCTGTAGTTGCCGCTGTCAGTCGGCAACAGCTTGCTGATTGTCAATCTGGAAGTGAGTTGTTCCGTCCATTCGGTCTTCAACCGGATCCGTGGTTGTTCCACAATATCATTAGCTTCCACTTCCTTGTATTCTATTAAATTTGATCCTGTTAAATATTAATAAAATTAAAATTTACGTTTAAGTCGGTTTATAGTTGGAAATAAAAAACGTTTTTTTATTATAGAAATATTTAGTGATAGGTTTGCCCCAATGCCTTTAACACCCTGACCACAGCCAATAAATATTCGAATCACACAAATATTGGCCGTACTGGAAGTCGTATGTGGACGTGAAGTCGTCATGACGGTATGATGACTATAGCGCCAACTGGGTCGTACTAATAAACTTAACGTAAAAACTAGATTAGACGGCATTTCAAAGAAATACGCAGTATCGTATATGAACTCGTCGACCTATAAAAAGTTTGTTTAAAACCTAGGGCAATAATCACAAAAATGTATGAATAAATATAGTATTGTACCTTTATGTCAAATTGTTTTTATACTGTGATAAAAAGAGCTTAAATATATAATTGGACTGATTTATGTATTTAGGCTTTTTAATGTATAATAACATCTTATATATAAAATTCTCGTGTCACAGTTTTCGTTCCCATACTCCTCCGAATCGGCTTGACCGATTCTCATGAAACTTTGTGAGCGTATTGAGTAGGTCTGAGAATCGACCAACATATATTTTCCATCCCCCTAGATGTTAAGGATAGTCCACCACTAATTTTTATTTTTATTTTTTAGACAAAATTTTTAGTTTCTATTTCTTTATGATACAACATACAAAAACACATACAATCCTAAATTTTCACTCTTCTACGATCAAACCTTATTTTTTATTTATTAATTGAAAATTGAAATCACATGTATGGCAAAACAACGTTTGCCGGATCAGCTAGTTATATATAAACCTTTATTTCTCATATGCTTTATTATATTTGGTCTAATTTTTAAATTTTTCCCCTTTGTTTAATTTTTTGTAATAGATTTAAATTCTTTCAAAAGGATTTCATATTAATCTGCTCATCAACTCAAATCATTTGTATTAAGACAATTCTCAAGGAAGGATGGTGACTCCATTACAATACATTGAATGACAAGAAATAAATTCCAAAGTAAAATATGCCATTGTATGAATTCAATGAGCTGAAGATATCGCTGAAAGGTTGGAATATTAATTTACAGTCAGAAAAGGGATGACTGTTGAAAATAGAGAATTTTGAATGACTGTAACATTTCTTTAGTTTGGAGAACTATATCTTTGAACGAGATTTCTAGATATATATTTCTATGAAAAGTTATATTCAAATAAAAAAAAAGTTATGAATACTAAGCAAATGTGGTCAGAGAGAAATAGTCACATCAGTTCAAAGTCCAAATTATCAAAAGTAAATCGGATGCAATTTTTTTGTAATATGTTTAGATAAGGGCTTTATAATGTAGAAAACACAAATTTACATTAAAAGTTGACTTGAACAGTTGTACATGAAAAGTTGACTCTTATATACACGATAACGCTTTATATAGAGCATATTTCAAATGATGCCTAAAAAGTTCAGGTCCCCGCCCCTCCCTCACCATTCACACTCGCCTTATATTGTCAGTGTATTTTTTAATATAAATTCAAATAGTTTAACAATCATTGATTTGTAAGGGAACCATTACAATTTAAAAGGTTCTTGACCTATCTTCCATTTATCAATACCTATCATATACTACCTAGATAAACCTATCTTAGCTGTAATCTGATTAATATCAGTTTAGTACTTAAACTTCGAGGGTCCTCAACTCCATCTCAATCTATTAAGCAAACATATGTATTAGACTGTTTGCGTAAGAATATTATTCTGCTAAGGTGACACTGTTGAACTCCTATCGAAGGGTCGATCAAAAACTGTTTATAGAATATTGATCTTAATTACATGAATTTGTAACACATACGATGTACTATATATTGAGGACAGTTTTATAAAATTCCAATTAATTAATGCGATTAACCGACACATTAATATTTTACTGCTTCCTTCGTCGTAGTCTAAGACCGGGAATATAAATTAATATATTTGTTTTCATTTTGATGAAAATTATACAATAATTTCTATATAAAACCAATGGGGCTTATAACATTCCGTCGTACATATGGTTAAAGTCTACTTGTGTGACTCCGTTTATGGTAAAGACTAAGAAAAGCCATCATGAATTGCTTTAACAAAAAAAAGAAACACTTATGAGTACCGATAGAGTAGATCTGTGGATGCATAAAGGCGGCACAGATAAAATACAACAGAAAATAATGACAGGTTAAAAATTAAGGCGTCGCGAGCTATATTTAGGGCGATTGCCTACAGATTACGTTACGTTGTATAAGCTCAACGTAAAGGACACAGGGATAACGACCGCAATGACTCGCACGAATTTATGGTAATTTATAGAGTTATATAGATAGATATAATGTATATATTAAGTACGCAACTTCAAGCCTATCTTCTTGCCAACTAATTACTTAGATAAGTATATTAGTAAAGTTAACTGATTAATATAATACACACTAGTTTGTACTCTCATCACACAAATGTTGATCGTGAACCTAGGGTCCGAATACCCAACCCTGGTCGACAGAACGCTACGATGGCAATTGCGCCAACTGGACCATTACAATTAACTATTCATTTCGAAATAATCAGATTTAATTTATTCAACATTACAATTTTTGATACCACGTAGACACGACTTAAGATAGGGAAAGAAAAAATAATTTACCTTTATACCAGAAGATAGTACCGAGATCATGTGGTCCTTGACTCAGTATACATGTGAGGGCCAGCGAGCTGCCAGTTTTCACGTACAAGTCAGCTGGACCCAAGATATGTGCCTTGGCTTCTGTTGACAATACAGTTTATATATTAATATTGTACATGCACACGAGATTGCAAGAGAATTAATAAAGGAATAATAAGCCTATGTCTGTCAATGGGTCCTTAAATTCTCATTCAAATGAAGCTGGGTCTCAGTAGAGAAAGCGACACAGACTTTAGCATTTGTAGTAATGTGAATTTATGACGATGTTTCAAGTTCTTTGCTATACTATTTATGTTTGAAATAATAGTATTACCAGACTAGTGTAAGAAGTCGATTCATGTAAATATATTTTAAGCTTACACGAAAGGTAAATTGCCAGAATAATTAATATCATAGGTCACACAAAAATATATGTAAGGCCTATACTGTAGCAAGACTAGATAGACATTACACTATAGAGATTGTGGTTGTTTTAGTAGTAAATAAAATTGAATTAATAACGTCACAGTGACGTCAACTTAATTTATGACCAAGGTCGCTAATTAATTCGACTAAGTATGTCTTTGATGGCTGAATACTTTGACCAAGGTGAAGTTCTTTTTCAACAAATTTTGCTGACGTCTGAATATTATTTTAAAATAATTTTTCATTAATCGAATTTTAAAAAGATATTTTTAAAATCAATAAATTCTGTTATATAGATAAGTAAGATACCTGTGGTTTATGCAGGTCATCTATTTTTGGTCTAAATTTGTTAGGACAAGTTTTAATGCACTCTAGGGATTTGATAGAAACTCCCACTAAAACTGGTAGGGCGGGCTGCATTAATTATAAAAGAGCTTAATACTTAGATTGGGAAAATAATGTTAATTCTATTAATAATAATAATAATAATAAGAGTAACTAAGCTCTCTCTTTTTTTCCTTGAAACAATTTGTACTCACTTGGCTTTGGCTCTTAAGTACTTAAAATCCGGCTTTAGCCGAGAAAAACCAAACCACAAAAATTTTACTTTATTGACAAAGAACTACACCATACAATATAATCCCTGGCTATTCACCTGTGTTTGAGAAGCCCGTTATACAGATATAATTAATAAATATAAACTCTTAACATTTTGATAAAATATTACTTGCGTAGCAAAATATTTGTGTGGAAACACGGTTAATAAACATCACGGTTAATAGAGAATTACACGGTTAACAGAAATAGCACGTCCAATAATACGATTAAAAAGTTAAAGTTTAATATATAAAGCATGTAAGTCATGGAGAATAGAATAATAGAACAAATAGTTTTTTATAAATTTACCACTTAATGAGAAAGTCAACCAAGTTAAAATTATTATAGACCGTGTAACATTTACTTATTTTAAAAACGATACAAGATTTTAATCAAAAGGTATTTAATTCTTGTATATCATAAATAAAAATAACAGAGCTCAGGTAAAAATATTTTTAAAATTAAAAACATCGCGAACAAGTATACATTTAAAATCCGAACAAAAACAAAACGCTAACATTACCAACAAACAAAAGATGCAACTCATTCATTCAGCGTGAAACGAGGCTTATTTGGATATAAAAGATAAAAATCTTGCAAGAAAAATCGTAAAATGAGATAAAAAATCTTGGATAAAACATGGTACAAATTTCAGATTAATCCACATCACCTTTTATAGCTCCAACAATGTCATTGGACAATTTAATCTGTGCAAAATGTCAAAATGTTGGGCTCCTGCGTAAAAGGTATTTTTTTAGCAGTTTACATAAGTATTTTAAGTGCTAAGCGTGTTTTGATAATTTGTATTTTTTACTTGTATTTAACATAGAATTTCCTTTTAAGTAGTTAATTTAGAAGTGGGTGATGAAGATTTTAATGATTTATTTAATTTCCCTTTTTCTAAATGTCATTTTCCAATTTCGTTTATAAAATGAACAATATTGAAAATCTTCTTTGTCTCATATACGTAGTCCGTTTGTAGGGTTGAGATAATTACGTTTACAATCCTTCCCTTACAACAAAAATAAAGGTGATTCCGGGGTTCGATTCCAGCGTAAAACCACGTGTCATAGAGCAACGTATAAATATATATTATTAGTAAAACTACGGCCCGATACGGCCCGCGTGAATATCAGTTCTATTTCATTTATTATAACATGTAATAAATTGTCAGCATTTATTTTGTTTACTGTTAGTTAAAAAAGATTAGGACGTAGAGATTCTATATAGATTTACAGCCGAAGGAATTACGACCTATTTGAATGCATATTAACTGTGAGCTTTCTTAATTTTGAAGAAGCAAAAATTGCAGTGCTATACGATGTCTGAACTTGCAAGAAACTTTCCTAACGAACGAGGCAGCTATGAACCAGTTTCATTGTTTCGAACATTATACAATTTTATAAAATTAATTACTGCTCCACTTTTGAAAACAAAAAGCTGTGACACGAAAAAAGGTGTCATAACTGGTCTTAGCTCTAAAGTGTGCAAATTGCTCAAGAGAACACTATACTAGGACACTTTACGTCTGAAACTTGAGGAACTTTTTTTGCATTGTTTTCTTAAATATGAAAAAATGTATGGCGAAAAATTCGATAGCTCCAGATGACAATGGTTAACGGTCCATCGCCACACCGGTTCCGTAATACGGATTCCCCTCTGATAATAATTTAAGATAGGAATCATACTTTATCGAGGTAGCTTTTACAGCGTCTTACTCCTATCGATAGCAGGACTAAAAATATAAAGACGGGCAAATTGTTCCTTTTTGCATGTTATGAGCACGCGAATTTTAATTAATGCGAACTGTTATACGGAAACTTAAAATAATCTTTTTAAAAAATGATTTATTTAGATTAAGAACATAAGTGCAACCTTAATGAGTACTGACAATCGACTGACCCCGCTCCCGCTTGGTATGCTTATATGCTTTCCCTTTGATTACTTTGCACATTAGATAATCAAGACGTTAGCCATATCCCTTACATACTAAGGGTATAACAACCCCCCGCATAAGACCGAAATTCAGGGATATAACTGAATTTTCGGAAGGTAATCAAACTAAGATAAGTGTCTAAGTGGAGCAGGGCTTACATTCATTTCCACATCTTCTGGTTCAGTGGATTTTTGGAGTTTAACATTTTTCCTTAATTTAATACAATAAACTAACTTATAAGCTAGTACTATAATAACAATAATAAAAATAATCGTAATAGAAACTGAGTAATAAGTTTGGAATTTTACAATAAAAGGTTCCTTATTAATTAAACTGTCTAATTCCTTAATTTCACTTTCACTATTAAGTTTTAGTTTATTTAAGTTTATAACCTTCGGCGTCTTATAGTCAGAACTGAGTTCACTTTTAATTTCGGGAATCATATTACAGCAAGAATCGTTTGTCAACGTGAAATCCAGTATAGGTGTAGTAATATTAACCTTGAAGTTTTGAGTAGCCGTTATTTTCATTGTTCTGGTGAATACAGTGCAATGTTTAGGTATTTTTAGTATGCCTGTACCAAATACTGTGGTTTCGGATAGGCCATTTACACCACAATCTATAGAGATCTTATTTCGATGTGATTGAATAAACACCCATCTATTATTCGTTAGGGGTTCCCATGCATCAAGTGTTCCAACATGAGTTTTCGTTGTGCATTGCTGTGGAAGTGAACTATGAGGGTTTTTCAACAATTCTGTTTCACACGTAGGGTTGCCACTGGTTGAAAGAATTGCCCGAGTTTCGCAGATATAGAGCTCAGAGTTTACAAGACTACATTTTCTTAAATTATCAAAAATACAATAATCATTCTTATTATTAGAAATAGCAATATATTGATTATTCGGTAGAATAAAACTAAAAGAAATCGGGTCGTTCATATTATGTGGGATTGGAATAGCTAAGGTTTTGTATAATACGTATGTTTCCCTGGTTACTAAAGGGATTTGTAATACGAATACTAATTTATGATTATAATAATAACATGCTACACTAGAAATACTTAAAATTAAATGAATATTACTTATATCTAAGGGTACAGGAATATATGTATCTTCCGGCAAATGTCTGATGTTGTTAACAAGTTCTTTGTAAAGTTGAGAAGGTGATAAAATATTAGGATGAAATACATTTTGACTGGCAAATAATATACCATTGATAAGGTCTTGAACTTCAAATGACATAGTAAGTAAGGAACTTTCTAAGTTGCTAATAATTGAGTTTAGGCTTGAGTTTATGATAAGTTTATTTGTTACGTTTTCATATTTAGAAAAGAATTTATAGATATTTTTATTTAGTTTTTCTTCATTTAGTTCAAGTTGTTTTATCGTTTCCTTAAAAGAACTTAATGTACTTGTAGTTATTAAAATATTTTCTTTAATTAGTTTAGCAAGGGTTTTTTCATCTTTCTGAACGGACTCTATAGCCTGATCGTATTTTATTGCATCATCTTCATCGAGAGTTCCAAAAATATGCCGAAATGCGATACCTATAGCGCCAAACCATGCCGAGCGTTTATTGCGATTTGAAATAAGATGAGATATAGAATTGAATTCACTTTTGATTTCTTCAAATCGAACTAGTAGGGAAGACAGAGTATTCTCGCAAGATTGAAAACTACTACGTTTACATATCTCTCCCAGAGTAGTAAATATGCCGTTTAGGTTATACAAATGAGGGCCGATATAGGAAATATTAATGTAATTAATTATATCTAGTTGACCCTTTCTTATTTTTAATTTACCCAGACCATCGAAAAGGATGCCGGAACTAGAAGGGAGTGGCTCAATAAAGCCAGAGGATGTATGCACCTCACCCATGGCGCTGAAATGGAATTATATAATTTATTCATATAAATTATATACATTTACTATACATAGTACTTACTTAAATTAGAATAATAGAATATTAATCATATAAACATTTATTTATACGTTTGAGTCGGTATAGAAAAGAATGTTCGTTGCTTATCGTTTTGTTTATATTAACCGATGGAATTATACCTGGAATAAGTTCTTATCTTCCCATGCGTTTGCAATTGCATAGGAGACATAGTTTAAGAGACGTTCATTTAATTGATGGAAATAATAAGTTTAATAAAATATACTATGCATTATACTTTGAATTCTATTTAGGTAAGAGCGCCGGTTTCATTTGATCGAAATGATGTGTTACATGTTTTCTATTTATTAAAAGTGTCGCTGTATGATTATTATTAACCATTATTATTTTATAAGGTCCCTTCCAAATAGGAGACAGAGCTTTTCTTAGCCTTAAGTGATTTTTAATATATACATAATCTCCAGGTTTATAACGCGGAGGAGGTTTGGTGTGCGAATCGTAATAAGATTTTGATGTTTCTTTAGATTTTGTAATATTTTGCAATGCGATTTCCCTTGAGAGTTTCAGTTTATGTTGTAACATTTTTATATAATCTAAATAGGTTGTAGATTCTTCTTCAAATACGGAATTTGGTATATAAGGCTTGTGTCCGAATATGAGTTCGTAGGGTGTGTATTTTGTAGTTGTATGAGTGGTTATATTATATGTGAGTATAGCAGTGTAAACATAAGTGGGCCAATTATCTTGGTTGTTATTTATGAATGATTTTAGATATTCCTTTAAAGTAGAGTGGCTGCGTTCTAGCGCACCTTGAGTTTGAGGATGGTATGGTGAAGACCAGATTTGTTTTATTTTTAAAAACTTACATGTACTCTTGAAAAGATCAGCTGTGAAATTAGTACCTTGGTCCGTGAGAATGGTTTTAGGTATGCCAAAAAGCGAGATAAAATGTATTAAGCAATCGCTGGTCTCCTCAGCAGTCGTGGATCTTATTGGATAGGCTATTGAGAATTTTGTAAGGTCATCTTGAATAGTTAAGATGAATTTGAGTTTTGCAGTACCTGATTCAGGAAGAGGACCGACTATGTCCAAAGCTACTCTCTGGAAAGGGGCTGTAGATGTTGTTGTTATCTCCATAGGAGCTTTATTTGTTTTCCTAAGAGCTTTATTCTCTTGGCAAGATCTACACTTTTTTACATAGTTTTCTATGTCGCTCCTCATTCCTTTCCAGTAGTATGACTCTTTAACTCTGTTGTACATTCTGACAGATCCTAGGTGACCAGCTATTGGAATATCATGATTTTCACGTAATATTTTGGATCTTTCGCTTAAAGTCGGATATATTATTTTATTACGATATACATCAATAGGGATGTTGGTATTGTGGAAAATATGGATGATTATATTGTATATTTTAGTATAAGATAGTTTATCAAATGGATTCCGGAAATCAGAAATAGAAATATTTGATGAATCGGGGAATTGTAGTAAATCGTCTCTCACTTTCTTCAAGACACAGAATATAGAGGGATATGTTGTTTCGTCGAAATGATGGACTTTTGTAAATAGCAAATAAATAATTTTATTTTGACATTGTATTTTAAGAAAGGAATTTAGTTCCTTTTCCATATTCAATATATCATCTTTATTTTCTGTATTAAGGATAACATCCGATACGTATGGATTACTTTCATCAAGGTCTATGGATGTTGGAATAAGAATTATTTTGTTTGTTGTTTTCAATAGATGTTCGTTGTGTTCTTGTAATGTAGTATTATAAATAATTTCCTTTTTAGAATTTGATTTTAAAAACTGTGGATAGTCATCACGAGTAATGTTGGGATTATTGGAATTGGATTCATTAGGCGACGGAATTTGGAGTGAGTCAAAATCTATATTAATGTCGTCTTCTGTAATATCTAAATCAATTGGACCTAGATCAATTAAATCCGAGTGTGGAGATGGTAATTGATCTTGATCTGGTGTAACACGAGGTATGGAATTAGGTAAAGGATTTTGAGCAGGATTTTGCATTTGATTCAGAGGATTTTGATTTGGCTGAAGGATTTCTTGATCATTGAAAGAAAGTGGTATAGGAGACGGTAATTGAGAAAATTGATCGTCTAAGGAATTGTTTGAATTTTCGTCGATATTTGGTAAGAGAGAATTTGGAGATTTTGGGTTTGTATGTAAAGGGTTTACTGGAAATCGAGACAGTGCATCAGCATTTGTGTTAATTTTCCCTTTTTTATGAACTATTTCATAGTCAAACTCTTCCAATCTAAGCCTCCATCGCACAAGTCTGGATCCGGGGTCTTTGCAATTGAATAGCCACTGAAGGGGTTTATGATCCGTAACTATGGTGAACCGACGGCCATAAATATAAGGTCGGAAAGTTTGGGTGCCAAATACTATGGCTAAGCATTCCTTTTCAGTGACGCTATAATTGCATTCTGCTTTGTTTAAAGTGCGTGAAGAGTAAGCTATTGGCCTATCTTTACCCACGGAACCTTGAGATAGAATAGCTGATATGGCATAATTAGACGCGTCGCAGGTAAGTATAAAAGGCTGAGTAAAATCAGGATATGCTAGGACGGGAGGAGAGATAAGCTTACTCTTTAGAATTTCGAAAGCTTGCTGTTGTTCAAATTTCCATTCAAATTCAGTGTCTTTCTTCAGTAATTTTGTTAGTAGTTTAGCAGTCTTGGAAAAATCAGGGATGAACCGTCTATAATAAGACACAAGCCCTAAAAATGACTTAATGTCTTTGGCACATTTAGGAATTGGGAATTTTTGTACAGCTTCAATTTTCTTTGGATCAGGTTTCACACCTTGTTCAGTAATGATATGGCCTAGATACCCTACTTCTTTTCTTAAGAATTCACATTTATCGGCTTGTAGTTTTAGGTTATGGTTTCGAAGTTTTTGAAATACGGCCTTAAGATTTTTAATGTGTGACTTTAAATCGTATGAGTATACTACTATGTCGTCTAAATATACGAAACAACGTTCACCTTGAAGACCAACTAACACGTTGTTCATTAGCCTCTGAAACGTTGCCGGTGCGTTCTTAAGACCAAATGGCATGCGAGTAAATTCATAATGTCCTTGAGGTACACTGAATGCCGTTTTATTAGTATCCTGTGATTTAACTTTTATCTGATGAAAACCTGAGCTTAAGTCTAAAGTTGTAAAATATTTGGATCTACCTAATTGATCAAGGATCTCAGTGATATTTGGTATAGGATAAGTATCACCTATTGTGATATCGTTTAATTTACGGTAATCAATAACAATCCTCCATTTTTGAATTCCAGAGGCATCTATTTTCTTAGGTACCACCCATATAGGTGCAGACCATGGTGATGAAGATGGCTTAATTATTCCCTGTTGTAGCATTTTTTCGACTTGTGTTTGTACTTCTTTTTTATGTGCCTCTGGGAAACGATATGTTTTAACACTTATGGGATTGTTTGTCTCGGTATTTATTTCATGTTGTAGAGTGTCGGTAGCTGTCAATGGTTCATTTGAGAAATGGAATATATCACTGTATTGGGAACAAATTTCAAAGAGGGACTCAGATTCTTCTTTGTTCAAATGAGCTGTGCGCAACGATTCAATCACTTTTCTCGAGCGGTCAATGGCAGATTCAGAGGGATAATATTCAGGATTGGATGTTGGATGATATTCAATTGGATGCAGAGTTATTAACATATTTGGATTTAGTGATATTGGATTTTCTGACACATTAATAATAGATACGTTTACTCTATTATTCTCCTTGACTTTCACGATACAATTGGCAAATAATAGTTTATCAGAAATGTGTTCATCTAGTATAAGGCCTTCCTTAATTTCGGGATTTACGACGGAGCATTCTACAATAGTCTCTGATCGGGGAGGTATTTCATAGGTAGGTTCATTAAAGTGGAGTTTGATTTTATTACCATCCGAACCTTCTAAATGTCCTGTCTTATAATTAATTTTCATATTAAAAGCTGTAAAGAAATCGTTGCCTAGTATGCCGTCATATTGAAGACAAATTTCCTCAACAATATGGAACTCGTAGGAAATAGTAAGTTTATCTACTTGAAACTCGAGGTTTGTAGTACCGAGACTACGGATTGGTTCATCTTTAATATCTACTCCTTTAATAGTAACAATATTATTTTTATTAATTTTTTGACTCTGAGATAAGCACGAGTGTTTAAGCAAACATATAGAAGATCCAGTATCTACTAAGAGATTGATAGGTTGATAGGATTTGGAAGTTTGTAATACAACGCAGGGTAAATATCTTTTGGAATTCGTATTAATTTTATAAACTTTTTCGCGGGGATCATTACATAATAGTGAAACAGTGGGCACAGTGGTCATTATAGGTTTAGAAATGGTAGACATAGTTGATATTGTAGATGCGAAAGTTTTGAATACTGTGGGTACAGAGGATACAGTGGGTACAGCGGATACAGAGGATGCAGCGGATACAGAGGATGCAGCGGATACAGAGGATGCAGCGGATGCAGAATTTCTTCGCAATACAGAGGATGCAGTGGACACAGAGGATGCAGTGGATACAGAGGATGCAGTGGATGCAGAATTTCTTCGCGATACAGAGGACACAGAGGATGCAGTGGATACAGAGGATGCAGTGGATACAGAGGTTACAGTGGATACAGAGGATGCAGTGGATACAGAGGTTGCAGTGGATACAGAGGATGCAGTGGATGCAGAATTTCTTCGCGATACAGAGGACACAGAGGATGCAGTGGATACAGAGGATGCAGTGGATACAGAGGTTACAGTGGATACAGAGGATGCAGTGGATACAGAGGTTGCAGTGGATACAGAGGATGCAGTAGATGCAACATTTCTTCGCGATACAGAGGGTTCAACGAATACAGTGTTATTACATGATGCAGAGGATACAGTGTTTTTATATGATTCAGTGGAAACAGCATTTCTGTATAGTACAGAGGATTCGGTGGATACAGCGTTTCTATACAATGTAGAGGATACAGAGGATATAGCATTTCTTGGCGATACAGAGGATCTAATTAAAACGGTGTTATTATATGATGCAGTGGAAACAGCGTTTCTGTGTGGTACAGAAAATACAGTGGATACAGCGTTAGTAAATTTGGTATCGGCTTTGAGATTTAGTTTTTTATTTCCCGGGCGATACCGTTCGGGAAACCGATTTAGTTTAAATGATCTCGGGACATATACTCGTCACTATTATCTTGGTAATTATAATGTGTGTCAATGTGTTGTGCGCGATTCTGAGTCGGATTTTGATTCCGATTTGGATAAGAGTTGGGATTACGGTTAGAGTTTCGGCTGTTATTATATTGTCTCTTACGGCAATTTTCTATACTGTGACCGATGTTTTTGCAATATCTACAAGTTATCACATTTGTAGTATTATTACTTGGCGAAAAGTTTGGTCTCGAGAACCGATTAGGTGTTGAATTAGGACGTGGAATATTGTTATGTTTTCTAAATGTCATACCTAATATCTTTTCTTCCGATATTGCGAAAGCGATTGCCTCAGAGAGTGTCGATGGATCTTTACATCTTACTATAGTGGAAAGGCGTGGCTGAAGGCCGGTCATAAAAATATTTAATGCAAGGTCTTGCATTGCTGCTACGCGTCCTACGAGTTCGTCTTTCTTTTTTGTAGGTATTGAAATGTTAATTTCAGCTAGTAGTTTTGATAGGCATGATTCTACCCTGAGGGAATATTGACTAATATTTTCATTGTGGGCTTGTTTACAATCTTGTAAGTCTGCTAAAAGATACGAATAGTGTTTCTTATCGCCAAACTGGGCTTTCAAGAAATCCTCAAGTTGAGACCATTTATTAAATTCTCTAATCGAACACGCTGATTCTGCCTTTCCTTCCAGCTTACTCAAAATAAATTTTAAAAGGACATCGGTTTGCGATGGAGTGGCCATACTAATCGCATTTTGGCAGTTTGTTATGAATGGACCTAATTTTTCACGAGACCCATCGAATGTGGTAATAAATTTGAGTAAGATATTTAGATCAATTTCTGACATTTTGCCAGAAGTACTATCTTCGGATTTTAGATTTTTAGACATATGATTTTACATACAATAGGATATAGAAATGAACGAGTCGCAGATATAAATATAAAAGAATACACTGTCACTAACTCTTAGACTACCTAACTCTGAGCTCTGATAAATGTTTGGGACTTACAGCGCAATGATGATCGCAGTGACCTTGAACAGCATAACTCACTATATATATTTGTAGCACTTCACTGCACTCACTTAAAAGGCCATAAAATTATGTTGTTTAATTATATCACAAAACACACAGAAGATAATGTTAACGGATCTTCGGAGTCGTATTCGGGTAGAGGGATTTTCGGTATCCCACCGCTGCCACCATTAATGTTATACGGAAACTTAAAATAATCTTTTTAAAAAATGATTTATTTAGATTAAGAACATAAGTGCAACCTTAATGAGTACTGACAATCGACTGACCCCGCTCCCGCTTGGTATGCTTATATGCTTTCCCTTTGATTACTTTGCACATTAGATAATCAAGACGTTAGCCATATCCCTTACATACTAAGGGTATAACAGAACGCAGAAAATGTGATATATTACGAAATTGTTTTAAATGCAAAAGCAACGAACGCTGAATTTAATACTCACCAACAACATTTAATTGAAATGCCAAAGACATCTTGGGTTCGGTGTTGACTTGGCATTCGTAGATCCCGCCGTCCCTCTCTTGCGGAAATTTTATTTGTAAAGTCCAATTCTCTGATTTGTCTGGTCTGATTACCTGAGAAAGTATATAATTAAGTTAAAAAAAAATTAAACTACGAATATTACATAACTATATAATAGGTCTAAAATTATCGGTGTCTTCTCTCGGCGTTCTGTTGCCTCCTTGCTGATCATCGTTCCCCATCAAATATCTTGAAGTCCGGAATATATGAAATAATATACCGGAAAAACAAATTTCTTTAACGCATAATACAATACTAAGTGTAGACAAACAAACAGACAAGTTTGAATGGAATTCTCTCGATACCTATTCCGTGCGATAAAGCTGCGTTTTACGGAAATAAATAACAAATAAAAAAATAAATCGATACATATGTGCAAAGCGCACATACATAAAACCTTAATCTGAAAAATTTATTTAATATATGAATACAGATGAAAATAGAAGAGAAAACGGTATATTACAAGTGCACAATACTGTAAAACGCAACATTTAACACTTATGGAATCTAGTTCAGGGTACCAAACAATCATGAAATACGGAAATAGTAATGGCCCAATTAACATTGTTGAACCCAGAATTTTTAATCTGTTTTTAAGTAGCCTACTAATGTAGTTTCTATTGATTTCTATATAAGTGATGTGTTAACGTCAGTAACTAAAAAAAAACAACGGAAACTTCTTCTGCTTCTTCTATATGCGCTTCATAGTCTCGTCAAGTTTCACGTATAGCCTTACGCTAACTTGAGCCTTTCAACTGATGTCCACGACAACGAATATCCGGTTTCGGGATAAAACAATAATTTTCTTGATATTGACCTACTTTCCCGTTCCCCTGCTGCGTTCAGATACGACTAATAATCAAAATTTAAGACCATATTACTGTAGTACCTAAGTTTATTGTATTTTTATGTCTCATTTATTATAATATTTAGTATAAGTTGTCGTGATAAATAGGTATAATATATTATTTATTATATATTTAACAACTTAATGATAGTGTAGTCTTTAGTCGAGTATTGCCAATAGTTGAATAAGTAGTTTAGAAATTTTATCACTACTTCATTATTAAAATAGAAGTGATAGTTACTAGTCGTTAACCTCTTCAGGTTAACGACTAGTAAGTATCACTTCTACCAACTGTGATAAAAAGTTTTAGTGTATCTAGTAAAATATTATGAAATGTTATCTTAACCGAGTCGGTTAATTTAGTTAACTACTTTGTATACATAATTCATACCTTATTGCTTTTCTAAGAACATTGCATTATAATTGTATTATTATTAATTTTTACATGTTAATTAATAAAGTGACTCATACTCGTTATTTTGGGTTAAAAAAGTCTTTTATAGGATGTCATAATATCTGTGATTGGACGCAAAATATAATAAACAGTTTGAATACATATTATAGTCTTTGTATGTAATAAAGCGACTCGTAGCACGGGAAACAACGCAAGATAAACTATTTAACGACATATTTCATTTGTTGTAATTATTTAATATATATCATTGTTAAAGTGCTGACAAATATTGATCACAGTCTGTACCACTGTAAATTTTGTACATAAAGGTCGTGTTAAAATATAAATTATTAAATAAAAAGACGTGTAATGAGGCGACGACGTTTTTTCGCTAAGCAGTATTGTCGTAGCATTGTATTTTCGTGTTTGTTGAGCATTAAATGAAATAGTGTCCACACTAAGGACAGAGAACAACATTACGTTTGTAGTTGTAAGTTGTATGGAAAATTTAAGAGCGTTTTAGGATCAATCTTGTAACTTTCAAATGACGGAATAGCGAGATATTTTTCTATTATTGCAAAGCAAAGCCTAAAATAGTATAAATATAGTAGTAAACATTTAATTGTGGCCAACAATTTGCGTGTTAAATAACAGAAAAGCCTGCACTAATTAAAGAAAGTAAGGTGCGGCTAATAAAACTACAAGACAGTAAATAATACGCAGCTTATTAATCTTGAGAATTAATAAAGTACAAATGATTAGAAGCTCTTATTGCTAATTAAGATCTAATTAATATACCTGAAATCTCTGATCCGAGGTGTAAGTTAGTATTCCAGCTGTTAAAATGTGCAGATCCCGTTTTCTTATCCAGGAGACCTGTAGAAATATACGTTTCATAAAACATTTTAGTTATATAAATGAAATGAAGAAGTAAATAGTTTTATAAATGAAATATGTTAGTATAGTATTTTTAATGGTTATGATTACCATAATATATAATAATATTTTTTATTAATGACTTCTCTCTTGATTTATATTTTTTTATTAACTAAAATACATATCTGAGATTCAAACGCTCACAGTTTTAAGATTGACACACATTTCCATTTGGCTAACCATTCATTTATTTAAGGGGTAATACTAAACGGAATATATTTTAAGGGAATTTACATTTTCGATGGGCAGACGCGGTATGTACGAGTATATTTAATAACTGAAAGTTAAATACGTTGAGTATCGCATTAAAAAGTCTCGCTATCACTGGCGGCACCTTTCATAACTAGCTGTGAAGAAAAATCTTTTATGTCAGATATTTATTGCCAATAATATCCAAACCGATCTAAATGTGACAGGTTATCAATAATAATCACTTGCTCTCAAACACTATTACAACTTTGGTATAACATTCCAAGTTTCATCCAAGGAATTCGCCTCAAAGCCACAAAAACTTCCGGAACCGGAACCCTCGACTGCTGGCAATGCATTTGTTTTTGTTCACGGATCGTATTTTGTATGTTTAGTTATTAATTCGGTTAAGCATAATTTTGAGCATCTTGGGGATTCCGAATTTGAATATAATATTTTTAGACTAATTAGTATTGTATGTTATAGTATTATTATTAACGAGGCACTAATTTTTATATAGCTAGGTGAATAACGTGCGAATCGCTCTCACCCATCGAGCCTATTTTGTATGGAAATGTTTTATTAAGAGTATTTTAAAATTTTTCTTGACAAATTTCATAGTCCGGGGTCAACTATATAAATGTACTTTCTGAAGTTGTAAAAATTGTATATAGTGTCAATAAAAACGCCTGGGCTGTTATTGTCAGTTCTTCTCCTTCGTTAAACAAAGGGATATTCTATTTCAGTCTTTATATCCAGTATATTTAGAGTTGAACGTTATTGCCACAAACAAAACACGACATTATAAGATTATAGCTATCAATGACCGCATAGTACACTTAGGTTTTAAGCATTACACATAGTTGGAGCTTTCACAACGCGTTAAACTTTAAAGCCAAACTTATATGGAACAAAGGAAATTCTAACGTAACATAATATTTGTTGAAGTCGGAAAATTTCTCTGCAAAATTTTACGAATAATCGTGCTATATAACTAGCGGCTAACCGTAACTTTGTTCATGTTTTATATCAAATATCAAAGCTTATATTAATGGATGAACACTAGAGTTGTCAATTTTATTAGAAGAAATATTTAGTTTATGTTTAAAATTTATAATTTTAAACATTTATTGTTATTTATGTACGTTTTCATCTTTATATTTAGCCGTTCTTATATAGTTGATGCTAATAGCATGCGCAAAGTCAACGGTCTTTTTGCCTAACTTCCAGCAAGTTTTAATGTTTACTGGTAAATGAACTTGCGGATGCAGAGCATATAATTTATTTTTGGCTAGACAAATGAGTTACGGACGTAGATTAAATTTACGATTTAAATTAAAAGAAAAGGGTAAAAATCTCATGAAGTATATCATCTATAAGTTTTGCTTATTCTTATTATTTTGTGGTTAGACCGTAGCATCTCCAAGCTTATAAAAGGCCAGTAAGTGTGAACTAGAAATGACGAACTAAATGGTTAGATCAAGCCGACAAAGCACCAATCTATTAACGGTAGAAGTTGTGTATCATAAGATAACTTCAAGCGCGCAGATAAAATTAACAAAAATAAAGTTTGTGCAGTCTTAATCAGAATATACGTTGTGAACATATTGTGCACTAGAACTTGCAATTATTCGCTTACGGCTCCTAGTTAGTTTCATTTTAATTAGGGTTAATTAAACGAAAATTGCACACTACTACTGCGACGGATTTTCAGTGCATTTCTCAAAAATATATTCCAGAATGTGTATTTTTCGTGATGTAGTGCTAAGTGTGTTATGTATTGCGTATATTTTCACTATAATTGTATATGAGTCTAGTATAATATATGAAGTAAATTGAACATTTAGTTTTGGTAAAGATTACAAATATTATTATTAGTTAAAAATTTGTTGAGCATTAATCTTGAATTAAATGTGAACATCTGTTTCTGCGTACTTTTTCTAACTAATGAAAAGTTAAGTAGCGCATATAATGATTAAATAATATTTGAATTTTTCACTAACATTAAATCCGGTGAGTGTATAGGCTTAAAATATGTAGTTAATTCACACAACTATTAAACATGACGTACAAGGAGACAAAAGAATTATCATAGCGGAAAACGGAACTTAGCTCATACTAAGCCTTACAATTTGTTTGTCCATTGTCAGAAGGATCTCTTAGGCTTAACACGGATAGTTGTTACGTGAAATTATGAGCCACTCTAGCTTTGAAGACCATCATTTAGTAATTTCTTTGAAAGGCTATACGAGTATCATTCATGTTTAGTGTATAAAACAATATTTGCTGAAACTGTTTTTTAGTGCGTACAAAAATGTATATTATTTTGATTAAAAGAATAAGTTAGAAATCAAGATAGATATAAGTTAATAATATTTATAGATTTATATTCAAGAGAAAAACAATGATTGAACTAGAATTTAATATGCTCGTCATCATCAGCCTATACTCGGCCTACATTGGTCTCTCCCAAGGAGCGCCACAATACTCGGTCCTCGACCTTCCTCATCCAGCCACTACCAGCTACCTGCCTAAAGTCATGGGTCCATCGGGCTGGAGGGCGTCCCAGGCTGCGTCTGCCTGTTCGTAGTCTCTCAATATGCTCAATGGCTATTAATATCAGAAGACTTTGATTAAAATATCTTTATTACTGTGATGTTTTTGATACTTACAGCCTTATCACCAAGCTGCTCAACCCGACAATGCAAGAATGCCGTCTGTCCGACCACAGTGGTCACATTTCGTGGTACATTGTACTCGAAGTACGGGAATGAGCCGACACTGTCTTCGCCGTAATGTGCTGTACCTGGAAATGAAAACATCAACGTTCGAGCAAACAAAATATTTTATAAAAAGAATTTACACTTTACTGTCAAATAAAAAAATTAAGTAAAATTTAACAGTCTTTGACTAAAGTAGGCCTTAGTTAATTAGAAATTCTTTTGCCTCGATTTAATTCCCTGATATTAGAAGGCGAAGCCAAGAAACTTATCCGGGTTTAAATGATTAAAATTGTCGCAACGTATTTCCAAATATTTGAATATTTAGATATGTTACCAAAGTAGTTTAATTACTTAGCTTTATATTCGTTTTTACGCAATTTTTAAACTGGATGGAATGGATGGTACTGGACGCTGGATACCCAATCGTAATTATTCCATTGCGGTATCAATTGGTGACAATTTTGTTCTATTTTATAACAACTACAAAATAATGCTAAGTATGTCTAAAGCAGACAAGATTTAACAATATCAACGCGAAATGGTGTTTGTTCATTTTCATGCTTATGATAGTTTTAATGAATTGCGGCTTAGCGATATTGCAACTGTGGCTTTCATCTCTGAAGGCTGTGAAGGCTGATAATACGAGTAGCTCAGACTCGTAACCTATGCAAGCAGATTATAAACTATATTATATTAAAAACTTATAACCTTATAATTTTGTATAATGTTTTATAAGTTATAACTAGCTGAACCGGCAAACGTTGTTTTGCCATACATGTGATTTCAATTTTCAATTTATAAATAAAAAGGGTTGACCGTAGAAGGGTGAAAATTTAGGATTGTATGTATTTAAAAAAAAAAAAATAGAAACTAAAAATTTTGTCTAAAAAATAAATAAAAAATGATGAGATGCAAAATAGATGTTGGCCGATTCTCAGACCTACTCAATACGCCCACAAAGTTTCATGAGAATCAGTCAAGCCGTTTCGGAGTAGTTCAAGTTCGAATCTCGTGACACGAGAATTTTATATATTTAATTTTGGCTCTGAAACATGCCGGTTTCCTGTTTTTTCCTTTCCTTCCCATCGGCTCATACATACTAGGACGTAGTGAAAAATTAAACAAATACTAAATCCAAACAACTATTCGTTAGCTCTTTATTAGTACAGCGATTATAAGTTTTAAGCGAAATACAAAAAGTCGATTTACTTTGAAAGGGTCCATTGTAAGTGTAACGAAGTGGAAACGTTTCCTTATAAATTATCCTGCTTCTATCTCGTTTTATATTTTTATTACAATTGCGCCGGACAAGTTTCGTCGTGAAACAACATTATATTTATTTTTCAAACAAGTCGACGTGGTTGACAATCCCGTTGCTTCAATGGATTTTCCTGTACATTGCTTGCGGCAAAAGATGTGGACGAAACTAGCATGTTTTTAACCGAAAATCGACATCGTGACAGCCTGAATCTTCACAATATTACGGTTTATGGAGTTTTAAATGACCTGAGTTACTCTTTTAACAAATGTCTATGGTTCTTTATTGCCGAATGGTCTTATGTTATGGTGAAAGAATAATTTTAGATAATGCATCCGACCAATACTTTTAAATGAAAAATGGAATTACAAAGTTATTAGTGTAATAAACATGTATTCTATTCTAATGTGTTAAATTTGGAATGATCTGAATCCATGTTGTTTAATAGATTACAATGTGTTCACATTTTTGTATTGTTTTAGATTTCCAACATGACGATGTTTGGAACGTGAAAGTTAAACAAATAACTTCATGGAAATCACAAACTGTTTTGTTTTTAATTAAAACCAGGGTTTTCGTACCAAAATTAGTCACTTTTCGTTGTAAAGCTCTAATTTTGAACTTTTATCTGAACCAATAAGATTTTAATTCAAAAGCCTTATACAACAGATAGTAAAACACATTATATTATAAAAAGCAAGTAAATGAGTCGTGAATTGCGATTTGAGTCTAGCAATTTGGTTGAATGACGCGATAAAAGGGTCAGCTGTTGAATAGTGAATACGCTTTTGAAATTGTAGACTATATGTAAAATGAGGCTAATCTTTAGTTTGTAACTTTATTGAATTGTCAGAGCACACGGAGGAGTCTGTTATTTACATGAGTATTATACGTTGTATAGCTTTGTCGCAATTTTTATAGCTAAGTGGTTTGTTCGTGATCATTTTAGCTGCACTCCGATATAAAATTTAATAAAATATATTAAATCTGTGGTTATTGCTTAAAATAAATTCACTCACATTCACTCCGGAGCTCCAATACATCTTTTCCTTATCGGAAGAAGTAGCCATTGCACTCAGCACTTACATACTTTCTATTTTTGATTGTTGTCTATATATAAAATATTTGTACTTGCTGAAAACTGGGTTACTATAACCAAAGGACTGTTTAAAAGGTGATAGAAGTAGTGTCAACGTTTTGGCTTTCTATAAGTCCATAAGTCATTTTCCATAAGTCTATGAACAATGACTGTTTGGTTTACGTTATGTTAAGTAACATTTTAGTATATGCGCTGTGAGTTGTGTAAGCAAATCGCACGTGTCACTTGAACCCTGTTAGCGACATCATAATCAGTGTCACTGCGGGGCTTCGAGTTATAAGCCGTTCATTCCACATACGAAGCCCCAGTTCACTGTAATTAATTTATAGCGTATTTGTTTTTTTACAATGTATAAAATCTTTGATCATAAGCTTAAAGCTTTACTTTGCGATTCGAGTGGAATGTTGCAATGAGTTTCGGAGTAAATATTTTTAACCGATTGAGCAAAACTTATACTTCATCATAATAATGCTGATTTGTTATAAATCGAACGCGATGGAACACCCAAGGTGACCGAGGTAATTTTCATGTTCTCCGACATTGTAATAACTAATTTAATTGTCCCTAATATATATTTAAAAACTAGGTAATGGAATTTCTGACTTCTGATTTCGTTAAATAAAACAAACACGTAGTTTTTGTGAATAAAAACGGAATTTATCCAAAATGGTGTTAATTAAAAAAGTTTTATAAAGTTCACGGATTCAAGCGTCACTAAGTACTTTAAAATTACTAAACTCGGAAAAATACGTGTCAACCCTAATTCGTACAAACTTTTACTGAGTAGGGATGTATGATCCTCTATATATGTATGTGATTTATGTATAAGATACACTAAAAAGGATATATATTATTAAAGAAATACGAGGAACATTCAATGTATTATCAATTAGTATCGTGGTGATACACTAACGATGATTAAATTACCTTATCAGAGATTATCAAGGTATGAATTTTATTGACTACCAAAAACGCAGCAATTAAATAATTCAAAAACACAGGAAAAATAATGTCAATTAGCCAAGAATACTGCCGTTACCTCAGCTGAGTAACGGTCCAGTGTGCTTTAAGACTGAAAAAATATTACATAAATTTATTAAATACTTGTATATATTTACAGCAAACTGATTAGCACGTCTCTATTTCACTCAGGTTGACCCTTAAAATGAAGGTTCCGGCTGTCTCACATTACAAGAGATATTGTCCCCGTCCCAAATAATTTCTTAATCAACCCACCTTTGTTCGAGCTAATCGCATAATTCGCCATTCCATTTGGGGACAAACAGAATAACAAAAACAAAGCTAATGCATTTGCCACCATATATAAAAATAATTGTATATTTTGGACATTATAAAAATTAGATTACTGCGTTTGTTGTATTTATAATTTTTCACCGAATTCCAACTAAAATTGAATGTGAAATGTTTGAATTCATTAAATGAATTTTGTTCTTGGTGAAATAAGATATAAAATTTTACACATCCCATCTCACCAGGCAGTATAAAGGTACAAAAGAAATAAAATACTTCGCTTAGAATATTTTTAACCGACTTTATAAATTAGGACAATCCCAAAGTAAATGTACACATGTTAAGGATTTCATTGTTACTTTCCTTCCTAAGCTTTTCATAAACAGTACAATTGATGGTTACAACTAGACAGTGAGTGAGGCCGTTTTAAGAGGCTCTCAGCTATTTCGGTCCATCTTCAGTCTTTGTGAGAGAACAATTGTCACCATGTGGACGCTTGTCTGATACACATTGTGTTGACAATCACTTCAGCTTAAGTGGGTTTTACAAATACACTTTTCTTCGGCTGTAATTGCAATTTAGTGGTAAAAGCTCCTACTGTATTGTGGTTAAGCGAATTCAATAAACATTAAACCTTATTGCGCGTGACATTTTTCATGTTTAATTTACATACTATATATATGTATATATATTGTATGTATATATATGATTATGTTTATTTCAATAATTGTGTCCTGACATTTCATAAAGTAATACAGAAATGATATACCGTTATGCCTAATCCACAGGCTGATTCACCCTTGTGTTGTATATATTAATAAACTGTTATATTGTTAGTTAGTGAAAAAAATTTAGGTACTTTGTGACAAAGCCCCTAAAAGTTCTTTATCTCTATCTATATCTCTATTTATATCTATATCTTTGCAGCCGCAATATTCCTAGCTTTACTTACAATTTCCTAGATTACTGTGACTAAGTAAAACTTCAAAATTTGGTCATTTTATACGTTTTGTGAACAAGATCATCGTTTAAAATGCAGACTTAAATTCTTGAGTTTGTTCAGTCTTCTCGTAATTATTTTACATTGCTACAGTTGGTAAAGTATTCTTGAAATAGTTTTTACCTTTTCTCTTGAGAATTATTAAGAAGGTTGTTAGAACAAGTTGGTCAAGGACAGTAAGCTCACAGTCTACTAGTTACGCAGTAGGGACTGCATACACCCGCCTCTCTATATTCGTGTATTTTTATCTCCATTAATAAAGGACGGTGGCCGCATAAATTGTAAAATTAAGACTGATCATCAAATCATTTTATACTTGTGTCATTTAATCAAATAGTTACTGAGCATTTCCACTCATAAAAAATATCATAAAGCCACCAAAGGGATCATTAGGGGGATTTAGCCGATAATCTCACTCTCGATAATAATGTAATGCATTACTTTATAAGCGGTAAAAAACATACAGAAAAACTTAAAAAGATATTAATTTTCTATCTTACGAGCAATCAAATCCTTAATGCATATTCTCATCATAATACTTACTTATCTCAGGAATCGCTTGTGATTTTTGAAAATCTTTTTTTATAAAATATCTATTGATGACATAGTAAGTAATAGGACCTTACATATTTCATAGCGTGTACTAGTTCTGCTTCAATCTTAGTAACGGTTATATGACTAAAGTTTTATAATTGAACAATAAAATTACGGTATATTTAAGTGGCGGTTTCATTGTGCTATAATCCGGAGTTAAGGGAAAGTTTAAACGAATTCAAAGCACTTCGGGATTGGTCCAGTTAACACCTTTTGTATGGCCTGTTAAGAAAGTTTGAATTCAGCAACCTCTTTTATAGAGGCCTAATATTTAACTGGATAATTTTCTTAGTGGTACAACAGATTTGTTTAGAATAAATAATAATCAAATCTCTTTTATCTAAATGTTGGAATTTTAGTAGCACTCTCGTCACATAGACTACATATTATATCAGGTATTCTCTTTACAAGAATACGTTATAATAAGGCGTTTATTGTCTTTAAGTGTAGTTAGATAATAGTACTTTATAGTATTTTTATCAAAATATATATATACTTGATCATAAAGATAAAGATTTTATAAAACAGCGCGCAAACCTGTGAAGTGCCACTCACACAGCATACAGAGGCTTCCAAGTGGGTTGCCGTCCTTTTAGTTAACGGTACTCTCTTTTCTTTAACTCATATTGGTTCGGTAACAACTCGAAAGTTTTCAATAAACAACTTTGAGATTATCGTATTTCATAGTTAAGTGTAATTGGAGCCATGTTTCCGTAATCCCACCCTGGTTAGCTCATTATTAATATAACCAACTTAACACGAAGCCTCTTGACCCAGCTAAGCCTCTTACTTTTAAATGTAACTATTTTTCAACCGTACGGTATTTGCAGTATATTGAATTCACTCTTCAGGCGACTTAAGTTGAAACTGTCATTTAAAAGAAAATACAGTTAATATTTACGCTTGGTTGCCATGAATTGAAATCTGGAACCGGTTTTGGCTCTGTGTACTTACAATGTTGGCTAAAAAGCGCTGGTTTTTTTTTAATTGGAGTAATTATTAATAGTGACATAACAGCCGATTTTTTTGTATGTTTTTGTATAGAAAAACACTATACAAAAACATGATGTTACAATCTTCTTGGCATAATATGTGTTGTCATATAAGTTCGTTTTTGTAAGTTTGCTGCACTATTATTGATAAGTTTTGTTTTAGGGCAAGCAGGACTTTCCTGGACAAGGCCTCGCTGATACCAGGCCTCGTCATTAGCACTAAGAAAGGACCTATGGGTTTTAGTGGGTAGTGGGGCCCTTCGTTTGTGGGCCCTAAGCCCCACACTCCTCGTGCCATGTATATGTTGTCCCGGCGTAGGGGTCTGGAAATGGATTTTCCATCATAAAAAAGGGCAAGAAGGACTTGTTCATAGTTATCAAATGGTATTATTTTTATAAATTGAAAAAAAATAACTTGACACCACTTCTAGGCTATGACAAAAATCTGAGTTTACCGGATTTTAGATTATATAATAAAACATTATATAAGATAATTAATAGAATAAGGTGTTATTTTGCGGAAGTCCATATTAAAAAAAACAAATAGAACAATTAACTTGCTATACTACGAGAAAAAACCCTCAAACAGTCGACGCACGTTTGGACCCGACACCGGAGCATCCTCAGGATGTTGCCTCTACGGACAGCGTTCATTGAGTCTCAATGAACGCTGTTCTTACGTCGTGCGTCGAGTGTTTGAAGTAACAATCAATCTTTGCCCCGCCAGAATTAAAAAATCTCCAGGACTCTCTTTATAGAGAAGTGCGGTATATACTCGAAGAGTGTTTAATAAGGTACCCATCCAGCACTCTGAATGACAAAGCTTTTACTTGGTGTGAGTCGAGGAGGACTCTAAGATGACAGTGTAAACAGCAATTGCTTCTCGCAAGTTAAACAAAGTTATAATCAACGTATGGTCACGATTATTCGACCAAATATTTTATACTTTACGAAAACGGTAACATAGTTTTACAGTATTTCACTGAAGCAAATAATAAATAAAAATGCAATACTGAAATACTAAGAGGATTAAGTACGTTGAAATATTGATTAAAAAACTCGATGCAAGTTGAATATCTGAGATTCAACTTTTTGTAAAGTTTCAGACGTCTAAAGTGATTTCGAGACTTTTTGCTATCGATGCCGTTTTAATTTATGTAGAGATAGATGAAAATGTCTGAAGTTACTACCTTTGAATTTAAATTAAACGTTTTTAGGGGAGACACTGTAGTGATGAGAATGGTGAAGATTGGAAGAAACGTAAATAGCATTTAAGATTCTCTCATTATTACGAATATTCTAAATGGACTTATGGTTGTTCAAAAATGAAGCTATACTATATGAGTGACGGATGTAAATTCTATCAGAGAGAATGTAAAACGTGGCATATTTTGTTTATTTGTGATTGGTTCAATGGATCATTTTGCGACCTTGTGATTGGAACCTTTTATGCAATTATTATGGATTTTTTTTCAAATTGTCTACATATCACAGTTTTGGTTGGTTGACTGTACTGATGCTTTTTGTTTTCTTGTTTATATTTGTATGTGGTGTAATCTAAAAAATAAATAAATAAATTATGACAATTTACTAAACGCTACCGTACGTAGATCGTTGTTACGTTATGCGCGTGCACGTGTATAGAAATAACAGTTTAAGTACAGACTTAGCCAAGTTTCCGAACTATTTGTGAGGTTGAATTCTACAACTCAAGTAAACAGCCACCTGAGGCCAAATTCTGTTGTTCCAACAGTTTCTTGTAAAGTCAAATATACATTTCATTAGAAGGTAATATATGATAAAATACATCTTGCCGTTTTGATAATACAATAACGATTTCGAAATAAATGCATATAGCTCTGACTTAAAACATACAAATGAAATGAGAGGTTTTTAGGTCTCCATGAAGCTCCCAATTGTTATTCGAGCTTTATTGACGCCCTCCCACTGCTCTTGTTATTGTCACAAAATATATAAGTATTCTATGTAATGTTATATAAGCATTTTTTTTTCATAAAATTTAAATTTTGAGCTTTTATTACTACCAACTGGACTTAACGTAACTTTTCATTAATTTTTTTTAACTATTTTAATGATTTGGTTCTATAGTGTTTTTTGTTTGTTGTTAAGTTTTCTATATTTATTATTTAAAGTTATAAATATTCAGCTAGGAAAAGGCAGCGCTTTGAGTATACTTTAATGAGTATTTTTTAAAACGCATTTTAAATTACTTTGATTCGTTTCATAAACAACATTGACAGTTCTCGGGTTAAATTAATTCAATTAATAAATAAAAAATAAGGGTTGATCGTAGAAGGGTGAAAATTTATGATTGTATGTTGTATCATAAAAAAATAGAAACTAAAAATTTTGTCTAAAAAATAAAAAATGAAATTTAGGGGTGGACTACCCTTAATATTTAGGGGGATGAAAAATATATGTTGGCCGATTCTCAAACCTACTCAATACGCTTACAAAGTTTCATGAGAATCGGTCAAGCCGTTTCGAGGAGTTCAAGTTCGAAATTATTATATCAATATTGTGAATCTAAACCATTCCCAGATCCCCTTGAACACACACAAAAAATTTCATCAAAATCAGTCCAGTCGTTTGAGAGAAGTTCAGTGACATACACACTCACAGAAGAATTATATATATAAAGATTAACATAATTAAATTGAATATGCTATAAGTTTCAATCTCAACGTGTTCATATTTCGTAAACCAATCTCTATTCATCATTTATTTCTATTGAATTATTTATAAAAGCTCTAATCTAGTAATGTCTCATAGTTAATACCTTTAAAAATAAATAAATAAAAGATCACTACCTTAGTTAATATGAATGATCCCCATATTGGGTTGAAACTCAATTGTTTTATAACACATAAAATTTCAACGAATATATTTTATAGACGCTATCCAATTACCAAATATTTATTTAAAGAATTCTCTGCCCTACTTTGATAGGCCCTCTCATACATACTTGTAACAAATTGGATCTAAAAAATAAGAGCTACTTAAAACTCTGCAATGCAACAAAATTAAACCTAAAGTTTTGAAATTAGTAGCAATTTTGTCGACTTTACATCGTCAGAACAAGGAATTAATGCAAATGGAAGTGGCTACGGGCTTAAAGTACAATGTCTGTCTAGATACTCAAAATGGTAATATCACGCAATTCTTCGGTAGTTGTACTGTTATATGTAACATATTGAACAGGAAATAATTTTACAGAATGTAAAATTCTCTGCATTGTGCTACATATTCACCACGTCACCATGCAGAGGTTTTATGAAGAAATGTACTGGGGAGATTAAGTGGTGCATTTTGAAATTTATATATACACAGGTACAGACTGTTGTATGTTTTTCGAGCTTTTTTACCTTCGTTTAAAAAAAGCTGTTTTACTCTATTGTTGCATGTTTGTTATAGCGTAAAATGTCAATAAACGGTCATGCCATCTTTTTGATTTCTATGAGGTAGCAAAAAAATTCGATTCCTAAATTTTCCGCTCCAAAAATGTGCCTACTTGTAAATCTACCACTGAAAGCTGGCTTTTTTTGCACGACTATAACTATATTACTTACCCTTATTTACGCTTTACCACGACAACTTAAAATATTCTTAGAAAAAAAATTCCTACCATTTCTCCAAAGACTTGTCGGGTGGCGATTAAAATTTAACTAATTCTCTCTATGCCAAAATAATTAAGGTCATGGATGACATTATCAAAAATTATAATCCCGTTTTGATCACGTGTATTTTTATGATATTAAACAAATATTTAATTTTTTGACTATTTGAAATGTGATCCGACTTTTGATAATATTCAGTTTGACTTTGTTATCTCATCCTATGGTTACAATTTTTTTTATTGTTAATTTCGAATAGCTCTAGAAGAGAAAAAAGAACAGGGAACAGGGAAAAAGATTTACCCTATTTAAGTGTTGTTTTTCTCATCAAACCTTTTCACATGATTATAGGAGGACGTGAAAAGAACTGGTCCACCATGTTTGATTTAGCAGTACGCAGAATCCAAACTAAATGTGCAAATGTGCTCGGGTTGATGACTTACTTTCATACGATGTAAACAAAACTAACAACTTATTAATTTTGAAGTAAGTATAATCTATGAAAACAAAATATACCACGGAGTGTATTAACGTATGCAAATCAAATATTTCCACCACAAAATGGGTTTCCAAGACCAGAAATTACAATATGAGCAGCAAGGAACTACATTACTCTTGCATTGAATAAATCAACGGCTTGACTGAACACAGGTCAGCCAAGAAAAATATTAAAATAAAAAAATACGATTTTAAAGTGACATAAGTGAGAGTTACCTTAAATAAACCAGTGCTTACGAAAATATTTGAATACGGTTCAGATACAATAAGTCGGTGGATTTTATTATTGAAGTAGTTAAAATATTTTTATTTTGAAAGTGGCATTCTAAGAATCTTCTAAGAACAAAATGCTAGTTTCTATAACAAATGTTACCATTAATACTTCGTTATATACTTATTCGATATGCCAGACTTAAGAGGAATGACGCCCCCAACTAAAGTAAAAGATTCTCACAATAAGACATTATAGGGAGTTATTAGGAAGTAATTTTCTAATGATAATGACTCTCGATAACATATAACAGATGAATTATCGGCCAAGTGGCTTATTGTGTCCGAAACAGATTGCCATGGAGCAGAATCAACAAAAAAAATATACTTATTACTTATTAGTAATTTAAATTTACTTTTTATTTTAAATTAAAAATAAATACATTTAAGACAAAAGCTAAAATCTGACGATAATATCAGGTCGTAACGAAAATTAAATCTCCGGTCCATCCAGTACTTTTATTTCCCGCTGTAATGAAACACATTAATAGCATCTGTGTTCTTTGTTTCTTATACGATTTGGGAATTGCGCCATCTTTTGCGTTTGATACTTGAGTTAACAGAGGGTAAAGACCATTTCCAGGCGATTTTATATAACTCAATATTTTAATGGTATTGCACCGAGCTCGGCAATCAGTTCCACATAGATCTATTAAAACATGATATCAAGAGGATTTTAACTAAGTTCATACAAATACGTTAAAAATTACACTAACGTCGTCATTTGTCGCACTTTATCACTTTCAAAAACATACATATATTAAAAAAAGCCTTAATATTCATTATGAAATGAATAAAAAAATGAATATACCTTTAGGTCAAATTACTATAGGGACCAATACGGTATATATTATTGGTATATAACAACTTTGATGCACGCTTTGATCACATAGATTTCCATATAAATCAAAATTTATGTTCTTCGGGAATGCGACCTGCGGGGTTAATATACAATAGACCAAGATAATCATCATCGATTCGACGATCGCTTTCGTATAAGATTCAAGGAAAAACCTAACGAAAGTATAGTTGTTCTATAGCATTAAATCCTCAATGGTCTGAGCAGTATAAACCAAAACATACAGCTGCATTTCGTTAAATTGCATAAATATGATATAGTTACAGTTTGTATGTTTTTAGCAATTTAAGTTAGATGTAAATTACTAATTAGTCTTTCTTTAGGCTAGATCGTAGTCTACCGTGACCACGCACGCTGCAAAGCACGCGAAACGTCGGGAAATTTTTTAAATAATGTAATTATATTTAAATTTTGCAAAAAAAATACATAACTAAATCCGTTAAAATGTGTTTTTTTTAGGTCGTAGTTTTTAAATGATTGGTCTTTGTGAAGGCAATGCATCCCAATTATAAAAAAAGATATGTTACACAAATTCAATCACATCTAAAAATATTCATTTAACGGTATATTGACAGAAAATATGTTTTGAGAGCCCGCTTAAACCTCGATATTTCATTAGATGCTATAAGCCGCCGATTTACATGCAATAAAGCTTAACGTTTATTGGAAACCCATTTTTGTTTCGCAATGACTACTATATTATACTAGACATGGTGTTCGCTATACAAATTATGCAGTTTTTTGAGACTGTATTTAACAGCCACGTAAAACGAAGAGAACAAACGATTCAGTAATTTGTGTGTTTGAACTAGAGACGCTAGTTGACCCACACTAAGTTATAGGGTCACAATAGCTTTTGCAGCTATGCAAGAGACTATCATCCAATCGCGACATAGTTCGTTGTATATCGTTATTTACGTGCATTTTAAGAGTTGCTTGGCGGCAGCTATGAAGGTTGAATATACGTTTATACAATCATCGATATAGTTTGATGTTATTAAATATAACCTAGTATTTTTTGTTTCATTTTTCATTCTACATTCTTATCACTTGTAGTAGTAAATAAAAAAACGAGATTCAGTATACAAAATAGTAAGATACTCTGCGGATAGTGCGATTCCTAGGCTACTTTCTACTGGAATTGGCCGTGCTTCAAATATCGACAATATTGTTTGCAATCAAACGTGCACTGTACAGAATCCTCATTGTGCTCAACAATGGACCGGAAGAATGCTAAGAGTGTTCTAATTTGTTCTCTTTTGTACAGAAAACGTTTGCCTTGCTTTTATTATGTCTTTTAGATATAAGATGAAATTGTCAATTGATCGCTTAGTACATCTTTTAGCAACGCTAGATAAGATTTAGAAAATTATGTATTTAAAAAGATAATGTTGCTCATTCTATGTATATGTTTATTTTATTTAATATTTACTGAAAAGTCCTAAAATTAGATAAGCATGTCGAACCAAACACACCTTTTACCCTCATACAAATAAGATAGAGTAAGAGAATTTTGAAGATTTATTTTACTATATTTTACTATATGAGTTGTGGCAATACAAATATAATATCTGAAGATTTTGACTGTCTACACAGAATGATGACAGATGGACAAACGGTCAGCAAAGCGTCAATCCACCTACACATCCATTCTTCCATAATTAAATAAAATATAAACGAAAAAATATTATTTCAAACATAATTTTTGTAATTATTGATTTTGGTATAGATTCTTTCGCATTTAAGGACAAAAACAGTTTTCCAATGTTTTGTCAATTTTAGTGATAAAACAGGTAAAAACGTTTTGGTTATAATTTAACTTAGGATATCTTATTTCCGTATTACGGATTTCGTACTGTTTAATATACTCGTTGTTTAGTTAAAACCTAATTAAGTCCAGTAAGCTGGGTTAGCCGCAAGTTAACAAATAATCCTGACAATTGCGGGTTAAGCTCTGCTGGACTTAAAGTGTTGATTTGACTCTCTCTATTCAAGCTAATATTATTCATGAAGAATAAATCAGTCTTATTGCTCCTAAGCAAAGTTCATTTTCGTCTATGTCAAATTGTGTTTACGCTATGATGAAAAGTTCTTTAATTAAATGGTGCACTGTGAACGCTTTGTGGGTTGGTTTATAACGTATAGGAATCAACGTTTGTTAACGTAGTACCGAAAACACTGGAGTGCAGCTCAAAATATATGCAATTTTGTATAATTAAAAACAAATGAAATAGAAAATGAATGAAATAGATAGTAAATCTTGGACATGAGATTTAATACCTTACCAACTTTATGTTCAAAACAAATTATCGGTAGAATCGTAAATAAAGGATCTCTATGCGTATTGAACAAATGAAATTAATTTTCTATCTCAACAGACCACAGAGTAATATTCCCGTTAGCATTTGCAGTTAAGTGAATGTGGTCGTAAAAACAAAATAATGGCGTATGACAGTACTGCACTAATTGGTATTTTGCAATCGGTATAATAGGTTGAGCGTATCAATGTTTTGGATCGACCGCTTTCGATGTGTTGTTAGATATCTCGATGCTACTTTAATGTCTATTTGGTAGGTCTAAGTAGTTTGATAGATAGAGTTTTGTATTACGGATTGTTCAAGAAATACAGGGAATAACGTTTATGATTACCATCGACTTTTACGATAACTACTTGTTTACTAAACGTATATTCGTTTTCGGTTTTTGTATTTTTTTTTTTTTTTTTTTGCTTGCATCAATTGTAATAAAAACTTGTGGCGTTCCAAATCTTGGGCTTGACTTCTAAATGTATTTGTGATAATTTTCTCAGCTTTATGTACCAAAACTAAGCCTTGACTTAGGTCTACAATATTCCTTAAGTGACTCATTAGGATGTCGAACAAAACGTCCTCTTTCATACTGAGAGCAGTTTTTTTTTTTGATTTAAAACATTAATTTAATTACTTGATAGTAACATTAAACCAGAAGAAAGTGACTCAGGATTGAGAGTCGCGTGCCTAAGTATTTGTTGCAACATTTATGATTATACCTGTATAATCGCATAATGTATGTAGTTTTAATAAGCAAGAATCATACCTTGGCTTTCATTGAACCCCAACAGCATGACAATGATCAGGATACTGATTTGGAGACGGTATCCTATAGTTCTTGCTTGCATCTCTGCTCTCTGTACCCCCGTGCTAGCCATGCCGCATCCATTCGTTGTACTTATGTGATTGATGCATCGTCTGAAAAATATGTAAGGTATATCTATTTTTCTGTTATTATCTCATTTGTAAATTAGTGTACGAATTGAGGTAGACACCACTAAGTTGGAACAATAATAAATAAAGAAACCTTGAAGTGTTAAAACTGTGGATAACAACACTTCAAACTTCATAGGTGCCCGTTATCTTTGATGGCTTATAAAACAGTCGTTGTAATCAAAATATTTTTCCAAAAAGGTATAAAACTTATAAAAAAGTCAACAAATTATTGCCATAATAAGTAGAATCAGGCGTTGACTTTGCGGAAGTCCATAGTACAAAATCCCAATAGACAAGCAATATCGTGAAAAACCTACAACCACTCAACTCACGTTTCGTTCCGACACCGAGCATCATAAGAATGTTGCCTCTCGAACTTCTCGAAGCGTAATTGTCATTGTTTTTTAACAATATTGCCATGCTAGAACAATATATCTATGACATATATATATTCTTGGCAAACCTAAATACACCAAGGCACCACTGATTCACTTTTCTGCATAAAAGTTTCTGACATTATGTAATATACTGTATGTAATGTAATTACTAATTTGATATTTTAGGTTTTAAACCCCTTAATTTGAACTTCAAGTATATATGAACTGAGAAGTATGTCAATGTATGTATGATAGGGTGAGTGAGGGTGAGTTCTAACCTCTCAAAAAAATGTATTATCGTATAAATTCGGACCTCTACGCGTTCTATATTCCTGTTGACAACCGAGTAAGCTGTAACATGACAGCTGAAATATCAAATAGATTCAATGTGTCTAATGGATATATTAATAGTGACAGTTGGGTTTTCAACGTCTTTTTGTGTATAAAAATCGTAACTCAACTTAAAAAAAGGAGAACAATCCGCGAAAATAATTTACATGAACTAAGGATATATTAAATATGAATAGTCTTAACAACGTAACAGTACAAAAACCTTATTAAAACTTTGCAATTAGTATCTCACTATACAAAGTTGAAGTTTTTGGCCATTAACGTCCTTTGGAGTAGCAAGTTTAATGCCTCGAGAGCCTTCTTTGTTGTGGTGAGAGTAAGATGTATTGATGTACAACTTTCTGTTTAACAGGGAGGTATGTGAAATATCAGAGGCCCGATGTATTAGGGGCCTATAAATATAAGAGGCCCCGAAGCAAATATTTGATAAATACTATGTATATAGTCATTTGGTATGGAGATAGAGATTATTTTGTAGCGGATGTAAACTCTATTATTTAAAATATTATTTAGTAGCTTTTAAGTAACGAAACGTAATCAAAGTTAATTTTTAATGTTTAGAGACGTAAGCTTTATGTACTACAAATCAAATATGTTATAAAAAACAAAGATATTATTTTTCGTATATTGAAACCTGATTTTTTTATTTGAAATCGAACTATGTGGTGCCCCAAGCCACTCGGGGCTCCGGAAATAGGCTAGACCTATTCACTCAACTTTTATCTTGAAACATTTGCTGTATTTGAATTGCACAAAGTTTGAATTGGAGCACTATTGTCTTACACCTGTAGAAAGCTTTTTCGTCCCCACGGTCTGACCCCATTACGTTTGAAACTATAAGTTAAGAAAATTTAAAATAATATTGCTTTTACTTGTGAAAATAAACGGCTACTCCAGTTTTAGATATCGAATATCGCGCTGGTGAAATATATTCAAAGTTAGAATAAAATTGTAAGCTACACAATAAATATAACTATGTGTAATTAAACATTATGTTATAATAAACTATGATAATTATACAAGCATCTGATTAAAAAATATGTTTCGGAATACATTATATAATTCAAAATTATTCTTATATCATATAAAATTAATATTATGTATATTGGTTACGTTATACGTCAATAAAATAATTAGCCCACAATTCATAGATACGAATAAATCATGTTAATTGAAATAAATTATTTACACAGTAAAATATTGAACGAAAATGATATCTTAATTAATTTCAAACAAATAAAAGTATGATATAAATAAACATATAACCATAGTAGAAAAAGAAAATAAAAATATAGCACGTGTAAGGTGAAATTTAATATATTACTCAAATAAATTGTATGCGGTGCGTGTCTATGTTAATCGGGAGGCCCAGGATATATATGGTATAAGAGACGATCGACGATCACCACCACTTTTTGTTAGATTGTCTTAATACTGTGACGAAAGGGGGGAGCAGCGGATCTTATTTTAAAATTTGCAATTGGACGCATTTATAATGAATAAATAATAGCGACAAATACACTTCAATGGTAGCATCACATGAATAACAAGTACATATAGAAACAAGAAAGTCATCGCTGCTAAATATAAAAGTTTCGTGTCAAATTTTCGTTCCCATACTCCTCCGAAACGACTTGACTGAAATCATGAAACTTTGTGAGCGTCATTGAGTAGGTCTGAGTAATCGGCCAACATCTATTCTATCATCCCCCTAAAGGTTAAGGGTAGTCGACCCCTATTGTTATTTTTTAGCCAAAATTTTTTATGATACAGCATACAAAAGTACAAACAAAGCTAAATTGTTCACCCTTCTACGATCAAGACTATTTTTATTATTAATTGAATATTGAAATCACATGTATTGCATAACAAAAAACGTTATGCTGGGACAGCTAGTATTATATGATACTCTCATGCCAATGGAAATTTAGCGAACCAGGTAATAGCAATTTCTTTCAGACAACCTAGATTACAAAAAAAATAAATTATTCACACAAAAATTATATATATACTTTGCATTGAATATACTTAAAAAAACACACGGAAAATACTTTGGAAAATTTATTGTCAGTTCAATGCACGATATGTCACCGATTCGCTGCACATGACATGAGCTTTGAATGGAACTTCTTTTGACCTCATATTGAATTGAGTAAGGTGTGTTTGCCTTAATTTTCACAGAAAATAAATATCGTTTTCATTTTACCGCTTAGGCACTTGTATAATAATTTATTAGACTGAGTATACGTTTCAACACGTCGTTACGAAATGAGACCAGGGTATGTTATTTTAAGTTATATTTAGCATCACTCTGACGTATGACAATATTCACACTTCATCGGACGCAAGAAATAAAGGTTTATTAAAATACACGAGGAAAAACATTACACAATTTAAACATGAAACCATCTGAATAATTTACTTAAATAAATGTAAGATATTAATAAACGTGTATACATAGTACTAAAAAGAAAATATACTTTTTGGAATAATTATAATACTCGTATACTATTAAAATTAAAACTGTATGGTTGTTCTGGATCATACACGTATCAATTATAACACTACTGCTTCCACATCCCACTTTGACCAACAGTATAAATAGCAGATTAATTTGAAAAAAATATATAGGTGTTTTAGGTAACTTATATATATATGTTGAAGTGAAATGTAATCAAGTTGGAGTCACGCCATTATTTCCAAAAATGATTAACGAGCGAATAGTTGCAAAATCTCCGACCAAAATTTAAGCGAAGTAGACACTTCGAAACTGAAATTAAGAGCGGTCATTTATTACAGTCTTCAAGTTGCAATATAATAAGTGTACTAAGGTGCTATCAGGTTCTATGCGATAGCGACATGGCGGCAAGAGAGTGATGATTCAATAGGAGCATCTATAACGCTATGATTTACAAATATTGTAATATGTACCTGATCTTTAAGAAAATGTATACGAACACTGAAGCCACAATGTACATATATAATACCTGAAACTATACTAAACTATATTAACGGGATGACCTTTGATCCCAATGCTGATGAAATGTTAATGATATCTAAGGATTTTAAACAATTTTAGAACAAGAACGCGTATTAACCGCTTTCGGAATCGCTTCCGCTCCTATTAAAGATGCACCTCAATATACAAAATCTTTACCGAATTTTGAAATTTCCTGAAGGGTTATTCGAGAGCCTTTCGTAAAACAAGGTCACGCTATAATGATGCTTAGTACCAGTTTGATTAAGTGATAATTATAATCGTTTGTTATAATAATTGCCGCTTCAGTTTCCAATGTTTTGTTGAAGAATGAGACAGGTAGGCGCTTTAATTAAAGGTAAAATAAATAATATATCGCAACAACGAATAAACACATGAGCTAGGATGTTTACAATTCAATGTATACCATTTAATGTGTGTTATAATATCGAGATCTCGTTGCTATAATGATGACTATGCCGAGCTACCGAATATAGGATCCCAGGTTCAATCCCCGATTCAGTCAACATTTGTTTATTGAGCATAGCTGTTGCCTGTTGTCTAAGTTTTATTTATATGTATTTATAGAAAACATATAATTTTGTTGTTTTTGTTTTCGAAACGAAATTGTTCTTTCTATTAATAAGTGATCTGTTAAATATGGAACTGCTGGCGTTCCATATTTAAATAAATAAATAAATGAAAATAATTGTTTGTCAGTTATCAGCCATAATACAAGCTAAAAATAGCTTACCTTCGGGCGAATTAACCACGTGTGTAATGTATCACGACATTATGTAACGATATTATTTGTTTAATTTAACAGCTAATTATTGGCATAGAGCAGATTTTGTACTGTGGTAGATACTTTTCGGGATATTAGCTGAAATAATTAATTATCACTCAGAAATGGATCCCCGTCGGAGCTAATCGCTTAAAGTCAATATTTATCGTTGCATGGTTAAAGATTTATAAAGGCATCCGTTGATATACAAGAATATCTCACAAAAAAATTCTTAAACATTTTAAAACAGATCTGAAATAAGTAATATTCGCATTGACATGATTTAATGGATACGATAATTATTGAAGTAAATAAAAAAATATTTGATTATTAACGAAAGATGCAGTTGGTAACCATCCGTTGTCCTGCAAGAGTACACGTCGACCAATGTATGAACGTAGTAAATTGTCTCCTCAAAATTATAAAAAAAATAATATCTTGAATATCTTTATATTAGAAGGTCCAGCTTCTAATATATTTTATTGATTCTCTTTTTTCCTCGTACCACGAAGAAATAAAAATTGTTTGTAATAGATGTAGATAAATATGTATAATGTATAAGTTATTATTTTTGAAAAATGAGGTTAAATAATAAAAATGAAAACAACTTCGACATATTTCTGGTATTATATACGATCTGGTCTTTCTCAATAAATATTTCCTTTGTTGGAGAATATATTAAATTTACTTCCACGAATTTTTATTCGCCTCAAAAGATATAGAACTCCTTTGAAAATTCCGCCGATGTCTTTTAAGAAAATAAAAGTTAATTGTGGAAGTAAAATGCGATGTCTTCATTCAATTTGCCAAGTACGTAATCATTTCAAGGACAAGGGTTGGAAAAATGTATGAAAAAAATAAAAAAATAATAATTCAGTTGTCCAGTTTTTAGAATAATAATCTAGTTTATCATTTTAAAATCAACATAGTTCTCGGAAAACTGTGTAATCCTGCTACACTGTTTTACCCGGACGGGTTTTACTCGGCAACGTATGTTCGCGTGCAAAACTGTTCAAACCGGAGGTAAACACTAATAATGAGGAACTCTAACTGTACGTACGCGATTATACCAAATGTAAAGTAATGTAGAGCTTATGACAAATTTCATTTCAGCATATTTGAAAGCAGTGCAGAAGAACATCCGAAACATTGCCACAAATAATATTAATAATTAATCGTGTTTGAACGGTATTTTATTTAAAGCATCACGTCTTTTCATTCTATAATGTTAGCGAAGATAAAATCACAATTTATCGAAATAGTAAATCCGGTACAATAATATTTATATTCGAACCTTTATTCCCAACTGAACGACCTGGCGTGTTTCGTAAATTATTCCTTTTATGAGAACCGACTTTTATTGAGTTTCATATAATACCGTATGCCTACAATGAAATTGAGATAACTCCTCTTTTAGTCCATGTTCACAGAACTTAAAAAATTGCACAGTATTATTTATATATACAAAATACCATATACGTGTAATATTGGAAAAAATAATTAAAACCGGTTATAGAGGGTGCACAATTCTAACACTACTCGGTTTGGCAGGACTCTCTACTCAGTCTATAAATTTAAGGAATGCATCTGCTCTTAATAACAAATGATAGGAAAACTCAAATGTTCAAGATCAACCTCCCGTTACTTTTAGTTTTATTATAATATTTTTTATTATACTTATATAATTAACTAATCCTCTAAGCCAAAATTAAAATATTTTAATCAGTATTATCGATATGAGCACTTTTGAATGTCATTCTTTCATACCCTGAGTATCCAAGGAAAAACATTCAATTCAGAAATAAATAAAAGATAATTCAATACTGTTCTGTTCGCTTAATTACTGACCAATAATAAATCCATGTTGAGATAAGCACGAGTAGGTACCCAATTGAAAACAAATACAATATTTTTCTCAAAGAGACCCCTCGACGCCCGACCACTTCTAAATGTTAAGTCTACTCAAATCCTTTTGACACCTGAATTGACAATTAATACTGGAAAGTCGCCTTTGATGCCACTCGCCAAATTAATATAACAAACATCTCAGTTTGATATTTGATCAGTTCAGACATTGAATTTTGATCATTAAGTCAATTGGGACGAGAAACATTTCTTGGTATACATAACGATTACGATACATTTCATTCCAATTAGAATATTGTTTGCACTATTGCATGAATAACAAATATTGTTTTTTCGTTAAACAAGGGATTTGTTGCTCACGAACCACCCAATTGGAATTAAGAAGTCAGGTTCAACCCAACGGCGATTGAATAAACAGCTACCGAATATCGGCAAATTACCTGAGAAGGCTTATACCAATTGTAAAGGCTTATGTCTAACTGTCATGGGTAATGTAACATTAATCTACGTTAGACATAGAATAATCTCTATATATATATAAAAATCAATTGCTGTTTGTTAGTCTCACTAAAACTCGCGAACGGCTGACGGATTTCGGTCTTGAAAGACTGAGGTCTACATTAATTGACTGGCTGAAATGTTAAGGTAAGTGTGGTTTACAATATAAATATATTTAAAGTAAGTTGCAGGGGTACGTCTTGTGGTAAAGTAGTTGCAAAGAAACAAATGCATTAAATTTTTCTTAATGTTGGTATACAAATGTAACAAAAAATACAAATGCATTTATGATTATTTGGCATTTTATTTTCATTTCATAACCTACTGGAAATTACATAGATAAAAATAGAGTAGCTAGCATTCAGCTACAGTTATAGTAAGTACCTCAAGTAAACACTATTATTATTCGAGAATTTCAACTTCCATTAAAATAAATCAAGTGTTATTCGACGATGCCTCCTTGGTAACATGGTATAGCCTACTTTGTGGCATTTACCCAAACTTGGACTTGAGCCAAATGGACTCCATACTTGTACCATGTATTTATTAGTTTACACTTATTTAAGAGGATAACAGCTTTTCACTGATTTTAACGTATGAATTATGAACGAACATTCATAAAAAGTAATCTTCTAAAGTACTTTTTCAAATCTTTTAATAAATGTTTATGATTTCTTTTAAATAAATAGTAGGCTTTATATGAATCTACATAGTTTAAGATTTATAGTTAAATTATAAACAGAATTTGGTAAGAATGTAATAAGGGGACTTATAATGAACGTCTCACTAAAACTAATTAAGTGTTCGAAAACTTATTTTCTCGCATTCTTCTTGAGAAATCACAAACCTATATTCTCCATTGTACTCCGTCATATGAACATTAGTCATCCATATGTTGCGCATAATAATAGCACCAAATATAAATACCAGCGCATTATAAGCGTAAAGCGCTTTCTCTTAACCTTCTATCCTTCATGTGATAAAACTTCTAGCTTTTATCACCACTACACAAGAATCACCATTCTTTTGTCAAACGCGAACTTTGCCAGCTCGCTCACATGAAAGGTAATATAGCTGGCACCGGTGCTGGTAATACAGAAATGCTTGTTTTTCTAGTATTGTAATAAAAACACTTAAATTAAACATAACCATACATTAGTCACATATACCATTATGCGGTTTATGTTTAACAGACCGTTCAAAAGCGACTAATCAAATATTAATTATGTAATTATTGACCTATTTCTTGGATTATTAATAACATGCCGACATATGTTTATGTGAGTATGAAACGTATAACAATAGGAAGGTTGTAAGTAATGTCTTTAATTTTTTATTATTTTACGTGAGGCACAGCTCAAGACGAAAGTAGGTAATCGTTTTATGACAAACCTATCTCACAACAGTCATGGTCTACTTAGAATAACATACGGCATGTTAAAACTAAAACTTCTAACACATTCAAACTCTTTTTTGCAGCCATCTTGTAATAGGCTTAGCGTGATTACGCTGTAAAACAAAAGCCTTCCTGAGCCGCCTTTAATATCAATGCATTTCATTCATCAATATTAATGTAACTCTCAATAATTCAGCCAAGTTTTATTTATATTAAAGTACGAATTGAATGAAATATGAGCGGAAATGAAAATATGTTCATTGTATAATTAAATATTGTAATTGTTGTTTGTAAATAGTGACGGATAAAATAACACATTCGAAATTGTTGAATGAATTTGAATTACATAATATGGGAAATGAATGTTTATTATGATGTTCTATCTGGGGACGCCAATACCGTCCGTGACTATAATTATAGTAATTGCCAAGATATTACTTTCAATTATCTTTTGTTTTGATGGATTAGAAAAATCCCGGAATTTTTTTTTTTTTTTGAAAAAACACGACATTTTCCGAATGTTAATTGAGCTCATACATAAAATATAAAACCCATATGCTCTGTCGGGGCCTGAACAGACGTATGAGTAAAAAAATGAAAACAATGCCTTTTTATGGGCGAAATATTTTAGATATGCTAACACTAGCGAACGTGGCTTTACAAAAAAGGACAGAACGCTGAAGGTCTTAAAATATGTTTGATACATTATGCTTCGATTTTTTATTGAACTTGTGCAAATGGGCAAAGCCTGAATGATTGGGCCTGAAGTTGGGATTGAAGGGGGTTGAAGCAAGTGCATGGCCGACCTCTCAAGATTAGGTACGCTTTTAGCTGGACTCTTGGTTTTTTTTGGATTTTTACTTTCTTTTTGGGGGAAATTTTTTTTTTTTTTCTTTTTTTAAAACTTGGAGGGGGGTAGCAAAAATGGAAATTTTGCGTGCGATAATTTTCTAAAACTTTCCAATGGAATTTTTACGACTGCTTTAAGGAGAACACTTTTGCGTTTAGTGATGCAACACCATGTCTTAAGAACTACAGAATGCTGGTATTAACAATTACACACTAGTCTTAGTGAAAAGCCACGTGAAGATTGTCCAAAAATCGTCATGACGCCAGAGAATGTGTTATCTAAACTCTCAAAGAGCGTCATGTGACATACGTGTATGGGCCCCAGTAAGTGCACGGATGGACTACTGTTCATCATGTGAACTGTCCAAAATATCTTGCACGGAGCAACTTAGGCGCAAGAGGATTCATCTCTCGTTAGATCACACCGACTTACGCCACTTCGGAGTGGAATAAGTGTTTTAATAACTTGTTCGTACGTATGTAAAAGTTTATTAAATATCGTAGAGAATTGGTAATGAGGTGATGAACTTATTGAATATGAAAATACAACCGTCGCATAACAGTGTATTCTGTGTATGTAAATTACCTTCGAGACGTCGTTGCCTTAGTAGTAGGGTACGGTCAGCACATCAGTAAATAAAACAATTAGTTTAGTAATTTAAAAATTAGGTCCTTCATAACCAATTACTGGTATATTAAAATAATGAATAAAGAATGAACAGTGTTTTATTTCACTATTTAATCACGTGCTAGAAAATCTTTTCGAGATCAATCACTTCCGTCTGTAAATTTGCAACATTGTTTATTTGAATGAAGAATATATTATCTTAGTCAAATGCGTCATCATTAAATCTCCTTTATTCAAAAGAAAAAGGTTATAAAGAGGAAAATCCTCAGTCAGTCGACCATTCCGCGAAGGAAACTCTAACAATTACTCGGAATAAATCGACAGTGAATGGATATTTTCCGAATACGTCTGTATTTTAAAGTCCCGGCCTACTCTTTTCACTTCGCCTTTATTGCGGGATAAAATGGGCAATGAAGAATAAATAAGTCAGATGAGATAGTTTATTGTGAATACAAATATATATAAATACATAATTGTTTGTGGCTCGCGAAAGGAAACCACTTATATGATGGCACAGAGGCCACCAGAAAGCCGTTAATTGCACCCTCTATAATTTTTTTTTTAAATACACTCGATATGTGTGTGATAAATTCCGTAAGTTTGCATTGTTTTTGTTAATATGATATAATGTTTTATTTGAAGATGCATTGGGAGTGCCTGTAATGACTAAATATAATGGCAACACTGATTTATGAAACCAAAGTTCTACAAACATTTTTGTTGGTGCGTGACGTATCTGTTTCAGCTCATCGTTGGTAAATGGTAATTCGGATATCTTTCCCAGGCGGAATTCGTATCAGAATATTCGGAATGTTTATGTCACGTAAGATTACCATAAGTCGAAGTGTGATGCGTTTTGGATGTAAATACGATCGAGTCAATATTTGTGGATGATGTAGGTGAAAGTAGGAACTCAAAGCGGTATAAATATATACAGCTAATACAAGCATACTGATTTAACTATGAAGTATAAAACTATTTTATAGGCCATTTGATATTCTCTTTAGTTTATGCGAGTATCAATTATTGATATATATATAGTTTAACGTTACTCGATCGAAAGAGATACTTTATTGTGTAACATAATTCTGGAAGACGCTTCATCAGGATTCAACATATTAGTATCACGAAGAGGTAAGAGTGTCTACGGTCAGTTTGATCATTATAATTAAAAGAAAAATATACATAATACGAGAACCATCTAGCATATAGTAGACTATAGTAATATGCTTTTGATTGAACTATTTGTCGTTGTACACAATCTAAATTGCTTTAAATCTTAGTATGTAATAGTAGTGAAGAGGTAAATTAATAAAAAGTTTATTATCATAATACCTAATAACAACACAAAGTTTTATTCTTAAATACCTGTTCTCACTTCCAATTTCATCTTACCGAAAATCCCAAGTGATATATTTTACGGTAACTTCAGTAAATCGAGTTAATCCTCGCAATCCTATCTAAAATCGGTATACTGTTCTAATATTTAACGTTGCATGGATAGTGGATATCCATTCCATTCCCCGATTCCACATTCTATTATTTCAGAAAATTGTTCCGAATCGCATTTTATTATTAGTACGCTGATATTTTTCAACCGGCAAACTCACCGCATGGTTTAAAAATCGAAATTTAAAATGCGGGAATGTATTTACTTTAGATATTTGCTGTGCCATAAAAAGGAACTTAAAATTCGAAATTAATTCGTTTGTGCATTCAGACAGTTACAGTTTAAATAGCGTAGTGTCTAAAGTAATCTTAATTTAACAAAGAGTATCTATCTACTATATTTTTTGTCTCTCAAGAGGTTTAAATAAGGGTCCAAGGTTGTTTACATTTTAACGCTAAATTCGATTTATCAGTGAAAAATCTCTTAAGGTTGAAAGGCGTTTATAGGTAGGGGATAATTTAGTATTGATTTTTTAACACAATTAAGAATTAGATTATTAAACGATAAATGTAGTATGAGCTTTATCTGAGCCTAAAACTCAGGTGAAACTGCAATAAAACTGTCAAATGAAAAGTCTTAAAAATTTCAGGGTTGATGACGAAATTTGCTTTAGATGAGATTGAATAAAACATAGAGAGTAATAGAAAACTTTAACATAACCCCAAAATATGACACAGATCACATAATTTGGGCCCTTTGTGAGACTTAGTCGCATTGCAACAAGAAAGCATATTTTAAAATATGTAGGTTATAAATATATTATACATAGAGTATTTCATGTAAATGCAATGAAAATCCTTTCGTTTCAATCACTGTCTCCTGATGCGTCATAAAAATCCGCTGCGTAGCTTAATGCGATAATAAGTACAAATAGTTATTACTTATGTTTATACAGTTGAATTATAGTTCTGCTTGAGTAATATTATTTATTTAAATAACAGCAAAATATAACGTTTGTAAAACAGAAAAGGGTAAATATTTATTTAAATAATTCCATAAATGTACCAACGCTTTGATGTTAAAATTCCAGGTACTCGTCAAAACTTGCGGTTGGCTTTTACACATTCAGTGTATGAATTATGAATTGTACAGGTGTTTGCGGGTTAGCGACCACAGACTATATATAGTGCATGGAGACAGATCAAATATATATATATCTTATTTTAGTAATTTAAATTCAAAACCTAATACTCGATTTTTATCTATTTCAGATCATCTACAACAAAAATTGACACCTGAAGAAATTTATTTTTATAAGGCAAGGGGTAAACAAGCAGAATAATTGTAGAATAAAGTACTAAGCGACGACATTGACACCTCCGATACCTGGTCTACGTCTGCTGCTGGCATTTAAAAGAATTTTACCCTCTTCTAATCAAAGACACGGCTCGAAAAACCAATCACAACAATCAAGATGTTGATGAACTGGTAAGTACATCGGTTAATAAATAAAAAATTACTATACCATTTGAAACCATTGGATAGGCCATTTAATGAATATATTTATTTAAAAAGAAACACTAATAATTTCCAGATTCGCGGTTTTTTTACCAATGTTTTAAAAACTATCTTACAAACCTACACTTGTATGAGTAGCCTCAAGGCCACAAAACTCGTTGAAAAAGGTTTTGTTAGGGGCCCTTATTATACCGCATCATAAAACGTAATGCACGATCCATGTATTTCCTGTATAATTTTCGAGCAACTATAAAAAATAAAACGATTGCCGCTAAACCTTTATGTATATAATTGTATATATGTATATAAGTGGATAAAATATAAACATTCGCTTAAAAGGTAGTCACCTTTAAGCGACATGGTGTATATTTTAATATTGCAATGTTGGCGAAATTATAGTCCCTTAAGAAAGTTTACAATTATCTATATTATTCAACAATGAATTTTTATTTTTTTCATCATCATATCACGTTTCTTAGGTATATTTGTTGTTCATGCGAATATTTTCTTACAAATGCCTAATTTTAAAGACAGTGAAAAATGGTTGCGCTATGATTGATTGAAGGCCGGTCGTATATCGTATGATGCTATTTTTCTGTCATCAAATTCTATGATAGATAGTTGCAGTTAACCCTTTGTGGGGCAAAGGACAATCTGATTTATGGCTTATATGATATTTGCGAAACTATTACAATGGCAAAAGCTTTAGTTTGTGTGCTAATTGATATTAATATTCTAAAAATATTAAAAATGCTCTAATTTAAATATATGCATGAATAATAGTAAATTATAAAAGTGAGAAAATGTTTTATCAGCCATTTATCTTTACGAACAATTTACAAACCAAGAATTTATAATAAGACTCGCGGCGCAATCAGGGTCTTGTGACATATGACTACAGACATCATGTAGGATTGCTTTGATTGTTAAATTATGAATGTATGTGCGATGACAATAAATGACACTCTTATTCAAGATATAAAAATGTTGCATGTATTCAATTTATATTCAATAATTCATTCAATTCAATGCTTATTCATGTTTTTAAAACTTTTTTGGAAACGAATTTGAACTCCATTATTTGAGCAAAAATACGAACAATGCTTATTCATTTTATTTACTTTCTGTCCCATAACGATTGCTCAAACATGTCTGATTTCAATTAACCCATTTTATTTATTAACGTATTTCGTCAGAAAACTAAGACATCTTTCTCCTTGCAAGTCATTCCACGTCATCTGTCGAAGGGAAGGTATGAGACAAATAAGTGATAGATAGATTCCCTTTTATGCTTACCAACGTTCTTACGTTGGTAAGCAAATGTTTCACTGGTAATATAGACAGTTAGACTTAGGTTCACTAATATCAGTCGGTATATATAACTATATAGGCATACAGTAAATTTTTGTTTTAATGTGTGAATATGAAGAAATCGGGTTTATTTAATATACTTGTGAGTAAGCACAGATAATAACGCATTATAATGTATAATCGACATAAATCTTTGATCCCAATAGCGGAGCTTTTTCGCCAGAATAGGAAAAGTCTTGTGGAAAACGACGAAATTTTTCACGTTTCTTATTCATGTTTAATTTGGCCTCATTCAATCAGTCGTCAGTCGGTCGGAAAGACGCAACGCGAAACGAATTTTATATAATATAATCTTCAACATAGAGAATGATTCAGATTAAATGATTTAAAATGTTATTTTTCCAAATTTTGTTTAACAATTTGACAACGATAAATAAAAGGTCGTAGAAAATACGTACATTCTATAATTAAATTGAAAGACGTTGTAATTGTTCTTATGTACTGAAAGAAATAATGTAATATAATATTTGACCTTATTTGCTAGGAGTAGAGTTATGGAGTTATAACTCCATAGTAGTATTTTCCAATAATGATCTATAACTTTCAAGCCAATTCTAAGACTAAATAGTTTCAAGTTCTGATAAGTAGAATTTATTGAAGAGCTTTGAGTCAACGTATCGACACTGAGAGCTTAATCCGCGGAAATTCTCTTCAGAACTTGTAGGTTTGCGAAAATTGTTTTTCTATGTAGAATATTGTTCTTAAAAAACTATAACGTTTAATTTTATATCAAGGTAATGTAATGTCCCCTTCACGAATATAATTTCTACAAATTATTCAATTAATTTAATTATAATTATTGTATCATGAGAATTATAGTTGCAAATCTGAATATATGTATATATATTATCAGTTAGATATAGCTATAAATAGCTAAGCTACTTTGGGACTAACCGAACTAACCCTGTGTGAAATAAAAGAAGAAATAGAAGAAGTGGAGTATGATTGGAAAAACAGATCTTAAGACCAGGTTCTAAAAAGCTTATAGTATCACAGGATACTTTTTGGTCACATAAGTGACACCATAGACACTCCATTGGTCGTATGAAAAGCTTCATCAAAGTGGAAGTGTTGTATAATAGCGCTTAGAATTTTAGATTTTGTACATTTATCAAAGAAAATTCTATAAGGACATTAAAATGTTATGGTATTTGTCATCTCAAGTCATTGTATTTAAAGTTTCATTTTTTAATTGCCGTTTTCTTTTTATATTTTTCTTTTTCACTTTGTAGTGGCACATATTGCCTTTTACTAATCTCTTAAGTTGTTTTTTGAGAGTTGCTTGGAAGAGATTGTTTGATAACGATAAGGCCGCCCGTGGCCTTTTTTGTAGTTTGAACCCTTTGTATAATAAATAGTTATATAAATTCTCATCTATTAATTACCATATATAAAATATATAAGTGTTCGATCATAGTTCACCACTCATGGGAACTCTCTGATGTGAAGGATATTGATTGGACAAGTGGTCTTTTCAAAATTGGTACTTCAATCAAAGGACACCTAGTCAATTTGATTTAGAAATAGTGCAAGTGGAAACTAAGTGGTGTGCAACAAGTGCTTTTATAAAAGTTGTGGAACGGCAGGCGAGGTCATACGGAACTTCAATTTGAAATTCTGAAATGTATTCTTTTGATATTCAACTTTTCAATGTTTATAAATAGGAGTCTTTTAATGAATTTGCAGTAAAAAATTAACCAAAAAAATCATCATATCGACGAATATTAAACACTTCAAAAGTGTTAAAATTGACATTTAAAATATCCACATAATTTGTCGAGGATATTAAATATGAGTCATTAAGTATATAGCATTAAAGGCAAAACGGAGCTAAACAAATTTTAGTTCATTTGCTCATTCTGATTAAGTTTTTAGTGCAATCTCATTATCCGACACATATTCGCAAAACCACGGTTTAACAATGTTTTCTAATAAATCGCCGAAGTGCGATGTTTTTGTTCTGAAAAGGGTAGTTTGTTATCTGTCAAAAGTTTTGGGTTTGACCCTAAACAATAGATTATCGACTGATTTTAGAAACGGTTTAATTTATTACTCACGACTCGACAGCCGACACGATATTTTCTTTGCAGCATTTAAATTGTTTATATAGTTTGAGATCGTATAATGATATAATATTTTGATAAACTTAAATAATATTTATACATAGTCTTTTCGACCTAGAGTAAGTCATTTATAGCGGTTGTCGTGGTTGCTAACACAAAAAACATTTTTTATAAGACAACCAATGCATTAAAATTTTAATTTTCATACTAAAACTTTTATTTATTACGTCATCTTCTTCATAAACATGACATGACATTTTCCATAGGTACATAGTTTTTTTTAATATTACTTATATTTATTTAGTAAATTTCATGTATTATTTAGTCTGAAAGTCGAGCTCTCCAAGCTTTTATTAAATAACAAACTGTGTAATAACATTCTAAGATGATAGTCAATGAAAATATTTAAATCAAAGCACATTATTATATTACTCTGGATCCATGTCACCATATTTTGTTACAATTTATCGCTAAACACAACACACAGACAAACCTGTTGTCGGTCTGTTCATTATTTTTAACACCTCACTGTTGCAAGGTCGCAATTAATTTGAATTATGTAGCACCTTAATAAGTCATTCTAATGTAATACTAAGGCGACGTTAGCTAGCAGCAAGGGAGCTATACAAAAACTATACAACCGGCGCGACATACTCGAAAAACTTGCTTTTCACTCTTAGCAAGTCCTTTCATTTCATATGGTGAGAGACTACAGTCCTCCATCTTTAGCAAGAATTAATATCCAATAAGTCATGTTACTTTTTTTTGCTAGTTAAGCCTTCCATGCATACCCTTCCAATTGACACAGCGAAGTATGTATTCACCATATCCTTAACCAACCTAGCTTCACAATTTCTTACCCGACTTAACTGAGTTAAATTATACCTTGATATGAATATGAAAGTGAATGTGCAAAGGCTTGCTATTTCTAACAGTGAATTAAATATACTAAATTAAAAATATAGCAAAATTTGGTCAACCTTATCGTCTGGGTTATTATAGTATAAGTAATATATAATTAGTTCTACAACGGTAATAGGATATTAAATGAACTGTTAGATTGTGATAGGAGAGATTACGTGTCGCGTTTCATTCACTTTTTTATTTTCAAATTCTAAAATAAACTTTATTATATGCTTACATCATTACGGCTATTAAAGTGCAGCTGATTCATATACGGTATTTTTTATCAGTGTGTTATTTCCTTAATTTTTAACTTACAAAATAATAAGATCAATTAAATATCCCCTAACCATTGTAACATAATATACATGCAGTTACAAAAATTTAATCTCAATAATCTCTATATTTTAATCGTGTGGTGTCAAAGCATTTGCAAAGTTGTTTTGTGTCCGCTTGTATTTGACGTGAAGTTAGCTCATTGTTGGAGCTGAGAATACGTTCAGCTGTACGTTAAGCTGGGAATAACAATTGAATTTTGAGATTGCAGTGAAATATGACGACGCTGTGAGGAAACTGAAATTACGTTAATGAGTGTCGCAATTCTAAAAATAAATTATGAGCCAAGTTCAACAGTTCATCGATCTGGATTCCTCGGACAAAGTAATAAAAATGGCTGCCACGTTCTTTATTCACTGATGTTGTGATTCAATGACTATCAAATACCATTATTTTCAGCATCGTTACAATCTTCTAAATCTACAAAAAATTATTAATACGTTTTTTTTGTACTCCTAGTGTGTTCAAATCACGGTGATACACAAATGGATTCTGCATGTGCTCGTTAAACATATTGAGGATACCAGCATCACTGACCCACATAGGTGAGGCACAAAAGGCCTTGTAGTATGAGGAAAAAACAGAACCATAAATCTCACGTCAGAAATGTTCATATTTATTCGCCTAAATAATTGGCTTAACAAGATAATAAATTAAATATCGATACTACATCAAGAGGCGTGTATTAGTATTATTCAAATAATCCTAACGCAAATCTTCTGCCGTTAAAGGTTATGAAAACACTAGATGTGACGAACGGACTTTCTGTGTAGCACTATGCACAGCACATGGTAAGGGAAATTTTATCTTCAACGAGGATTATTTCGCATTCGTACAAAAATATCAATAAAACGGACAAGAAAGAAATAAATAACCGCTGTATGTTTTTTTTTAATTTAATGAAAATATAGAACAGTTGAGGTTACAGAAAAATCATGGAAATTATAAATCTGTTTATACAAAGTGGTTTCGCTTAGAAAACAAAAGTACCTATGATCATTCATACTGTCGTGTCTTCTAACATTCGGAATCACCAGGATGACTCAGCAAATCTTGATATATGACCAGCATGGCTTGTAAACAACTTGCGACCTATTTAAATAGCGTTTTATATAAGGAAAAGCACATAGATCCACTGGGAATATAGGTTATACCACGATATGTTTCATTTGTTTCAGTATAATAATAACCTGAATGAAAATATAACGAAAAATAGAACTGTGGCAATATTAAACCTTGAAAATTAACTTGCATTTTTGTTTGTTACAAATACGAGGAAATATATTGCAACACTTATATGAAAATCCCCCTATTCATAAAAATAAATCAGTATTTTTAACTGACTTGGAAAACCAAACCAAAGAATAGCATACAATTAAAAGCGTTTATTTATAAATAGTTTCTTTTCATGAAAAAGTTTTAACAGAAAGAATGAAGCTTAGCTTAGTAAATGCAAAAATGCAGTGTGAGCCCATCCTATAGGGTTATTTTATTATTACGTGAAGGAAGATCAAGTTGTTGTTGATATTAAAATTATCATAAAATATATAATTTTACATATAAGAAATACGTAATGTATTTTTCAAGTACAAAAGATTCTCTAATAAAATTACTAATATTTGATTAAAACAGTAGGCTTATTTTGAATTGCCCTTTGGTAGGATGAGATATACAGATTTTATTTTATATTTATGTAGGATTATCGACATCTAAAGGCTGACGACGCATTTGCGAGCCTAACCGCATCGTGAGTGTCTGTTTTAAACTGTTGTTTAATTGAGCAATTTCATTCCATTAATTCAATTTAAAATAAATATTTACTATTCGTGTTTTTCCCCCCAATCAATTTTTAAAGGTTGGGGCTTTTTAAAAAAAAAAAAAAAAAAAAAACAAAAAATTTAAAACTGTGTTTTTTCTTTCTAAGGACATATGTCACTATCTAGGATTGTGCCCAGGTTTTTAGAAGAAATAATTTGGACATCTGCTGATCTCAAATTCAAAGATGCAGAAATATGTTTGCCCTGAAATCATTTAGCTATCTAAAACACTGATTGGCAGAAAATGTAATCTACTGAATCTCATACATTATTGATGCGTACTATATTTCCCGTTCCTCGAAGGAATTCTCGGATAAAAATTGCCGATCTTAGAGGTCGTCATCTTGACATTTTCGTTTTGGTTTTAGTATGATTAAGGTAAGGAAATGGCTTTCTTCGATTTTTCAGCTTTAACATAGGTTTGGTTTGATAAGAAACTATTAAGGTGGCACCAACCATTGTAAAATATAGAACATCCAGCTGCAAAAATTAACTACAGTCTAATAGAATAAGCTTAGAATCATTTCATTGTAGCGTCAAATTAGTTTATAGCTTTTTGAGAACCGAAGAGACAATATGTATTTTAATACACTTATTATTAAATTAAGAATATCTGAAGCTTAGCTGTACATCCAATAAGATATGTTTTAAAGGATAGGATAGTATGGGCAAATACAATACTCGACTAAGAAATGTTATCGACGCAAGAATCTGTAAAGTATTGTTTGCGCTTTCCTCAAATTCTAACTAAGAAGGCTTTATCCGAGTAAGTATACGAGAATTGACTCGGCCTGCCAAGTGGGACAAGACTGACGCCAAGAAAATTATATTCAATATGTATTCCGAATAAAAATAATTTAGGAATGGAATATATTTCGTTATGTGGATAATTAGTACATTAATAAATAATAGATTTCAAAGAAAAACCTTCAAGGATAGACCGTATTCTTAAAGGCCGCTTGTAATGCCTCTCGCATGTGAGTGTCCTGTTTTATTATAAAAAGAAACGCTGGTAACTTGGATGATTTACCATACAGACTTTTCGCTATTTCATAAAAATTAAGATACTTTAAGAAATAGATGTATTATAAAATGTAAGTAGATATTTCTAAAATATACATTTTAAATTCTTAACTATTCATTTATGTTTGCTGGTTAAAAATCGGATGTTTTAAAAATAAATAATCTATACAAAATACCGTACAATATTGCATAAAGTATGAATATTTATAGCTGTTGTTTGTTGAAAATCTTTTTAACTTTAAATAGTATTGAAAAAGGCATTGCCTTAGGTCACGTACAGATACATCAGATACATCGTATCTACTGATAAAGTGTACATAACAACAAAAAACGATTAAACCAACAACAGCTGTTAATAAAAATACAGTATATTTAAAACCCATGGTTGCAAAAGATGATATGATGAAGAAAATTATCAACAAAGTTCTAAGTTGCAATAATCATAGTTAATTGAATATCATGTAAGCCATCTTACATGTATATCATTGTTTATTTGACTTCATTACTATGAAATCTAATAATAATTACCTCGCTTTGCCAGGGTTACTCTCAGGACATAGTTCGCGTCACGTCTGACCTGTAGTAAAATCTTACTACTTTAAAAAAAAAAGGAAAATGATAACAGAGTTTTAAACAAAAAAATGTATTAATTTATCATTTTTCGGTAACTTACATCGATTTATCGAACTCACTCAATATTTAAATCTCTTTACATTTCATAAAATCTTCAATTTTTATTTACCAGTATGTACGCAGCTTTATATAGCTTGCGAACTTCCGTTATAAATAAAAGTTCTAAACTTAGTATTTGAATTCTATATCAAAGTAGCTAACTCCATTATGGAGCCAGTTTTCTCTTGTTTATTATATTCCGTCTTTGATATTCTCGACTTTTGAAGGATGTTTACATATTATATTTTTATAAAAATTTGATTTGTGTTGATATCGAATGCGTTAGCTGAATAATGGTCTGTTTCAAAGAATACGGAAGCTACATGCAGAAGTCTAGATCACAAATCCTGGCGTTCTAGGAAGTTGTTATTGGAAAAAATAAATATGAAAATAAATTAAATGATGTTAAAGTTTTAAATATAACAAATAGATAATTATTAAAGAATAATATTTTTGAAATGATTAACAATTCAGTTTCCGAAATATTTTATTATATCAGATAAAATAATCGTTAATCTGAAAATCTGTTACTTAACCTTAGTAGCTTGGCCTTGTGTTAATTTTGAATATAAAAATTAATCGATAGCGAATAATATATATCAGTGAATATTTGACACACGATCGGTTAGCCTTTAAGTAAGCGATTTATAGTTTCTGTGCTAACGGATAAACATACTATATACATGCTTTTTACAAACATATATATATATGCATCGCAGGCTCATTTGCTCCGGGACTCATACCCAGGACTTTTGTTAATATATTCAAGTTTCTTATTAAATTATAGCGCATTAAGCTACATAAATTTTCTATAAACTTTCAACTTAAGACCAATGTTGCATACTCAAATACTCTTTGTTAAAAATTCCCTTTTCCAATAAACTTTAGAGTACAATAAATCACAAATGTAGTAAGTAATTCATGAATGATTGTACGAAAATAATAGTCGAAGTTAGAAAGTAGTTTATAATAATATATCTACAATAAAAGTATTTTAATCGCAATAATCCAAACAGTCTGGGGTTCGACGTTGAAATGTTTTTGAGCGGGTACTGTCAGACCTCCGCTCATAGGATATCAAATTAATTTTTACTCTCTCAAACAAAACATAATTTTGTACTTTAGAGCACTTTGAAGCGATTCAATTTTACGCAGTAATAATAAATACGTTGAGCTTAATTCAGCAAAATTTTCTAATTACAAGTTCATGGTCTAGGAGTCAACACGAAAAGCATACAGTTTGGTTAAGCCCTCGTTTGCATTGAAGTATCAAGAAATTCACATCCTGACTCACCCCAATTAACATCCCACATTAATTAACTTACAGATTAAACTTATATATAGCTTACTTATCGTTTTCACTTCGAATGAACATTTTGAATCAAGTTACCGCTCAATTCAATCAAAACTCACGAACCCACTTAATTGCGCTCCAAGTGACGTACGTAATAGTTCAAGAGTTGCTTAAATAAATAACTCACGAGAGGTGTTACTAAAATTACCCTAAATTTAATAAAATGTTTATTGTTCAGTATTAAATCGATTGGTGACCTATTCTAATACTTAATGCCAATGATTTTTAAATAATACTTATCTATCAGATAAAAACACGGAACTAACTGTGTCGTATCTGAAGTACTGCTACAATACACCTGAAATATCACGTTGAGTACAAAGAAATTTTATTTAAATGTGTCACACTCGTGTAAACACTGAAAATAGGTTGTCTCCTAAAATAAGGTTATTCACAGTTTTTAAAATTACTCGTTCATTTATAATAATATGTACAAAAAAACTACTTGGGCCAGGGCCCAAGTAGTCAGGACGTAAGATAGTACGTGTGAAGAATTGTTTTCAGTATTAGCATGATTATATTACATATTTTATATTTATCTTTACATATAAATTCCTACGATATTGATGCATACTCCGTACATGTAAAGAAATACTTTAGTTCAAATATTGCTAGCAGATAAAAGTGATACTGTTATCATAAAGTTTAAATAAAACCATTAATGCCTACTGCGACTATTTTTGAAGGAGCCTTCTGAATTAAACAGAAGTTGAATATTAACAACTGTTAAACTTTATTTTAAGTAAAGTGCAGAGCCAATCACATTATCTCATAATTATTCTTCAGTTAGTCACATTCCAAGCGAATTTCTCTCACTATTCACCACACTATAACCGACAGATATTGACTGCCTTAAACTATTCAGCAACTCCAAGACTACAATTCGTATAGGAATTATCTCTGCGTTCCACGTTAATCCAAGTTTCGTACGCAGTGATGCTTTGTTCACGAAATGTTATTTGAATAACTTATTATACTTGCGGCCTGATATTGAGTTTACTCAGATTTATAGCTTTGAGGTTAACTGCGTGTATAACATTCATGTATCTTGGAATGATCTAAATGATAGTTGGAGATACATTTATTATATTCTGTTTATCTGTGGCTTAACAAATATAATAATTTATATTATAGAATCGCGATTCTTTTTAATAATTTACAACTCATTCAACAGTGCTTTGCAGGTCTTTGATATTTTGTGGTGATTTCTAACATATTCTCTCATCTCTTGTGTTAAATGGTTTCTGTGAAATTTGGTTAATACGGCACGATTACAACGATTTGGATTTCATGAATAAGCGAGATTTTGTATAAACACGAAATCAAAGTAAATGAGAATGAATTAATCCTGACCTACGTTTTATATTGAATTGGCACTTAGGCATATGTACAAAGGAATTCTTGAGGCGACAGGGGATAATGTATTTGATTTGGTATGGTTATTCATTAGCCTTTTAACTTGATTAATATTTAACATTGTTTGGGCTAATGCGAGGATATATTAGGATCATTTCCAAGGGAATAATAGATGTGTTTTGTTTTATTTGTGAACGTCATGATCTGTGAGTGGAGGTGAATCTGCAATATAAAGGTCAGCCCATTGGCCATTCTACTTATGTAAGTCATTGATACTCGAAGTATAAACCACTTATGAAAGTAGGAACAAAACCTTCCCTGTTCTCGAGCTCTTCGAAAACCGAAGAGTTTTGAAGGTTCCAACTTTCCTAAAGTTGGTGTAGTACTTCATTGATAATTTTGGTTTTTACTACTCTTGCCTAAAAAATCCGTCCGCGTTTCTGAAGAGGTCTTAAATATTCAATTGTCGATTGGACATGAACGAGGTTTTATTCGTAAATTAACAGTATCGAGTAGTTAGTATTATTTTTTTATTAAAAAAAAATTTGAAAACCGAACAAAAGGCAAATCTTTTCCGTCAAATTATTTATACATTTAACTTTTAAAATCATAGACTATTTCTAATGCTCAAATTGACCTTAAAAATACTTTGATTCTTCGAAATCGTTTTAAAAAGTATAATGTAACACACGGCACCAAAACCCAATAAAACAACGTCGTCTGTCCCTTTGAGAGATAATATAACAATCTACTCTATAGATTTTTAGTTATTATTTATAATAGCTGCTTAATTTTAGTTATAAAAAATAAATTTTAGTTTCCGGATCATTCTTAGCCACAAAAATATATCATACAACTTCCGAAACATAACTTCGCTCATCAAAATTCAAAAGTATCATTAAGAGAATTTTGCTTATCATTAAAACTTGCGAATTAAAGGAATAACTTTGAGAATTAAACAAACAAAGTGCTTCAATATTAATGAGGGTTTTCTTATATTTTTTGACGTCTTCAAATGGCTTTGTTGGATAAAAACCAGTCACAGGATGGTTACAACTCTTAAAGGATAATTGGATGTCTTTTACAGCCGTACAAAGTGGCTTATTAATTTTGATTATTATTTTGTTTGAATACCTAATTTAATAGACGGTAAAAACATGTATGGACTGTTATTAAAGTCTTATTTGTTAATGATTGATTGATTAAATGAATACAGTAATTTACCTTTAGTTCTATAGCATTTTAATTAGTTTTATCATAAGTGATAAGAACGAAAAGTTAAAAATATGAGTACAGTCAATAAGTAGCGATTTAAAAAAAAAAAACGATTCGCCGATTTTCTCCTCGAATTTGAATGTGCGATGATTGCTTATCATCAATCAATGAATCATGACATTGCCTGGCCATGTTTTTAGATATTTTGTATGAGTATATTTAACCATTTGTAAATAACAGAATCTATTAAGTACACAATTCACACAATTTTCGCTACAGAAAAAAATTTGTAGAGATGTAAATCAGAACAGATGATTACTATTTTTGTATTTTTTTTAAGATTATAAAAATATTTTCCTAAGGTAATACAGACGTCTATCACCCTGTTATGATTATTGTTTTTCCAGAAATCCAACTCAGGATAATCCACTAAGCTACGGATATAATGTAGTATTTAATTACAAAGCAATTATAAATATATTCATCCATTTTAAACAGAATTTAATACGTCTCGAAACGGGGTCAAATTATGTCAATACCGAGGAATAAAAGCCCATGTTATAATGTCTTTAATTATGAAACTTTATCCATTTTCCTCAAAGTTTAGGTAAAATCATGTCCCGTGATAACCCAGTTTAACGTAACTTAAGGTTGAATATGAATGTCACTTTGCGTTAATATAAAAAAAAATACAAAACTATCGAGACTATTTTTTGTATTATGTGCTTTCTAAATGTTTTTGAAATCGGTCTATTAGTTTTTGTTCGAAAAGATACAAATCATTTCTTATAATAATAGTATAGATACCATGACCAAAAAAATGCGCCCAAAACGAGTATAAACCTATGAAATTTACTATATTAAATTAAACATTTGTGGTTTAATTTTGAATGCACTTTTACGGAGAATTTTTTTGTAGTCCATATGTCTACAATATACATTAGACCGCAGACCACTTACTGTATTCAAGGGCGAACAGTTAACCCCAGCACAACCATAAGATCTTTGTGATTTATTAGTATAATAGTATTATACTTACTATGTCTGCGTAACAACGGTAAAAACAAGCTTCACAGTGATTTTTCCATATATGTAAGTATGTTTTTTTTTCTATTTCGTTTCAAATACGCCCCAAACTATATCGAGATTTCCATACAAAAATTTATTAAGTCTAGTAAACTATACGATTTTACGCAAACTTTACGCATTTTTTGCTGTAAAGGTACATTTTCTGCTGTAAGGCGTTGTAGACTACCTGACGACTCTCGATTGCGTTACCGGCCTTTATTGATTACGTTTACGATACTTTTTAGGATCGTAATTCTTATTTCAAAAATACAGTATAGTACTGGAGCGCGAAAGATACCGAAAAATGCTAAACAAGTGTTTCAAATTAATCAGCAATAAATTACAACTTCTTGTTACACGTCGATCGATACCCAATAGGGTAGCTAATATTTTATCTGTAACAATAGCTTTTGGGCAATCTCAGTTTAATAGATAATAGTACTCAAAATTAATTTTGTAAATATGAAACAAAAGGGTATCTTCCCCACTTAAGTATGATTTATTGTATACACACTCAACCTTGGACTTTCTAAAGTCATCTTTTTCCAAATACATTTTGACACAAACAATATAAATTTTTTGAATAACTCTTTTTAGTGCCGGGTCGATTTCGCTAACGTACAGTGTCAAATCTGTGCATTTATGATTATTACTTTATGTGTACATTTGGCACTAGCTCATACGGTTAATAAAACATTTACGCATGCCACAAACATTTACTAGGCTGGTCTTCGGAATATTAATAAATAATGGATATCTAAAACAATATAGCTTCGTAGTGCCATGTTTTATTCAAAGATGAAAAAGTTTAAATATAACCAAAATGCATTATAGTGAAATTTCCTTGTTTCTAAATCTATCTGAAGATATATAAAACCTCTATATAAAAGAAAGAGTATAAATTACCATTTTCGCATTCATTAAGATTAGGCATTATATTCATTTCTATAAATACGTTTTTGTTATAATAAAGGCACTAAATGAAATTTAAATTCAATGTCGTTGGATCTAAGAAATTTTGAATGAGCCTTCTTATGAAAATTATACTTAAAGCTTGAAACAAAAACCTCTTATATTAAAAACATCATCTTGATACGAATCTAATTCTAAGCATTCAATTTTATTACAATATTATCTTTTGACAAATTAAACTAGAAGAATTTATTAACAACTTTCCATTATCAATTTAATTACTTATAATTATAAAGAGTCACCATGAATCTTTTTGTAACTACTACAAAGCACGTTAAAAGCTTTTTTAACATGTGTCTTATTTCAAAATAACCAAAACAGCTAAATATTTTTGACGTTTTTTTTTATATTTATGATATAATTATTATGGGTTTTTGCTTAATTATATGGTAATATTTATATGTGTGGAACTAATTTACATATATTAGAACCTATCAAACGTGCCTAATCGTTTCATATAAATCAATTTACCCATACATTCTAGCATGAAAATTGAAAACCATATCAAACAACACAACAATAAATTATTCAGTACAAAACACTTAGCGTGAACACCAAGAAAACGGGCCTCGTAAATAAACCGGGTAACGAATAAAATCGTGATGTCTCGCCCCTTTCACTGTGAACCTCTAAAATACGCCATAAAACACGCAAATTGCGAGACATGTTCGTAGTAATACTATCGGGATGTCACTAGATTTAGGAGTTGTAACATAAACGTATAAAATGTACGTGAACTAATCATATAGCAAGTTTGAATTCAAGTTGCCAGTGTACAGATTTCAAAATTGTCTGATTAAATTGTATCTGATAGAAAAAAATTTTCTGAGAAATTTACATTTATATAATCATTTTATACGTTTTTTTAAATTGGATTGTGTTCAAATTTTGAGTATATTAGTCCATAAATCAAATCAAATATTGAAGAGCAAACATAAAGATCACTCTAAGCTATACATAAACACATAATTAACACACTCAAACTGCATATAAAACTAATGAATTTCCCAACGTTCTGAAACTTGCAAATGAATGCATGAAAAGTATAATTAATGTTACATAAACCTTACATAAACAGTGATTAAGCTAAAACTCACTGCAAAGAATAATTCGTTTAAATTCATGTACTCATTTAATCCTAATGGGCGCAGTATTATGTAATACAAATGTGTGCTTTAGTATTATTTAAGTGCCGCATTACATTTTTAAGCCCTTTGTTATCCTTACCTCTACTTCCTTTACACACAACGTTGCAAATACTCCTCAGACCTAAAAATATCCAAATAGCTTGAATAACAGTTCAGTTTCACTGAAATTAAGATATAAATAATTTCCTTCATACCACACCTGCTCAGAGAAAACATCGTAGCTTTTTGATAATGGTGCAGAAGAGTCGTTGAGAGCGCGATTCAATGTTGTATAAATTCAATTCTGGTATGGAATATTTGAAATTTTATTCATAATGAATTTCGTCGTATTTCACAAACTTGTTTTTCTTTATGGCTCACCTGATGTTACCGACGCCCATAAACACCCAGAATGCCTGAAAGCTCGCAAATGCGTAGCCAGCCTTTAAGATGAGAATACGATCTTTTCTTGAAGGTCCCTTAGTTATATTGGTTCGAAAATAAGAGGTATTCCCGAACCAATACGATAGCTTGGCAGCTCGTTCCACATAGCAGGGTTGAGCAAACAGAAAGTGCCTTCGTAAGTGCTTAGTTGTAGATGGGTGGACATGGAGGTTAAATAGATTAGTGAAGATAAAATCTTTTGGTCAGGACAAAACAATTGAAGAAAAAGAACCCAATGTCTTTTGAGTAAAAAAGCAAATAATGAAACTTATTGCGTACTTTTTGCATTGATTAAATTTAATTACATAAGTTTAGTTTTTTCCCACATTATGAGAGGTATAAAGCATGCTAAGTTCGGTAGAAAGTGGGGTTTCGACCTCGGCTGTAGTCAGGGCGTCGCCAGCGATTCGTACAACCTCGGTTGGAATCGGTCACCGGCAATAGAACATTCACATCTGGGCCATTTGCCGATATTGGCTTTTTATGCCTTACACCGTCGATAATTAAGTCTACTTCGACTTCTGTATAAGAAAACGTAATTGATATGACAGACGTGCCAGTTCTATAGCATTCGTCTTCATGGAACGGTCAAGTGTTAATCGAAGTGAAATTTCTATATGGCTGGTTTTTCGATGCTCCTATCAGTGGCTGAATTATGTACTAGGCCATACTATGGCACAGTGATGCCATTCTAGAACCTAAGATTTAATACTTAATCTGATCACAATGGATTCTATGATCCTTTTAAATATATTATAGTTGTAATTTAAAGTTAAAAAAGTTAATAAAATTAGTATGTAATAGTCCCATTATTTGGATAATGTTAATTCGGTTTCAACAAAAATTTTCATTTTCAGGTAGAATTATATCAATTATTAAAAACTTTCACAAGCAATTAAGGGAAAACTTAAACCCAAATTTATATGCAATAACAACTAATTAAGGCAATATTTGAATTCAGAAACAATAGTTCACTTCAAGTTTTGTCTCGAGAAAATGTTTCAGCAAAATACAAAGTAGAAAAATAATATCAAAACTATTATGATTCGTTTGCAAGTATTATTAAGTATTGAGAAGTTGGACGAAATTTAATTAAAGTTTTAGCAATGCTCAGTTTGTATTCGCTTCACCTACTTTTATTTTTGAAACTAACGTAATTTTAAGGCGAACGAGGACAGTGGATGCGAAATTAAACTTTTGTATTCAAAAATCGAAAAAGAATTCCACAGTGTTTACTAAAAAATCAAAGACACTTAACAGTTACAATTCTGTTGTAGATAACTTTTTCTAATCCAAAATGTGCTATTTTTTTATATGATTAGCTTGCCTTTTAAACCTACAATAGAACAATAATAATACTTGTCTCTATAACAGCTAATAAGTCCAGTACTCATTATCGGACGGATGTGCGACAAAACCATTAGAAAAAGCTGTGAAAGCAGGCGTAGGACCTCATTACGTACTAATTGTCACTGTCAGTGGCGGAAATTTTTGGTCCCACGCGTGATATGAACCTTTTAAGAACATATTAACCACTAAGAGTCTAGGTCGATAAGCCCATATGGGAATATATAATATTTAATCATATAATGTCTCTACAATTACTCAAGTTCGCCATATTACAAAATTTTACGTATGAGATCATTAATAAGTCGTATATTGAGCTTGCATTATTGACAATATAAATCTCTATAATTTTCTCGCTTGCACCAGCACGCGTAAATAATATCAAGAAATATAGGAAAAGTTCTGGCGACGAGCCAACTGACATTCCGAGTATTGTAGTGTTTACATGTTTTAATACAGACAATTCGTTGTTGTTTTGAAACTAGCGATTTTATTACTTTTTGGAGACGTTATATAAGACAGTCAAACATAATGAAATACAGTATAAATGTTTCTTCACTGATTCATCAAAGCCCACATTACGGGGAAAAAATTAGCCATTTCACGATTCAAGTCTAAATAGCACTATCAAAAGTTCAGAATCTTTTTAAGGAGACAAAAATACACTCAATGTCTACTTATTAAAAAAAAATGTAATTATATTTTCAAAACAAGGACGTATTCGGCCGAGAGGAACTGGTAAGAATGTCTTTGCCACATTTTAATAGTGGATTATTTTGTTAGCTTCAATATTACCTATTTCTCCATATTCCATAAAATTATTATTTAACGAGCAAAAAAATCATTAAACATTATTAGTATTGTTAACCTGGTGAACGGGCCTTGAACTTACAGCATAGTGAGAACAACAAACAATAAAATATGCAGTCAAACCCATCAAGCGAGTAAGAATAAATATGAAATAGTGCTTCTGCCAAATATTAATTTTTATCTCAATTTTCCATTTCTCAGGTTAAAAGAAGAGTCGAGCAGAAAGGATGTGACAAAAAATGTGCAGAGCTGACAAACGGCCGCGCTCAAAGAAAATTTGCATGCAATTTTAAGCCGTTATTCACAAGCGAGAAAGGCAGGAAAGACAATGCTGCTTCCTATTTTATAACAACCAACTACGACGTAAAGGATTATGTTGGATCTTGTTAAGCCGTGCCGATTAAATTGTAAGTCAGGTTAGTCAATCGAAAGAAATAAAGGTGGCTCTGTAAGCCGTCCTCCACCGCTATTTGGTAAGCCGAGCGCATCTCGGGAATTATTATATACCTAATTTTTGTTCTACAACAGTATTTACTGATTTCTTTATTATTATCTCCCTTTGATCCTTGATATTTAGGTTTAATCAAAATTTTAATAACCATAGAGAAAATCCATGTACGTAGATAAAGTCCGTATCTTGCGCTAGATTTATTACAATTCACTTTATATCTTAATATTAATAGGCATAATTTATACGCACTCCTTAGTACAAGAGATGTCAATGCTATTTTTATAATGTTTATGCAAAATATCAGATTTGAGAAAATTTCACGGCAAAAAGACTCATTTTTTATGACCAAAATACCATTAAAATATTCAGTCTTATAAAATTACACAATTAATTAAATAATTATTTATCTGTTAGTGTTTCAGTGTGACGTGTTATTCCACTGTTTCTATACTGCATTGTCTCTTTCAGTCTATTTGTGTTTAGGCTTTGATTAAAAGAGACAAGAAAAACACATTAATAACGAATTAAGTTATGTATTTTTACGGTAGACTACCGGGACCACGCAAACTGTAAAGTATACGAAACGTCGGAAAAATTTAAAATAATGTAAAATGTTTTTAAATTTTGAACAATATATAACTTAATCCGTTAATAAAGTGTTTTTCTTTAAATGAGTAATAATTATGTAAATAAAAGACAGTATTAAAAGAGACAAATGAGAACTTTAGTTAAGACGGTGCAATTGCATCGATTTTATACGAATAATATCTCTCCAACAACTCTGCGGCTATAACTTGCGTCTGATTTCGCCTAAAGCTCTGTTTGTTCATATGATTTGTGACTGGGTCTTCCTTCTGATAGCAGTTATACCTGTCTAAATGGTTTACAGGAAAACGGTCCCTATATCCATGGAATTGTTATCATAATGCCGCGGTAGATTGAAGCTGTCAGGATGTCAATTATGTTTCTGAAGGTAGATAAATCGTGAATAAGCGCGTCAACGCGTTATTGATGGGAACATAAAAATATTGTTGAAAACGCATTACAAGAATTTGAATAAGTATTTTTGGAGCGTTAGCCATTTTCCTATGAACGGTATTATCAATAATATTTATAGTAATTTATTATAAATACGATGTTTAGCTTTTATATATAACATCTTACATGTTTAGCACATTTGTAAGTACGATTGATCTCTTCACGCCTTAAACCGTATTAAAAAAAAAATCTTCAAATATTAATAGATTTAAACACCTCTATGTCACGGTGTATCAATTGTATATGAAAATTACATCTATTTGACATCTAAACGATTCTATTCCATTCTACAGTTATATCTCAGATCGATCTTTCAATCCTCGACAGGTAGGGGAGATTGATAGTTTCGATTTAGGAAATCAGACAACATTACTATAATATATTAAACTGTCTATAGTTATATTAGTTATTATATATATCCCAATTTGTTTTGTTGGTGTTTGTGTGGAGGCAAAACCGGTGCGTTGAAATTGGCTAGAATACTAAAAGTAATGTCAAAATAATAGGTAGGTGGCAACGAATACCAGTGAAGATTTTATAATCCGCAATGGCAATACTGAATGTAATTATTTTAAAATACTGAAACTAGTCTCGAGATTAATAAGTGCTGCTTCACAGTTGTGTGGCATCGCCGCTAGCCAATACCTGGTCATGTGTAATTGTCATAGATATACCTAAGAAGATTGAAAACCCGCAATTGCAATGGAGCAAATATAACTGTCAAAAAGTACCAGCGAAAGTGGTAAAAATGTTTGGGGAAAAAGGTGCCTGGTCATGACTAACTATCTTACAAATATTTTGGAGATTTTAAAATCCGTAATGGCAACGTTGATATCACCCATATAACAATCGGTTCTAAACGACTGAAAATAAAAAACTCGTAACAATTTCTTTCAGTTTTGTAATCACAATATTAAGACTAGTTGCTAAATATCTGTATAGTTATTCGTAGAAGCTATAAATAAAAGAAAATTATTTATGTATCACCTAACACGTAGCAGTAACTATTTCAGGTATTATACAATTTATGAAAAATATTTTACGTTATAACCAAGCAACAATACTGATTGATGTTTCTGATCTTAGTAATAGTTACTGTGCAAGTATTAGCCTTTCAAAAAATATATTTAAAATATTAGTATGTATATATTTGGTATTAAATATCAAATTTATATCCTGAAGGATGATGTAAAATTCTTGATTAATTGCGACTAATAACGCTTACTCTACGTGTTTAAATTTTACTGTTAAATAATAATAAGTATGGAATGTATAGCCATATAATAATATTACAAATGTTAAAGTCTATCTGCTTACAATACTTGATTATACCATACACAAATTTGGAATAACAAAATGTCACAAAACAAATACTATAAGAGCTTTTCCAAACTGCACGCGTCTTATATTATTCAAATCAATAATTAGACAAAATAAACATCAATAATACTAATGAACTAGAATCCTATATTCATGTTCAGATCACTATAACTATGTTCTTGATGAATCACTCAATCAGTTTCGCCGAGTCTGCAGGCAAAGATAATATTATCTCTTGTAATAAATGCCGTGTTAGCCTAATTGGATCACGTCGGGAAAACTTAGCAAGGCTGTATAACTTGCTATGCGTAATACTGTAGAGGGAATTTCGTTTATTTCTTAATTGAGACAGCGACATGTATGTTGTTCTGATATATATCTATTTTTGATTTTTGTTTAACACCTTTATTGTGGGATTTTAACTTTATCATATTTGATGCATTTTTTGTTTTAAGTTAATCGTTATTTTGACGAGAGTTATACGCTTTATTGTTATTTTGTAGAAAATTATTTTTTAACGTTACTATAAAATAAGTTAATAATAATTTTCATCATATTATAGTACAATAATGAATAATCGTGGTTTGTTGGGATAAAGATAAAACTATGTTTCTCTCGATAAAAATCAAAACTATATCTTTAAAAGTGTGGAATGAAAAGCAAAAAATTAAATGCACAATTCGTAATTCAATATCTAGACAGAGATGAGATTTGAATATCGTCTAAGTAAGGAGATTATTAATAAAATGAAAAAACTTCAATTTTTCCTATGGGAGAATTCATTTTGTCAGTAAATTAATCTTTAATTGAAAATTCACTTTTAATCAATACTTATGTTATTTTCTAATGTACCAATCTTCATACTAAATTTTCGACTGAATCGCGGGCACTAACTAGACTTTAAATACTTGTCAAAATCCTCACTCAATTCTACTGACTCACTGACCTGAACAGCAACTTGGCCTTTAGCACAATGGCTTTGTTCTCTTGAAGAAGGTTGTGTAAATTTGTAAGACGTATTTTTAGTTCTAACTTTTTGGTTTTCCTCATATCAAACTTGACGTAGGTACCCATGTAATAAACATACTTTTATAGTATGTAATGTAATTTAGAACGCAGGAAACATACATTAAATCTAAAACATATTATTTTCTTAAAACAATTGGGACACACATCCTCTTATAATCTTGACTGATTTAATATATTACTATTTATTTGTTATTACTCTACTGCATAAGAAACAACCGCTTTTAGACATAAGTGATAAATACTGCCTCTAAGATGGCTAAAGAATTCTTGAATTCTGGAAGAATTAAATTGTATGTTTGATGAGAGCCTACAATATTTTATTTAACTCCAAACAATACCACTAGATGGCGTAAAACACAATCATACCGACACGATTTAATGACACGCTCCGCTAGAACTTAATGAATATTCAGAATTGAAAACATATTATACGCCTAGCTCTGAAAGGGTATTGGGAAGCAATTTATATCAGACGTAATTTCAGTTAAGCCTGCTTGAATAGTCCTCCCTTGAAGCGATAAGCCTCAAAATGTTGCCGTTTATGACATTTCATTTAAATAATTTATACCTTGATTTATAGTGGCTTAATAAAGGGGCTAAGTACCGTACCTGGTGTAATTATTTATTCTATATTTGTCATTTATTACTTGTTTGGCAATAGTTTAAAACTAAAATTTTACACAAGTATTATTTAAATTGCTTTTGAGGATATAATTTCTTAATAAACAGACTGCGAAATTTAATTATCTTTATTGTGAAGGCCCGCAAATATTTGTCCCTTTCCCTCATGTGTGCTATGCTACATGTATACTCAAAGTACGTTCAGGAATAAATATTTAAGTGAATAGAGAATATTATAAAGGTATATTAAGTGTAATGAAAATTGTCATAAAACCCACTTACAAATAATCTTTATTAAACATATTGTTATATAAACAGTTAAATGGGAAACACAAATCAAATTTTAGTTTACTTATTTTACAAACAATTAATTGTTAAATTAACTTAATTAGATACAGTTTCTAAACGTTGATCTAGCTGATGTACAGGCTCTCTTGATAGAAATATGTTAACTTATTGACTTCTTCCAATGTCAGAACCGTCATTACAGATTTTTGATTCATTTGCCACCAAATACGTATTACGTATACGCTCTATTGAGCGATATGCTCAAGTGTCTGTAGTGACACAGTAGTGCAGTCTCTATTGCTATGAACAGTAGACACCGATGGCTCGGATATCCGACACCACCATTGTCTATCAAATTCAATTTTCCATTAAATATGTCACTTATATATCATAAACGAAGTTTGTATGTTTTTAATACAATTTCATATGTAAAAAACAATTTAGAATAAGAGTAACGTGGAGCCTTGTGGTTGCCGTGCATATATTGGGGTTGTTAAAATATGTATATTTTAGGAAAATAAAAAGTATTATTAATATAGGATTATCTCTGTTGTCAATTAATGGTCCACTACCAGGACACAAGTCAAACATGATGACGTAGTACCAAGACAAAAAATCTTTCGAGTAGAGGTATTTCCGAACAAATACGACGAAGGGACATCTGGGCCGGCAACGCACTAGTGAGGCCTCTGGCATTGCGAGTGTCCATGGGTGGCGGTTTCACTTTACATGAGGTGAGCCTGCCCGATTGCCCAATTTTATAAAAAAGAACACAACAGACAGTTCGGGGCCGATGTAAGAGCAACTGAATATATTAGAGATTATGCCATCTACCTTTTACTAGATATAAGAAAATACGTTTAATTGTTATTCGGCTTCAGCAGGCATGAGATGTATTTCAAATATTTATTTTTTATAATTCTATCATCAAACCAATTATATCAAGCCGCCCTAATAACACACTCTTTATCTATTGGTATATATCCTCCAATATAAGATTAGATTTTATTAATCAGACTCAACCTATAAAATGGCTTCTGATATATTCAGAACGTCCGTACCGGGCAGAAGATAAGTGACATATTCGTTTCTAGCCAATCTTGAAAGTAGAGATTGGCTTCAAGCAATATAGTCTCCATCAAATGTAAATCCACATCCCGTTGTAAGGGTAAGGGAATTTGTAATTCAATCAGCAGACGGTCTAAACACGCAAAGCAAATGTATACAACATTTTGAATCGCTCTAAGCTGAGAAAATTGGGTCAAAATGCTGTCGTATTGGAAATTATGGAAATTACGCGGGTCAAGTACGTTTAGTGAAATCTAGTTTTTTATCTCTTACATTCATTGGAATTGTGAAGTATGCTATAGATTGCCACATATTTTATGATATTGTTATTATTTTCAACACAATTTGCCTTTTTAAATAATGCTAATGATAGAAAGTAATACAATTAAAAAGAACACGGGGCTTTTATGTTTCATCTCATATGAACCAATCACAAAATGAACATTGTACAGAAGTTTTCGTCTTTTGACTATAAAGCTATTTGTAAAATTAGAGCTTGAATTAAGCTTTCAACTTGGAACTTATTCTACATCTTACAGTTCTTAAGCAACGCGAGTATAGTCTCATCTTTGTAACATTTTAATATTACATGACTTTTTTATATTATCTTACATAAAATTAAAATAAGTTTACGAGCTAAACACATGAGTTCAAGTACCTCTCAGCAACTTTTTTTTAGTTTTTTCTTTCTTCAATAAAACTCGGGCTTCTTTAAAGCTAGTTACGAAAAAGAAACGAGAATAAAATTTCTTCAATGAAAAACATCCTTCGTAATAAGGCGTTCTATATATTTTGTTAATCAATCAATCAATGTTTACTACACAAATTATGTACCTAAACACTCCAAATTACGAGCTTCATAATTAAAATTCACGGAACGTTCAAATGAGCGGAAATATCGGTGAAAATATTTCCATTCAAAATTTTGTGGTTTTTTAAATTTATTTTAAAGTCCGGTTTGCGGAATATGGTCCATTAAACGTATTATTTTAATAAGTTTTAAGTTAAACACACCTACTATAATTCTCGAATTCATTTTATCTATTTACGATTTTAAGGGATTTAGAAATGTAAAATGTGCTTGCCTTTTATTACAAATCTTCAATAATTATGAACACATGCGATATAATACCGTGTTATTTATACTGATTATCCTGTTTTTTTACAGTTCAGAGCATCATGACAGGCTGTGATGCGCAAAAAAGCACCTGGAGATGTATTGGACGTTCGTTATCCAAGCTCTTAAATCAAAAAGACATCTTTAACAAAAGACTTTAGCAAATCTGAAAATCGCTGACGCTGATTATTAATAACTTTGACCCAATTCTAAAGAAATGCTGGGTCATGAGGTCATTTAAGGTTAAAAGAGTATCTAATTAATAGGGTACAAAGATAATTGATGGTCATTGATGCGAGGATAAATGATTAAAAATGGATCGTTTTTTATCTTATCTTTTAAAGATGATGAGAACACGATCAAACATTAATTTAAGTATAATCAGCATTTATTTATTTTATAGTAATATGGTTGTTTGATGTTGAAGCGAATTTTGTGTGTATACTTTCTATTCCAAATAATTTTTTTTTAAATAGCTCGCTGGACATATTAGCGTTTTATGATTAATATAAGTACCGTGTCCTGTGTTGTGGCGCTACTTAGGAGAGGCCTATGTATATGTGGCGCAATGGTCTAGTTCAGTCAATTCATTGCATTTTATATAAATCCAGGGTTCTGTTACTGGTGAATTAAATACATCTCCGAATTATGATTTTATTAGAAATCATATTGGCTGATTAAACGATGAGATGTTCTTGTAAATTTATTTCCTATCCCAAACAAAGTTCTTTGGAGTAAGGGATGATTATTTTTATGCACTTTCCACTGATTTATCATAACAAAAAATTTCGTTTAGTTTATTACTCCCCGAAAACAAACCTCAACGACATTAAATGAAGTACTGATTTAAACAAAGCGTGTTATATACGTTTCTATACATTCAATCTGATGTATTTTACGGAAATTATAAAATTTCCACAAAAAACCAAAAAACATCCTTAATCAAGTTAATGCTTGTTATGATATTGCTTACGTAACCGGAAACAAATATTTGTCTCCTTATTTCCGGAGAAAAACAGCGTACGACCTATTTTCCTATATTTGGAGCACCATTTATCTTCGGACTTGGAGTTTTTTTTACTTTTCACTAAACAGGCGATTAGGTGTTTAAAATAAATTAGAACAAATATGTTTTCAATTCAAAGAAGGAGAAGAGAAATTATAGAACATATTTACAACAACATAAGAACGAAGAACATAAGAACATAAGAATTATAGAAATGGTCAATGAAAAAAAAGTAATCATTATTCAAGAAGTTATAATAAAACTGAAATATTATACGGACAAAATGCTCTGAGTATTTAGAAATAGAAAAATAAAAAGAAAAAATTCACACACTTGTATTTCATGGGCATCCTGATGAGAACAGTATGAAATAGAAATTTATAACGGATAACATATATAAACAGTATATTTTTGCGCTGTGGGCCATTATAATCGATTATAATGGCCCACAGCGCAAAAATTACCAGTGAAAAAATTGACGTGCCAATTTATTTAAAAACAAAAGACTGCAAGAAGTGAGAAATACAAGAGAATCGTAATAACAAATTAAAAACATTACCAATTTTAGATTATTAGATTTCGTTCTCGCCCCGTTTCACGAGTAGCTAATTTCGCCTCCAATTCATGATGGGGTCACAATTTATATATTCACAGCAATGGCACCTGAAAATCCAAAGTTAGGAAGCAATTTGTGCAAACGGTCACGGTATGATGATCAAACTTATTTCGTTGGGTAATAAAATATGCTTCCAATTTTATGTGCCATAACATTACGTCATCTGGATCTTTACCCCTTAATGAGCACTTAATTTTTAGCCTTTTATCGACAAATGAAGTTTTAAGAACCTATTATCCTCAAATGAGTGTGTTTCTTCTGTATAGATATGTCGATTTACTGGCTCTCGATTTTTGATTTACTCGATTTACAAATACAGGTAAATTCAAATTAAAAATATTTTATTTCTTTGAAATTATCTACATGATCACTTGTGACCGCCCTTATATACTAAGTTTAGGAGCTATTAATAACGTGCGATCATCAAATTATTACATCATCAAATAGTCAAGAAATTCAGCTGAGTTTTTTCTTCATCAAGCTTTAAAATAATTTTGTGGACTGGAACAATTTAATTGCCAAGTCTATGTACCATTTAAACCATCTAAAATTGGTTAATAAGACTCGTTCATTATTTTACGTTTCACATTTGTTTATGGTCAAATTTAGAATTACGCTTAGGATCTTGTTGACGATCCTTATACAATTACATCAGAAGGATAGCTTAATTTGAAAAAAAAAAATACATTTAAATTTAAGTAACATTTCAGTTAACTTTAATTTGTCTATTTCCGAATAAAATATAATACTGCACTGGAGGCTAAAAATGAGCTTCGAGTTTTATTGTTGACACTGAAAAACGCGTTTATTTGTGATAACAAAATAGAGTAGTTTTGTTTGGCTTGACACGCTCAATGTAAGCTTAAAGCTGTTTTTTGACGTTTAGGTATTAAAGGATTTTTTTTATTAAAATGATCTATGAATTTCACTACGAAATATGAGATATTACTCCTTGTTTTTTTTATAAAACAGGGGGCAAACGGGCAGGAGGCTCACCTAATGTGAAATGACACCGCCCCGCCGCCCATGGACACTTTCAATGCCAGATGCCTCAATAGTGCGTTGCCGGCCTTTGAGATGAAAGACTAAAATGTATAACTTTATTTGACTTATTAAAAATATTAACTACAGAACATATGGTAATGGTAAGTAATAATGGTAGGCGTAAATTTTCTTCTGTAAAAATATAATACGTATTCACATAGCCCTAAGTTAAGTTTTGATAGTTTGTGTGCGACTGAACATAAACATAATATATTAGCCATTGATCATTTCAGGGAATCGTAAAACTCTTTTTTAACGAGGAGCAATCCAGTTATACACGCCGGGAGAATATAGTTGTATATATGAAAATTGTGAAGGTCAGGGCTTACAAAGTCGGAGAGTTTCAATCTCCATTACGCTGCTGACGAGACCTCGGACGGATCATCTGCGCTGACCGAACATCGGCTTTTTAGTTATCTTGGTAACTTGGTAAGACATACTAAAGGTAGGAGATTCATTATCTAGAGCACCACCGACAACTTCACAATGTTGCCTTCACAAAAGGCTAAGACATTAACCATAGTGCGAATAGGGTAGTCAAAACTACCGTCTGTTGTAATTACACGTAATTCCAATTCCATCCATGAGTTGGAAAATAGGAATAATCTATATTAATAAATCAATTTCTCACAAAAGAGAAATGTTTCGGCATTAATACTCATGACATAAGTAACTAATAATAAATTTTACGTCGTCAGCCACTTAGTGTAATCTCAGTATAATTCGGTTCTTTACTTGATGTATGAAGGTCCTGCGTAGCGTGTTTATGAATAATATTTCAATTACCATAAGAATGTATGTAATAAATATGGCTTAACCTCGATATTGAGATAGCAGAAATGAAAGGAAAAACGGATGTTGTATTTATTCGAAAAAGAGTTATAAAACGAAACGCCTAACATATGAAACGGTTATATTTTTGATATGTAAATTATGTCTGATAGTTGATTGTTTTTTTGATGGGAATAATCACACATGACAGCTTGACATTTTTTGTCTATTATCATTGAAACAATAAATGTATAGACCGAAAACAAACCTTACAACTTAGCATGCACCAATATTCTCGTACTACGATTTCAAAGACTACACAGGCCTTTTAACCAACTTGGTTGGTGGTAACTTGGAGGAGGTTCCTTCCTTCAAGTATTTGTAAATGTCGCTTCGTCCTATATCTGATAAACATGTCAATTCAAGCATAAAATCACGGCCGTATAGGTTACTAGGTAAATTTAAGTTTTTTGCTCGTAGAGTGTTTATTGAAAATCAATTTTATTAATAGAAACATGGATTCCGTAAACCTCCATGTTGTCAAGGTAATTATTGTAATCGGTGTGGTTTTTGTGGGTAAATCAAAACGTGTTTCAGCTTTCGTATACATCTAATATAATATATGTCGGGACACTTTTACATACGGTTGGTCCATCTTAAGCTATTTATTGCTTGTTTTATGGGTTTAAATAAATTTATATTAATAATTGCCAGACCACAGCCAATAGAAAAGATTTTGACTGTACTCGGGACCGATCCCCCTCTGTTCGGCAGTTCGTCATGGTAACCATTGCGCCAACAGGGTAGTCAAATTATAAACATTAATTATATACATTTCCATAAAAGTAAATTATTTTAACAAAAGGTATTATCAGAAATTTAGGTGTACAGGCTAAAGAACGTGGGCAAAAATCATAACTAAGTGGACCCCATTTAGCCGCAAGCGTAAACAAGGCGGACCAAAAAGAAGATGGAGGGACGTATTTTCGCAGAAGTGTGGCCCGGGCTGGATGACCGTAGCATGGAATAGAACAAAATGGGAGGGTTTAGGGGAGGCCTACGCCGCATAGACGACTACTATAGAGCAATAAATTAATATAGCTTTATGATAGTTAGTAAAAAAAATTGTCTAGGCTAAGTCTATAAGCTATATGTGTATAGTAGAAATAAAGGCTTTATTTATTTATTTATTATCAGAAGTTCTCCTAGTAACGTACAAGTGCCAGTTCAAACCAATTCACAGGCGGTTTGAAGTGGTTGCTCTTTTCTTAAAAAATCCCGAAGAAGGCTTTGGAAACTCAATCGTAATATTTGATTAATAAAAACATAATAAGTTACAAGAAAATGAACAATTCAATTTTAATATCTTTGCATTAATGTTGTATTATTGTTTGAAAGGAATGAATGTAAAAACGTATTTTTCGTGAAACAAAGTATTACGCAACCATTCTGAAAGAGATTGCCTTTAATGCGAGGCTTCTTAACTCGAAGCCTCGCATTTATTAAAACAGAATTTTGGCATTTAAGTCGGATTTAGTTTAGACAAAGCCTAGCTGATATCATTAATGCGAATTTGTGTGTGAATTTTTGTATATTGCGGACGTTGTAATTTCCTTTTTTGAATTATAGCCAAATGTCAAAATATCTTCTTTATGATTTCTATGCCCTGTTGTAATTTATAAAACCCTTTAACTCCAACAAATTTAAGTTATTATATATATTATTATATATTCACACATTCGCCAACAGTCCAAATTTTTATCATGATCATAACTACTGGCTGTAGTCTGGGTCCATATATTATTTTTTTTTTTTTTTTTTTTTTTTCCCCCCTTTTTTTATTAAAACCCCCCCCCCCCGGAAAAAACCCCTTTTTGGGAGGATGAAAAAAATAGGGGGGAGTCGGAGTCCAAAAAAGTACATGTTCACCAGTTATATGAGCACCCATAACATAGGATAGAAATAATAATTATACATTATTAATTATTATAAGCTTATTATTATAATATGCTTAATTTTTATTGGTTTTATATTATTTTGAAATAATAATTACATCCTACAAATCTAAATAATAGTATACTACCCCACAATATGTCAATAATGTTCAATATATACGCCAAATTTACGTATTTGTATAAATTCTTACTCAGAATATAATTCTTATTGGCCCCAAACTCCTAGGGTGTCTTTTTAATTTGAATGAACAACGAAGATAAATAAATTATACGTGCTTCATACGAAACGTTTGAAGATGAAATCTGTAATAAAGGATACATTGTAAGTATACATTTACATTTAAAGCAGAGAAGAAATCTCTTTCTGAAAATTATGTTTATGCACTTTTTTTATTATGTCAATCCATCACATAAACCGTGAGAAAACGTATCAGACATCATCAGTTGAAATAACTATAGTCGTGTTTTGTCTATACGAATATTTCTTAAAACCTTTTAAAATAAGAACGAAAATAATCAAGAAATTATTAGGCATCGGTGTCAAAATGCAAATAAATTTTCTGTTTTCATTATAAGTGCTCGGGCGCTCCAGTTCTCGATATTTCATTGTTTTAATATTCCCTAATGGAAAGTCATAGTTAACTCATAAACATTGATTAGTGAGTTTTTCCATCTTCTCTATACGAATAGGGAAACGATCAGAAAGACTTAGGTATATTAATAATATTTCATTTATACTAAATGATTATCTATGTACAAGGACTCGCGTCATACAATAATAACCCAAAATGTGTCATTTCACCTTCCTATAAAATGTCAACTTTCGATCCTTACACTAGATCTTAGATTGTTAATAGGAATTTGGTAACGCCGTTCGGTTTGATGACAAGAGAGCACCAAAATATATGCTTACTTTATGCTCGACAATTTTGTCTTGTATCAAATATACTCAGAATATCTCTGCTAACTTCATGCTGAAACAGTGTAATAAAAATTGACAACTATTTAATAAAACAGCATCGAGACTCAAGTAGAGAAAATATTTATTTATGAATGCAAATATTATACGGAGATCTCTATTCACTTTGTATAAATTAATTACTTGGAAACTGTGTACAGTTTGAGTGGCATACTAATTTAAAGACAGTTTTTATACTGTTTACCTAGTAACCCATTGGGTTGACAAATGTGTCGTAAAGTAATATATTTTGAGAAAAAATTACAAATAATTTATAAGACAGCTCCTATATTATATTGTAATATTTTTTTACTTTATTTTCTAATATTATGATTTAAAATTGATGCATTGACAATAAAGTGTTAATATGGAAATATGTACTAACAAGGTATTATATATGACAAAGTCGTAAGTTCTCGAATAGGTATTCCTATACACAGTTAACTGAAGTAAATAACTTCACTGGGCTGACAAACGAACGCAGGATCTCCTATTGAATCTCACGTTCACTCGTCTCTCTCAACACGGCTACTCCTATTAAGTCAAATCGCCGCCAATCGACACTTATACACTGCCAGAGAGCTCTCAAGGCAGGCCAGACCTTTCAATAAACAATACGCTCAGATTTTTGTAAAATGAAGTATATGTCAATACCAAACACCTGTGGCGAAAAAGGATCAACTAACCCAAATCGAATGGGCAAATCATTGAGTTTTACCCAAACCTAGAAAAACCTATTCATAACACTCGAGGAAGCACTGAATACACTGGAATAATATTAAAGAAGTCTACGTACTTATACCAGATAAGCGATTACTGGAATCTTTTGTGAGAAATTTATATATCGAAGCTTACTAAGAGACTATTATTTTTTGTTGTCTAAATGGAGCAATAGTTCTTAAAATATTAAGTCAAAATATACTGAATAAAAAATGCTTTAATCCTCATAAAATTTGGAGCATATTACACATTGGCAGTTATTCAAGACCTACTCCGGAATTAGGGCATCTGCTCTATTGATTGTAAATAGGAAACAATGAGGGATTTTTATTGATTAGTACAGTACTATGTAATGGTCGATATCGCAATAGCTAATGATGGTACGGTAGCTTTTGTTCGCTATTATACATTTCATTGCATATTTGATGTAAAATTTATAAATGCTGCAAAAATTTCTGAGTGAATTCTGAAACGTCTTTAAAATTTTTTTTTTGTTCTGGCGTATTCTTCTAATATGTATTACTCATAAAAAAAGCTAAAAATAAAAATATGCTTTGACACCGTATACGGTAGTTTTTGAATTACGAATGATATTCTCAAATTTTTGAAAGATACTAAAGTAATTATCAACGTGGCTCACAAATGAATTATTTTGTTTTTTGTTTATATTAAACCTTGCTAAAAGCTTGCTGTTTGCTAAAAGGAATCGAATTGAATTAGAAAATCAAATATTGTTTTATTAATAATCATCATGACTGTTTAAGTTTAATGTTTGTGCAGTTTTTGTGTTATGATAAAAAAATATGCGAACGAATAATTTAGTTTTCTGTAAAACTAACCCTGGTTTACAACTAAGCGATTTTTATAGAAATTTAACTAATTATATGTAACACGTATTCTGTGTCGTTACATAACTAATGCATTCACTATCGAAATTTCATTTAAATAATTGTAATAACGTAAAATTTGTTTATAAAAGTTTTCACTCTTCACTCTTTAGGAATAAACTCCACGTAACTGAAGCTTTCAATATTATAAAAAGCTTAAAATTAATTAACATTGGAAAATGGATTCCATTTTCAAAAGGAAAAAGAACAATGGAAGTTATCACTGCTGTGTTACCTGATAAGGTTTCAATAATGCTTAAAATGAGTGTCAACTTTTTCTTTTCGCTTAAATGTAAATGAAAAACATTATACAAGTCTCGCACGCATTTCATCTGTACTACAAAGTTATGAATTTAATTCGTTCAATACAGTTTCTATCTTTATGAGAGAAGCTATCCGAATATTGTATCGTAATTTTGAAAGCTTACATACATTATGCTCTTATTTCTATATACGCATAGGCGCTTATAGAAGACCTGAGCGAGCACCTGATAGATAGCAATGGTGATTTGAAAAGTACGTTATTTATTATATTATTTAGTGTAAAGTATGTTTACTGTTGGACATCGATTTTCTTTTTGAATATACTCCTAAAGGCTTGAACTTTTAATATTTTCTTGTCTGTTCTCGTACAAATGTTAGTTAGTGTTTATTAAGTACCTTTTCGCATATAATACTATTTATTGTATATAGTTTAAGAAAATATCGTCATATAATTAAATCTTTTGGCGAAAAGACAAGTTTCTATAATAGATATATATATATATATCCCGTCTTCCATATCAAGTACGGCAAATGGTGTTTTTTCGTTTTTAAGTACTCCCTTTGTTTAACACTGAAATTTAATTGTACCTCAAATCAATTTCATATCTTGATCTAGATCAATCTCTAGCGATAATCAAAATTTAAATGACCCTAATTCGTAAATTTTGATTATTCAATCCCTCCTTAACGAATAGGTCCAGTAGATTGTTTATTGTTTATGCTCTCAATTACTTTGAAAAAATATTTTAATTTTTGCATGCCCTGAGGAGGGAGCTTTGAAATTTGCTCCCAAAAATCCCATAGAAATTTATTAGAAAACTTGTTACAAAACTTCTTATGGGATAATAATATGTTTTAGTAAAAATATCAACGTTACATATATTTATTATATATAGTTATTATATATATAATTACAATTCATTCTAATTTGATTCAGGACGTAGTTGCCAGGTAAGACGTATTATGCATTATCAACTAAGCGAACAGCTTTGTAATATGAAAGCGAAAAAGTTCAATAAATTGTATTTTAATTTTGCGACGGCAAAAAATTTAACACATAAATTGGATACGATTAATGTAGATAATTGACTAAAAGAAAATATAATTCAAACGCATGTTTTTTCTTATAGGTAATATCATATATTATATAGTAGTATTATAAATACTATTAGTGTATAATTATGAACGTCAAAATTAAATCGCAATCATTTACTATACAATCAGTTAACAAAATACGGGCAAATGAGATAAACTGGCAAGAAACTCTCTTCCAATGTCTTCCTTAAATCTGAGATTAAAACTAGTCTAAAATACTCAATTCACTTAGGTATTTCAATTATACACATAACCTGTAACTTAGGTTAACTGTTCTAGGTTCAGTTTTGTTTGAGTCCATTGGTTTGGGGCAATTTCAATATATGTACTTCCTGGATTTGACAATTAAATTAGCTAACATAGATTACTGCGATATTCTAATAGAATCCTTTAAATAGCTCTGTAATCATCGTGAAATTAGATTCGGTGCATCAATATAATTCTAATATTAGTAAAATTTATAGAAAATCAATAGGTAACATGTAATACATGTCTAAAAAATACGGCGTTTAATTTTTTTTAATATTTTAAATTTATGAGGAAGGTTTAATATGTATGACATTGAATTACTCTAGGATATGTCAATGTTGAATACGATGTGTTTTCAAAAAATATTGGAACGATTAAATCAGGAAAAGAAGACGAAAAATTAAATTATTATTACTATTCTTATTAATTATCAGAACCGAATTTAGTATATTAATGTTTTCTTAGAATGAAATTTTTCCTTTTAAATTAAATCGCAGTAGAGTAACTGAAACTTCTGAAACTTTCAAAAAATAAAACATTAACTTACTTGATTAATACTCAATCAACATATCACTCATCTCACTTAACTCACTTCACTTCACTAAGTTACATCACAAGTCACAATATCGTGAAATTCACTACGAAGTTCGTAATAATCAACCTCCTCGAATCTGTTCAATCAACCACGGCTGTCGGAACCAGACTGACGGACACAGCAGTCCGGGGATGAAATTTACAAGTGTGCGTACGTACATGTACACGTTAGCGTCGTATAAAACTTGCGCGTGTGTGCCGAATTGTATCTGTGTGTTCCAAGGGTTGTGCTGAATTTGTCTTCAGTACTCTACATTTGTGTGTAAATGCGCATGCTCGGGTGTGTGCGTTCGTCGCTATTTTAAAAGACTTGCTGGATTAGGTGCGAAAATTGATCTTAAGATTGTGTATGTTTTATCGATATAATTAATAGCCTTTCTTTTGTTATTACGAGTAAGGCAACTACCGCGAATCGTGTCCGCGATTGAACTTTTCTACGACCTTTTTTAGTGACATAGTTATTCACGAGAATAGAGTTTGGTTCACAATATTATATTACCTATTCTAAAATATGACGATGCGACAACTAACCAAGCGAATTTAAAATCTATACCTCTATATACAATTTCCTTGTAAGCAAAAGAACATTTTAATTATGTTTACATACTTTGAAAATTGGCTTCTGGGTATTTCTTCAATAAAGATTTAGTTTCATTTCAAGATAGACTGGAGGCATTTTCCTCGTTTGATTAAAATAAAATATACTTTTTTAGCAAAGATTGGCTGCTAACTCGACTATGCTGATTAAAATATTTTACTTTTATCATATATATGAATACTTTTATGTCGGCCATATTACGCATTTGTATACCTGATAATTTTTGACGATCATACGAATTGATTTGTTGGCGGTCTGGGTGTCATAATATTTATTAAGTGTTACAGACTATATTTATAATCAAATACGACTTAGGAACCTTCGAAAAGAGCGTATAAGCATCATAAAGGCCGCCAACGCACTAGTGAGGCCTCTGACATCGCGAGTGCCCATGGGCGGCGGTATCACTTAACATCAGATGAGCCACCTGCCCGTTTGCCCCCTGTTTTATAAAAAAAATATTTAAGTATTATATTTTTATTATTTTTAGTTCCATAACAGAAAGTATAATTAGCATAACAGGATTAATTTACCAAATGTGTATATTATGAGCTTAAATCAGGAATAACTTAAGTTGGAGCATATAACCTTTTTCGTCTGAAGCAGTTGGACGCTCTGAATCCCTACAATTTGTGTAAAGTGTATCTCCGGTAAAAAATAAAACTCCTTTACAAAGGTCGAGTTTATTACTTGTTGTAAACTTTGGGCGTCAGTGTTTTGTGCAATATCCTTGGCGGAAGCTCGAGACAGAGGGACGGGCATGCACTTTGCTGTATAATAGGCATAGAATATAATGGATATAGAAAGCTTTTTGTTAATACTTAATCATATCATTTTTATTGGATGATTGCAAGTTAAGTGTTTAATTGATAAATATGTGAGAATCGATTTAATTTACATTATTATAGCAAATTAAAAGTTAAGAGGTTTACCGATTGTAAAGAGTATCCTAGTAACTAATTACATAAAAGAACAAAAAAATTACGGTTATGGCTTAGTTTTCAAATATTTTTTATATTTGAAAACCTAATAGTAACAATATATAAATTAGTAATTAAAAATTATATTTAAATATTGAAGTTAATGCTAGACAATAATAAATTTAAAATGTAAATATTCACAAAAACTTACGTAATTATTCTAAGCACTAAGAAAATATCCTTACTCATTTTCTCCTAATTTTCTCCGAGTTAGTCTCTGGAAGCGAATCCAGAATAGAAATATCTTGTTTAAACAATTTGTTGATCTACATCGATCCTTATTTGTTCCTTCAGTCTTTCGTGACGTTTAATTAAAATCAAATCTGTCACTGTTTTGTAAATTAAATTATATGAATATTTTAATCAAATTTTTACGGAATAAAACGCGATTTATATTACTATTATTTATGCCGGCGTTTCGTATACTTTTCAGCAATCACATACTGAGTCTGGGTCACATTATATTATATGTAGATTTTTGTTTTTATTTTTTATTTTAATGCACAAACGTTGAACGTAGATCTTAATCTAGTATTATTTAAAAAAAAGATAAACAATATTTGTGGAATATTGGGTCACACATGAAATGAGAACAAGGAAACGAAAAGGGTAGGTCGGATGTTCAATTCGATAATTTTACTCATCATATAAACATAGGATAGGATAGGATAAGCATGAATGATAAAAATTTAGTTGTATATAGCGAAGTTGAAGAACTCGGAATAACATATTTTTATATCTTAATAATTTGTAAATGTATTCGATTAAAGAATTTATCACTCATAGTTATAAGGCAAGTTTTCCTTCCTTAAATTTACTTAATAAGAGAATTGAATCTCGCTCTAACGAGAATAATGAAAACTTCTCAGCTTGAGTGCTAAATGAATTTACTACTAGTTTGTTTAAATCACATTTTATCTAGAACACCGCTGCATCTTTAGGATGAATGTTAAAAGCTAAATCCTTATACGTTTAATAAGATTTACCTGAATTAGTTGAATATCACTAGTATTTGCAATACAATCAGAACGTTTGACTTTGTTAGCATAAATTCATAAATCAATTTATGTTACTATCGCGTGTCGGAGAAGTTTTGATTACGAATTATATACGGTTAATCCAAAAATAATTGATGAATAGAATTAGAGAATAGTAAGATGATATATCACAAAAAAACACTTTTACAAAATAACGGAAAATTCTAATCCTCGCAACTAACATAATTTTCATTATAATTCGCCATTAAACGACAATTTTGTTGCCCAAATGTAACTATGCGTGGAAAATTGCCACGGTAAAGTGATTAAATGTTAATTCTACGTTTTAATTAGCTATGAAAATTGGTCAAGCGCGAATCGAATATCATTTTCGAAAACAGTTTAGAATATATTGCAAATGCTAGCTTATCGGCTGACATTATTCAGACATTTTTTACAATCCGCCTCGGAACAAGTCTTTTCTTCTTTTGCAATATATTTCATACGCGCTCAGCTCATATACGGTGTATCGAACCTATGCCCGCAAATAACAATCATCCTTATTGTTACAAGATTAAAATAAAATCTATAAAGGATTTACTGTTAATTCAAAAAACGAATATATATAGTTAAAATCTTTCCGTTTTCATTGTAAAGTGTAAAGGATTTGGTGCTCTAAAGTAACACAATGTGTATGATTTTCTTTCATATATATATACATTACTACATGTATTGTATTTAGCCACAAAGTAGTGGTATCTTAAATTTATATTTAATGAATTTTCAAAATATATATTTACAAATTTTAATACTTTATTAATAAAATCGTGGTTACTTAATTAAGAAGCCAATTGTTATAAATGTTATATTTGTGTTTCTATTTTTTCTTTATCTTTATATATTATTTAAAAAAACAGGCTACATATAAAATACTAGGTTTTAGCAAATGTTGCCGTATCGTGCAAGCCGTATCAATATTTTTAAATATGGACGTCTATTTATGTTTGTCAGTATATCTGTCAATTTAGAATGTCCAGCGAGAACAGTGTTTCCGGCTTATTCTAGTGTAACGGATGTCAAAAAACGAAACTGCAATGCGCGTAACAAGATAGAAACAAAGATTTAAATACCTGGATGAGTATTTAGTTATTTCTAGGTAAAAAATAATCAGATATACAGAATAAATATCTATATACTCATAAAATTATTTGTATGTAGCCGGTAATATAAATTAGAAATAAAAGAACACATTTTGATATTGTCTTTTGTTAACATAACTGTTACTAATTTAAAGAAAAACACTTTTTAACGGATTTAGTTACACACACACACAATACTTAATTTGACAGTTAACACCTTTGTCTTCAGTCTACCGTGGCCACGCACGCTATAAAGCACGCAAAACGTCGGGAAAATTTTAAAATAAATGTAATTATATTTAAATTTTGCAAAAAATACATAACTAAATCCGTTAAAAAGTGTTTTTCTTTAAATAAGAACATTATGGCTCTAACCTGTCTGCCTGTTTCAGTAACAGGAGACTTTCTACAGTTATACAGCGTCGAGCTAATTAAATACTGTTCGCTCTAAAGCCGCTTCAAATTATAAATTAAATGTAATACATTAACCAAATGCCTCCACTACAACTTGAATTTGTCATTTAACACATCCAGTAACTAAAACCAATGTGGGAATGAATAAAATTGCAATAGCTTTCCGTGTCCGAACTTCACCCTACAGAAACAGAGTAAAAGAATGCCTCAAATGCTTCTGATATTGACATTTGAGTCATACGCCCAAAGGGTTGTGCGTTTGTTTCAAAATATTCTTTTTTTTAAATAACCTTGATTTGTGCTGCCTTCAATGTTAGTGTTAAGCGAACATGAACGATGTTCAATGAACGACGTTCGATGAACGATGTGTTAAAACCGTTCATTTATGTATTGTTTCGTTAAAGCACATTTCATGAAATGGCCAGTCGTTACATAGTAAATATTTAAATTTTTAATCTACATCCATCCACGTTGTTCATAAATGAAGAATCTAGAATGCCTTTATAAAATAGCTTAATTTTTTTATGAATTTATTTACGATTTTAACTATGTTAAATTTATAAAACTGCGATCATGGATATGGATAACACCAAATGTTTTAATTTTTGGGTAAAACTAGTTAGATTTGTAAAATAGTATAAAGTCTTTTCAGACAGGTGAGGAGTCATTACTGACGGAAATAGGCGGGCATCTCACTCTTAATCCAACGTCCAAGATAACTGAATCATTAATTTTTCTCACAAAGGCAAACAAATCATTTATAACCTACATCACCCACGTAAAAAATCAAATTAGCCCTTTTGTTTTGAACCATCAATCATATTTATCTAACCGTAATTTCTTGTGGTCAGCGTTACGGGCCGGAAGATAATCTCGTTAGTTATTCGCTCAGTTAAACAATAAATTACGGGGTGTAAACGAGCCTTTGAGGTCAAAGTCGGGATCTTAGCTACTAGGCCATTAGAAGTCAGAAAGAAATGTTTCAATTCACATAATTTAGTACGAGATAGAAATATATATTGAAGTCCCCTGACTGACTGAGCACACTGAAAATAGGCAGTCGAGGTTGTCTATGGCCACAGGACTTATATATTATGAGATCATTGATATTTAATGATAATATATTGATACAGTAAAATATATTTATATATATTACTTTTAATGTATCGTTATTAAAATTGCATTATATATTTATAGAACCAATTTCTAAACCGAAATAAGATTATCCATACAAGTCTTCCGCCCCCTAAAAGACGGATGGGCATCCACTTTGTTATATATAAATTTGTTACTGTTATTGAATAATATTATTAATGTCGTAAATTACAAGTTAAAAGGACAATAACAAAAATCACAACATCGGCTATATATAAAAATTGAAACCACAGGTGATAGAAACCTGCTTTTTGAGCACAGCACCCATTCACCAAATATTTCCATTACAGTTGACAATTTAATAAAATTTATATTTGTCAAATTTCACTTTGCAGGGTTGGCACGTAATTATGGATAGGAATAAAATATATGTTAAATTAAATTTTAATAACTCGAAAATTTTAAATAACAGTGTACATAGGTATACACTTCGAATAATGTCAACTGATATATTTTTAATTTTGACTACTTCCCTACACACAAGATGGTTTTAAAATAAATTTAATGTAAGTTTTTTTATTTAGTGTGATTTGAATGTGGTTAGAATAATATGCGCTAGACAAAACAAACCGAAACGACCGTGACGTATGAAATGAACGTCATAATCTAGAGTTTTAGAGTAAAAGAGCGACCGAATTCAATATCTAAATGCAATGTTCTTTTCATTACATACTTACTAAATCTTAGTAGCCAATTGTAATTAATCTTGATATATGTAGAAACATGCTGGACTAAAAAAGGTAGCGTTTTAGAGAACTGCGAAATTATGATTAGGTTCCCATACAATAAATTCAAATTATGCGCGATTTTTGCGAATCGCAAAAGCTTAGCTGGAATCATTTTACGTATGTTACGAAGATGTTTTAAATTATATTTTTAAGTAATCACTGTGCCCCGTGGCTAGGGAGTTTTAAATAAAAAACTTTTCAGCATTGTAATACTGAAAAATGATAATTTTTCCCTGGTGTGGTGTTTATTAGAGTTAGATCAGCTAAGAATATAAAACAGATTTAATTAGAGAAATAGAAAGAAAGGCAAAGTAGAAATCATTAAATTAAATTTTAGACATGTTAAAACAATAGAAGTTATATAAAGCTGTTTTCCAATGTGAAAGTTATGTCACCTTCGTAACTGTTAGAGCTTTTGCTTACCAAAAGTGCTTCAGAACTTCGTGTAATATTGAGTTGCACATACACTAAATTTGTATTACTCCGATACATATTCAACAGGCACTGTGAGCATTGTAACGATTTTTTTATAAAATACTCTTTTGTTAATTTAAAAAACAAATTCAACAGTATTGCCACGGTTATTCATTTGCAGATGTCCATAAGGTAAGGGCAAAATATTCATTTGGTTTAAGCAAAGAAAAGTTAAATACGTATATTTTTCGTATTGACGCTTAAATTTAATAGCGTAATATTAAATTCAACTTTGATACAAAACATGTATGTTTTTATTTTTTTTACATATATATCATCCAAGTGTTCACTAATATATAATAAGCAAATATTTTTTAAGTCAGTATTAAAACCACTTTTCGCGTATAGCACAACAGCTTAAGTACAAGCAAGTTCGAGGCATACATTGTTCAAAGTTCTTGGAGTGGCATTCAGCCAAGTTCCAGGTTTTGCTTCCATTTTCGCTAATTTCTGTTCTCATTGGAATAGCATATAGAGGATTAAAACTGACATGCTTTGTAAATATATAATAATTCACGTTTATTTTTTATTTGGCTAAGTATATTCATATTCTGTGACAACGGAGGAGTCTTCAACTGACAATAATAAATGAAATCTGTCAAATTATTTGACATTATACGCAGCTTAGGACATGGACGTGGTGAGACTTTATAAGAAGAAAGAGAACGGGAATATGATTTTAGGTAGCGGAAGTGGTTTTCTTGCTACATACATGTTAAGTAGAGTGACATTTAACAAAGTAATTGATGTTTTAGGATTCATCTCTTAGTAACGACCGACTCTATGACTGAGATCTTCTATATCTCTCTCTGTGTCTGTTTATCTGTTTGTCTCTCCGCCTGTCACCAGGTCTGTCTCATGACCCGTGACAGGAAGTCGATTTTTTTTACCATATTAGGTCTTCTATTTGAGAATAAAATATTGATTTGCAAGTTAATCAGAAACGTATATATTAATCTTATTTTAGAAATCGTCGTGGGAAATTGTAAAAAATGGAATCACGAACTTAGCTAGATCAATAAATGGAATCAGTTATTTGACTGGTCCCGCGCGTTAATCGAATCCTTTATGTTTAAACTAAGTTAATTTGAAATTTCAATGCCTTTATAGATATTTAAAACAAGTTTTATATTATTTATTGGATTATGTAAATTGGAAATATTTTATTCATCGATTATAAACAGTGGAATAAGGCCTCCGTAATATTAAAGTATGTCTTATTATGCAAATGTGGTGTCGGTTTCATAAGTTTTTATACCTCTCTAAGGTTTTAAGAAATTTAGTTAGGCAGAGTTCCAGCGTCGATGTTACTATTACATTCATAAATTGTGAAAAATGAATCAATTGAGCATCGTCATGTGTGTATGTTAGTTGAGATTCCTAGGCACTATCACTAGTCTCCACTGCCTAATTAAAAGGTATATAACGAAATTTTTATAAAGCGCATGATTGGCGGAAGTAGTGTTCTCTACGAAGTCCTACTTTGGATCTCTGCGCCAACGGAGTAAATAAGTAATGTATATTTTCCTAACGCGTAGTAACAAATTTATTTAGTTGTCAGGCATCAAAAAAAAAAACTCCGTAATAATTAATCTCTTTGAAAAATTGTTTCAGGCAATTTACCTTTATTTAGACTAGTTCTAATTAATGAAAGTGCTTATAAATTTGACGTGGAACATTTTTTGGTCTGGTTTTTGGTAAATTTGGATTATGATCTTGAAATTGTATACATTTTATTTCATTTCTATTTCAATAGCCACTCTGAAAGGTTTGTTGAGTGACCATCGTTATTTTTATTACTGGTCTCGACATTCTACGTATATTTTAAACTTTTAAACAGTTTTACCACTCTAAGATGTTTTATCGTGAAGCTAACATCCAGATTGGTCTAGCAGTTACTAATTCAATTTTGTTTAATAATAAAAATCCTTAAATCAAAATACATTTAACATATTAGCGTGACTGACTTGTGTGTGGGTGCGTAACTGACTTTAGTAGAGTTTTTTGTGATCTTAATTGACTGAATTGTAGAATTGAAATTGACGAATTAGATTTTTTTGAAAATTATTTCTCTTCTTATCTCTATTGACACAGTATTGTGAATTAAGGTTGAAATAATAATTGAAAGACCTATACACAAAATACGACAATACAATTATAAAGGTCTGGTGAAGGAGTTTTTAAAAAGATTTATTAAGAGGTAGAGTGTAAATTTTGTATAAGAAAATAATTTTTTCAGTACACGGGTTTTAAGAATTTTCTATGATATATAACCCCAACATTTATAGACTATATGTATTGTAAAAACTCTCAATTTAATTATTTATTAATAAGCCCAAAATTAACTACTTGTTAAGGTATATCATATGAATGCCGTATCCTTTTGTTTTAAAACAAATGTAAACCATTAAATAAAACCTTTACAGTAGGTAAGTATCAAATATTTTAGTAAAATAAATATTATCAGATACTTTTAATAAATGAAGTTTAAAAACATAAAGAAGTTCAAATGTCTACGAAAATGAAAATGACTTTTTTTATTCGACTTGGCGGGTGCAGTTCCGTGTACCCAGACTTCTACTTAGCGCTTCGATAGATTATAGCAATTCTGTCTTGTTATCCGTCTGTGTTACATCCGGCTTTAAATAACATAATATCGTTATCAGATACGAGTGTATTAATTTATTTTCCATGATTCGAGCAAAATCACGTAACATGTATGGTAACTCTTTAAAATTTATTTCAATTTGTTTTTATAATGACATCATCTGTAGTAATTTCAACTTCCTAACTATCACGGTTCATGAGATACGGTGACAGCGGACCATGAAGTTTCAGTAATAGGGTTCCTGTTGGGTACGGAACTCAAAAAACGTGTTTATTAGGCCTTCATAAAGTTCTAATTTAATATAAAGTTCATGTATATAATATAATTAAAATAAAGCTCAAGATTTTCTTTAGTTGAATGTGCGATTTCAGATTTTTTTTTACATTAAAAATTATTTTTATTTATATTTTGCGTGTTTTTAAAATTTCTTTAATTTTCAACGGTTCCGGTAAAACTCCTGTCTAACTACTGTATATGTTCGGGTATTATATGTTTCTCGTTCCATAATAAAAATTGTATGATAAAATAAAACGTTAATAAATTTATAATGCAACCTCAAACATCCCCATAAGATTTATGACGCGAAGGGACTGCAATAATTCTGATATTGCATATATTCAGAAACATGTGTTGTACCTGGGTCCCTAATATTTGTGTAGAAAAAATCTATTTGGGTTATATATACTTTTTCTTCAAAGATGTTTTACCAAAAGATGCACCTAAACCTCTTCTGTATGTGTAAATATAAATTATGAACTTTAATTATGTAAAATTCCATGGGGTTGTCAAAGACTCCAAGACTATCTCTAACAATGTTAACTATTAAATCTACGGTTCTGGATACATTTCACCGAACAACAAGTAGTAATATTGGCACTGATTAGATATTCAGTACAAAACATACATAAAAAAAGAAAGAATCCTATCTCTTCTTTCTTAAATATAATCTTTTATAAATCTTTCAGTATTTCTAGGCCTCGTAAAATAATCTTTCTTATATTGTTGGCAATCTCATCAAAAAAAAATTTTTTTTTTCGATTTACTTTTTAAGGCATACTATTAATATGGATATATGGATTCTGATAAATCCGTTTATATTTCAGATTTTTAATCTCATACCTTAAAGAAATTTCTGCTGTTATCGTGTACAATATACTATGACGAAAGGAGATGATATAATAATAAAAATAATAATATAAAACCTAATTGTATTTAGATCAACTTGGGTGGTGCACATTCTTGGAATATCTCATAAATACGAACTAACCAAAATATTTAGTTCACGCGTTACTGTTTCTTGTTAATTTGTGTACAGCTATCGGGCTTATATTTATTATTAAAACATTTTGGTTGCGTGAAAGGAAACGGAATTTGGCTTTTTACTATATTTGCTTTACGCTTATTGCTGATTCAAATAGAAACTCTTTTTCAATATTGCTTGATTAGGGAAGACCGGATGTTATAGTAGAAACACTGAGCTTGTAAAGCTCAAAGTTTCAGAATAATCAATCTCAAAATTTATAAAGATAAAATGTTGTACTATTATTATAATATGATTTTAAGTCAGTTAAAATAAATTAATACAATAGTTATGTATACAATTTGCCTCAAGATGTGTGAAAATAATGCCGAAATTTCAGTAGGATTTTCCCAAGAACACGAATGATATATCTCTAAGCTGTCAACTAATTCTGATTTATACTGTGATGTTATAGGGGCTTACCATGTGCTCAATTGAAGATTTTATGAGCACAAAGATTTATTGTTGGAAAAATAACTTCGTAACTCTTTAAAGTATTGAAATATAGATATTTCGTTAGGGCTAGTTATGAAAAAAAAGAGTACACAGAGTTGAACATGCTATAGACATTTGGAAAACCAGGTTCCTGACTGACGCGATATGTTCATTCGTTTGTTTGTTCCTCTGGTCGCGTCCTTCAGCCTCTTACTTGAAATCTACGGGACTATCTAGAATGGCACTCTGGAGGTACAAAGGCTAGATAATTAAATTTATATGGTACTGGTACTCCACGAGGTACAATAAGTTGGTTGGATGATGTAAACAGGTTTTATACACAATACTAATGTAAATTATGTTTATTTTTAACTCTTCAGGGTGACCACATACTTTGTTGATGGAGTCACAATGTCACACTGCCAAACAAAGGATTCCAGTTCCGTCAATATTTGTGTGAGCATATCTTTTATCCGGGAGTTATTTAAGTATAAATATGTATTTATAAAAACGATATAAGTATATCATTTTTTTTAGTATGACGATATTATTATAATCACAGCCTAACCTACCTTAAAAATTAATATGATAATACCTAACAAATATAGTCACGTTACAGCCCTATGTCTTGGTTTCAGATTGGTCTTTTGATCATTTTCTTTTATGTTCTGTACCTGACACTTATCGACATTTAGAGTATAAGACATTGGTTTTCACATGTTAACTTCAAGATAACGTTACTTTATACTACATTCCTTTGGTGTGATACCTTAGTTGGCTCAATGGTCACCACTACCAAACTAATACCTGGGCTGGCTTTCCGGTGCATTATTCATCCTGGTAAATAAAACAAAATGAATCAAAACGGTTTGCCAACACTGCTCTGTATCAAATTCAAGTAAAATTTGTAATTTAATATAAAATTGTTTTTATCGATGCATAAAAATCTCCCGTTATTTAGAAATGTACTCTACCAATATTGCACTCAAGTCGAGTAAATGCCTGGAGGATCATCTTTATAACAGTTATATAGGTTCTTATATAATATTCAATACTAGGCAAATAGATATAACTTGGAGCGCTTAGTCGTCGACAATAAAACTAATTTCAACTAGAAGTTTCAAGCTTTGTCATGTCGCTTTGTGTAGCTTTATTGATGCAGTCGGTGTTTATAGAGAATTAATAAGACTTAGAATATTTTTTAGACCCAATTACGTGCTAAGTCAAAACCATGTATAATTATTACTTACATTATATTGTATTTTTTGGTTTTAATGGAAAGTTCTGCGTATAGACAAGTAAATTTCCATTAATATACGTACTATTTTATTAAACGTACTTGCAATATGTATGTTATTATTTTTAATTATTTATTTTATTATTTTTATATATCATAAGTTATTCATATAAGTTTCCTGTGCGCTCTACCATTGCTATTTGCTGATGGTGGAGCATTTGAGCATATCTTCCTCTCCAAGGGACACATCTATTCGTTGATTTGAGTTCTTTCCATGTGGAATAAATGTTTTTTTTATTATAAAAATATGTCTAATTTTATTACTTAGCAAAAAAAAATGTAACCAAACCTACAACACTGTTTTCTATACGAAATTTAAATTTGTAATAGGCGTGCCTGAACGCTAATATTACAGACTGTTCCACTTAAAAAAATATGATTACTCTCGCACAGATAAAAGCTCCAGTTTTGCAAACACTTACAAAAGCTTTATATAACTGTCACCACAAAAGCTGAATAGTTCCAGCGAATAATCTTGGATCCTTTAGTAAAAGGCCTAATATTTCGGTTATGAGAGTCTGACAAACCAATTTCTTGAAGACACTTTGGATCTTTTCATTTGTTCTTTGCTTTCATTTGAGAATAAGAATGTGCTATTATAATCCCGCCAATTTTATCTAGGCAATTCCTAGGGCAGTGTCTTAAAGGTTTTTTAAAACACTTAATAAATCTTATATATTTTGAAATGTCCATTCCAGGAGGCTTTAATTTAATAACTGCGTGTTTTCTTTTCATTGACAGTTGTCCATATTATGTAGGTGATCAGCGGCCTATGTTTTGTCATACGATCGTGTTACACGAAAACAGTGAAACTTTGAAGAAGATTAATTTTTTTTTATTTAAAATTCATATTGTTAATATTTAGTATTAAAATGAATAAACTGTTATTGATATGAAATGAGAAAACAAAAATTAAATGTTGGTTTTTAATTAAAAGTGACACGAAAAAGTAGTAAGATACTATGAAAATATCTGAATCTTAGCTTTAATATCCGACGCGCTCTAGAAAATAATAAAAAGTGTATAAGAAAAAAATTAGGCTCCGTCACAGAACAGCCGTTGTCGCTCAAAACCTCCAAGGAATTGTGCTGAAGAAAAACTGAGATTTCTCGCAGATAAAATATTCAGAATTCTTAAAATACAATCTATATTTTTAAAATAGACTTTGCTTGTATACATTGTCTTCAGGAAAGTCGTATATAGTAAAAACCGAGATATATTTTATATACTTTATTCGGCATCACGTTTTATTAAAATGTACGAAAGATTGTATATGCTGGAGACATCCTGTGATTATTTGCATATTTAGGATGGGTCTTCGTTCATCCGTTCCAACCTAACCGAAACTTAATAGATTCGACACATGACATAGATCAGGGTGTCTATACTAAATATACATAAAATTGAAATTTTATACTTACTTTCACAAAATTTATCGATATGTTTTCCACCCAAGCTCGACCCCAATCTCCTATTTCGATTGTCAGAAAATATTTCAATTAAAATGTCGTCGAGGTTGAATTTGACAATTTTTCTGATTTATTTTAAAATCGAGAGAAGCCAAATGGGACTGTTCTGATATTATTATAACAACTGTTCATTTACGCCCATATTTTTTTGTGTTCCTAGTACAGAATAATTATATGTTACTGTCAGTCATTTCAGAACTAAATATTACAATAAATACATCGTTTATACAATCTAGGTCTACTAAGGTCAACGGAGTTACCTTAAACTAATCAAACCTGAAACAACAAGGCGACCCTGTTTCTTCTCGAAACCAATGATTTTCTGTCAACTATCTATTCCACTATAACTAACTATTTCCACCAGAATCTGCGGAGTAGTGGTGGAAACACATTCTGGTGGAAAAATATTTCAGGTAGTTGTCAATCAGTGCCGGAACACGTATCCGAAGTTGGGACTTAACTTCGGGTTGTCTCTGTGTAAGTTCAATTTAACCACAATAAGATAAAGATTTACGCGTTTCCACTAAAAACACCCTGTGTCGTCACTCCTCTCTTCGAGGGCGCTCTACTCACAGCCTCAGAATACTCGAAGTCAACATATCTAACGAGGTTCAATTTGACGTTCATTTGGAAGCGTCCTCCTTTTATGGTAAATAAGCCTCCAAAAAAACTTGGTATTCTCGGTAAAGGTTCTCTTGGTCAGATGGTACTTACTTCACTTTCGCTCATCGCTTTAAAGTAAAGTTTTTTTGGGCTTTATACCCCAAATTGGAAACCATATGGAGTTCTGTTCTTACCTTTTGCCAGCAGCACCAGAAAGGTTTGACGAATTACATAAGAAGGAAATCGTTATCACAAAAGCGCACTAAAATGATGCGTCGTCGGCATTATAAGTTCTTTAAACTGCAAGGTAATTAGTTTAACAGTTAAGAAATTCGATTTAGCAAAGTATTCGTAGCAAACAAAACTTCTTGTTATAGACCTATAGCGCGATCTTTTCTCGAGTTTTCTTTAATTTAAAAACTTGGATTGACGTGCCGCTTAAGTATTGGTTTGTTTTTATATTTTTTGTGAAACTTGAAGATAAAAAGTTTTACAGCTGGAGGATAGATAGGCGCGTGAATTTAAAGATTCTGCGTTACGGCGTCGTATAGAAAAAGCCGACATCCCATAGAAAAACGTGGGTTTAGACCAATAATATTCTGTACACGAGATCTTCTCAAGCCAAACAAAAACGACATCAAAATGCACTTTCTTCTTAATTCAAAAGCCAGCTTAAACATAGTTGCAACAAACTTTTCGATACCTTATAACTGTCAATTTATATTCAAAAAAGCTATTTTTGTTATATACTACTATAGTATACAGACTCTTAAAACAATATTGTAAAATTAAGCCTCAATTATCAAAATATGTGCTCATGTTTACGCGAATAAAACCATCACTATGATATTAAACTTACACCAGCTAACAAGTCGATGAATGTAATCCGAATGCAGCGTGATCGACACTTGATTACTTCCGTTGTCCACACCCTTAATCCGGCGTAGACGAATCAATTTACGGTCAGCAAATTCAGCGATTCAGACAAAGCTCAATCTATATTGTACGCTACATATAGAAATATTTTTGAGATATTTATAAAAAGCCGATTTCGAACAGGAACGATTTTTATGGATTTCATCGTTGTATCTAGATTTCCTTATGAGGGAACTCGGTATATCTACTTTATGACTATGAAGTTTTCCGCGAAGGTGCCGGCTGCTACGGACACCTCTTAGAAGTCGGTAAAAAATGTGTTATTGTAATCAAAACATAACACATACTAGATTTTTATAAGTCGCAATCTAGAGGTACTAAAAGACAACAAATGAAATAATTTGTTGTTTTTAGTCCATCATTATAATTTTATCGGGAATCAAAATAGGATATATTAAACCTATATTTAAATTTAATAAATGGTGTAATATAAATAATAATAATTGTGATATATTTTAATACACAATAAAGTCTGACCAGCTTCCAAAAACCCGAAGACATGTAAAATTTGGCCTTAGCGGATCTCTTTAGAGATATCCAGTCTCTAAAGAGATCCGCCACATGAAAGGAAGATTCCACATCGACACATAAGCATTGTTTCTTCATACTTTTTGGGATGAATGTCCACAAAGAGAGGAGTAACTTTCAGGAGAGTAGTCGTGGGGCTATTTCTGATTCCCTTACCTACATCTCAGCAGCTCTGGATTCGTGGATGCAATATTAATTTATACACATACCCAAGATCTATCTTTTTGATACTCTTTGTTCGCATTTGATAATTAGCCGAGTTCACCTGTAGAAATTAGGTATATTCTATTTCGTATACGTAACTTTCACTACGATCATTTTTCAAAAAGTGCTTTTATCCTAGAATCGAATAGTTAACAATTTCACAAATCAGGTAGTACTGCCTGGTGACTAAAATATATATCATAACTAAGTATTATATTTGATTTTTCATAGCATAGCATTAATCAAACGACGACACGGAAACCGTGTCTATCCTTAAATCAGTGTGCATACTCTCTCCATTTGGTATAATCTTCAATTGGTGTCCTGAGGGCCATCGTGGCTTTGATAAGCCTTCATAATTTAGGCTCAACGCATGTGCAATTTATAACAAACCAGCTGATCATCGCGACATTGTGCTTGAAATATGCCTTCCTATGTGGTATAAATAATCTATGACCCTAGTATCTACTTCTCGTAGTACAATCATTTCGAAACAGAGATATTAATTATAATTATTTATTTGTTTCACCACGTTTATATGCATTTAAATAACAATTATTGAAATAGAACACAATTCCTGTAAGCATATTAATATAAAATTACGGAACAAAAAATGCTACAATATGTACATAGACAAACATGATTGCCAATATTTTGTTTCTCCAGACAATTTGGATAGAGACTAATTTTCCAATATGTGGATATGTAATCCAAAGTTCAGATTTGTCAGTTCACTTGCATTTCTAACTTTAATGAGCAGTTTTTTTGGGACTGAGCTTTCTTTTTCCTTTTATACAAAACTTCTATTTCCCAACCTTTGAATACGATTTGTAGTATAGGCAAATAAACGATACACTGAGCAAACCCGCATTAATGCAAGCGTAGTATATTTTTATATATTGGTTTGAAATTGGCAATGTAGATGCTTTGTGACAATTTATTGACCATTCGATATTGAGAGAAAAGAGAATTTTCATATCAATTAAGGATTTTAACAAACACTACATAATGTATATTTTTATGTTAGTATAGAAACTAGCTTGGTTATTGTTTGGAATTCCTGTTTTAATACTTCTTCATCTGGTGATGAACGTGATGACAACGTGTTCGTTAGATACTCAGTGTCAAATTCTTAACATACTGATTAACTTATACTTAATTAATCTTAAAACTAAGACTTAATCAACAATCATAAATGGAAACTACATAATAATGAAAAAAATAACAAATTTTTAAAAAGAAAGATAAAACTTTAATAAATATCATTAAAAATAGGGAAAGAATATAATTGTTTCGATCTAAAGGGGGGCAATTAGGACCAGACTCAGCTTATAGCTGTTTGAATTCTCAAACAGGTTTTTTTATCTTTTATTATCTATAGATAAAATTGTTTTGAATTTTGAAGCTAATCACTTCCTCAACTTAAACCAAGGACACTAAAACGAAGAGGTTATTTTAAAAATTCTGATGAAAATAATGTTACAAGGTTCGTGAGCGCGTCGACGCATTTTACAAATTAAAGTTAGATATTACTTTTTTGTGTTTTTAGTTTTCAAAAGAATTTATCGTAATACGTAAATAAAATTTAATACATTGGCAGCAATCAATGCAGGTTATTTATTCAAAATGAAAAATTGACTTTTCAAAACTGCAATTTTATTTACTGGGAAAATATTCATCTCTGCACGTCAGATAAATCAACTATTGGCGCTTATTAGTACTGCCACAGTATATTCACAATAGTAGCTCTATTGTGTACCAAGTAAATACTTGGAAGGTTACGTAAAATACATTTACTTTATGCAATTAGCTTCAGATATGCTGCATCATATTTCAACAAATTATTAATATATCATTGTCTACGTAACGCTTCTATCCTTAAGGCATAGATAAAAAATAAATTTAACTTAAGTACTTTTTTTCCTTTTTTTCTATTTATTTACACTCTAACAGAAAGATACTGCAATGTTGTAATTAAAATGCCCAGTATTTTAGTCAAGGGGGGAAAAAAAAAAAAAAAAAAAAAAAAAAAAAAAAAAAAAAAAAAAAAGGAGAAAGAAAAAAAAAAAAAAAGGGTTGGGGGGGGGGAAAAAAAAAAAAAAAAAAAAAAAAAAAAAAAAAGCGTTTTAAAAAAAACCAAAAAAAAAACCCCAAAAAAGGGCCTTACCCAAAACTCATTTTGTTTCGAATACTGGCTTCAGTATGCGCTTCTAAAAGTCTATATTCAAAACTAACATTTGACATACTTCAATATTGATTTTAATATTATCAACTGTTGAAATCGTTCTATGGCATTATTTCAACTGTAAGTAATCTGGGGAATTACAGATATGTGCCCCGTGTTGTTAGTCATTTTTGTGGCACAAATGAAAGCTGATTGCAATAAAAGCTAGTTTAGTCTTTTTAATTGGATTTAACTTTTACAACTTCTTTGGAGTGTAAACGCGACGTTCCATTTTGTTTCAATCCGCCCATAAAGCTCTTAAGTCTTCTTACAAAAATCTGTCAACGAAGAAATATTATTACTTTTGTATTTATCATATTATATCAATACGTCTTTATCTACTTTTTTCTATTTCAATTAAGTAATCAACTTAATTGAAGGTTTCCCCCTTTTTGTGTTCAATCCCATTGAACCAATATTTGTTGAGCCCGGATTCATCACAATTTAAGGGGCACGCAAAAACAAACACAAATTTGTGAAACAAGACCGATCTATATTTTCGAAGAATAAAAAATTATGTAGTAATTTAACTTACTTAAACATAAAGTAATGGAACCATATACAAATAACCACGTTGCCTTATGCTTCTTATGACAAAGTGTAAGTAAAAATACGCAAAAATAATTAATATTCTAATATAAAATGTCGCAAGGCAAACAAAGGGAGTGACAGGCGAAAAATTAAATTTCTCGTCACAAACAAAAGTAATTGCTGTTAGAATTGGTAATATTATTCTTCCATTGTCAAAGTCAAATAATCTTTAGGACACTTTACAATTTTGTCTCATTTTTACTGATTATACAAATATTTAGGTAGAAATATCTCGTCTTTTTACACACCCATTTATAATCATCATTACAGAGAGTAATATTACGAAGGATAATTATTGATAAAATTATTAATTACATTGTATGCATAATAGGTGTTATTAACGCGCAAGTGTGATCTTCACTCGAGTGTTTAAATATCTCATTATTCTCGTTTGATACTTTATAAATTTCAATTTATAAATGAAATTCCACATGCGAAACGTCACAGATATGTAAATAGGCTTGTATTGCCATAGATTATAGTAATGCGCGCCTTCAAGCAAAAAGGAGACTTTTTTTTGCTTGAAGGCTTTTTTTAAAGTGAGAAGTCTATAATAAGGATATTATTATACAATTCTTTGACGTTTCTTAGACAAATAGAGGAGATTAACACTCAGTTGCAGAAAACCTTTCCTGTTTGCTTTAACTAATGAGCCTTTAAGGCTTAGTGGTTTTAAATTTAAAAGACATTGCACAGACTAGTGAGATGAAAATTTATTTTAACAAATTTTATGTTGTTATAATTGTAATTTAATTATAATATTTATTTTATTTTAGCATTATGATAGTCGTTTTATGTAAACACGCTATAAATTTGACTTAAGTTATATATATATAATATAAGTTATATATATAGTTAAGAACTGAACAAAGTGAGTGTTTGTGCTATATCCTTGTGACTTTCTTTAAATTTGAAAAACCAGCCGCGTTGAAAAAGTTTTCATTAGTGCTTTAATCGCAAAGAAAACGTGCATTTTTTAATAATTCTCTCAAACATGCTTGGAAATTTGAGCAGTATTTTGACAAGATTCTTTGAGATAAATTAAACTTGCTGCACCGGTCGAGCAGCGGCAGGCAATACTTGTATTAAAATCTATTTCTGTCGTGTTTAGCAGCAAAAAAAAATACATTGTAAAATCATATTTGTCGTGTAATTTAAAAATGGAACAATCTTCTACTCTTATATACCAACTTACAACTGGCTTGCGTATAGAAATATTAAATTTCTACGCATTATTTGAGAAAAGCAGTATACGTGTCTTGACCGCAACTGGGCTTTGATGGGTTATGTGTTCATTCACACCTTCGTCCATCAATGCTTCTGTTGCCGGTGCAGTATGTACTATAAATACGTGGGCTTGTCTACTAATTTATATCTTTTTGGGTAATTAATAATTGTTTCATGCAATCGATAATTTTTCTTCTAAATTAAGTGAAATAATTACCGTTTTAAATCAAGAATCTCCTATATTTGTACAGCTACAGTCTTAAAGTTGAAGTCTTTACAGTCAAAAAAATGTATCTAAAATGAAATCTTCTTGCATGGTTTTTAGCAAAGGATAGGAGCTCACCTGATGGTAAGTAATACCGCCCGTGGACACTCACAATGCCAGAGGCCTCACAAGTGCGTTGCCGGCCCTTAAGATGGCGATACGCTCTTTTTTTGAAGGTGGGTAATACCTCTATTGGTAGCGGACACATTATGCGGTACTATATCAATAGCGCTTGATATATTAATAAAATATTATATTGATGAATCTGACAATTTATCAGTTTTTTAATTTATTTATAACAAACAAATTCCTCTACACTATATAGTAAACCAAACAGTCTTCCAAAAAATCCGCGACACTCATGCATCACGTTGCTAAAAAAGTAGAAATCCAATTGCATTTTCAATTGCATTTCGGTTGGGAGCTGTAACTAGAAATCTGAAATTTGATAGCGTAGGCCTCGCAGACGTGTTTGAATGTACGTCAATCACACTGACTGATTGCACAGTGATTAATAGCTGGTGTTATAATATAACAATGTGAACTTTTTCCATACTATTAAATCAACAATTGAAAAAAAAAATCAGTAGCTTTGTTATTGAAAATAAGAGAGTATTTAAAGAAAAACACTTTGTTAACGGATTAAGTTATGTATTTTACAAAATTTAAATATATTACATTATTTTAAATTTTTTAGTGACAGTTCTAATTGCTTGGGAGTTTGTAAAAACGAATACAATTTCCAATTAGGAGTGGTTTATTTTCTGGTGCCAGGTTGGTCGCACACTCAAATTAGTTCTGTTAGCGTATTATACTGGTGAAGTCACCATTTGTTTTAAAATCGTTAAATTTTTTTGTACAAAAAAGGCTTCAAGAATATAGTGACCGGATAAAAGCTAAGTGAGAGAGGTTTATGTGTTATTGTTGGAGTAGATATGATAAAACCGGAAGGATTTTTACAAAACTGCCGGCTCCATTTTCCCGGTCGGAAAAAATTTAAAATAATCTAATATATTAAAATTTTGTAAAATACAATTATTTAAATGAATAATAGTTTTTTTTAATAAAAGACAATATTAAGGGAGTATTTCTTTGGACAAAAACAAAGAATTATCGTAAAATCCCAGGTTCACACTCTAAAGCAATCTCATCCTTTACTCTCCTTATCCCATAAAAGGTATTTCAGTTTCAATGAGATAATTTCCTTTCATGTACCGTGATATATTGCTCATATCAAAAGGGCATCTTTTCAAAGAAGCGGTATACAATGAAGAAAATGACATCTAACTGCGTACCAAATAACGCTTAACTATATAAATACCCATATCGCTGCAAATCCCTATTAAGCTTCAGTAGTTGTTTCAAAGAAGTAGTATAATGAGTATTTGATATTGACTTTGCTGACTTTTGTAGACTGAATTGTTTCATTGAATGTGCTAATCTCAACTATGGTATGTTGTAAAATTCTTGCATTGATAGTGCAATGTGAGTAATGCGGCATTATTTCGATAATGCCGACTCAACTCACAATAAATACGGAGCGTAGAAATGAAAAATATTATAATACAGAGAAAATTGAATTTTCACAAATAAGTTGGATTTTAAAAAGTTTTAGCTAACAATTTTATTAGTCACAAAAAAGCTTTTCTCATTACACCCGTACAGATATTACAACGGCAAACATATACCTATTCTCGAATGTGAATTGCGCCGACATTTACAAATTGCCAGGCGTCAGTTGCGATTGTCGGATTTCCTTGACCCCTCGGCCCAAAACACTCGGTGTAATTAGTGAAGAATACCGTTGTAATTATAAGTTATGTGTGAGAGCATCTCATTTGTCTAAAGCCCTTTAAACACATTGAGCGTCCGATGTAACAGGGATAGTTATTACGTCTTGATACGGGTTCAAATTATTAATTCAACGTAATATACCGTAATGGCATGGTTGTATGTTAATCCTTTAAATTCATCTCAGAATTGAAATTAAATATTTTGTAACGGTACCAAATTCAATTTATTTTTTACTATGATTTATGTCGACAAATATAACGACGTAAATCACGTGTGATTAGTTACAAAGTGTTTTCTTTAAATGTGTGAGTCACGTTAATAAAAGATTGTTTAAGAAAAAGAAAGAAACTAATGAAGTCCATTATGATCTGTTGAATTGTATCTATCTGTTTTCCTGTACTTCACTAACACAACACAAACACTATATCATCACATCCTGTAAGGCTCACACGTCAGCTCAAAGAATAGGATGGAATGGAAATTGAGGAACCACGCTGTCACCTTTACAACGGTCAGGTTGTAAAAAAAACTTTTTTCCCTTTTTTTTTTTAAAACAGAAAAAAAAACTCCCCTTTAATTTTTTGGGGAGAGGAATTTTTTAAAAAATTTTTTTGGATATCAAATTTTAGTGCACGGCTCAATATTGCAATCCTGATTATTAGTTTACTACAATAAATGTTTTATTTTAACCCCCTTTTAAAACTCGTGTTCGAAGGTCTACGCAGATGCATAACAAAACAACAATAATAATACAATGAATATATTTACTTAAGGTATTTGCTGAAACTAAGATTTACACTGGAGATGAAGGAGATTTATTTAGTTTCTATATAGATATAAAGAATGAAAACATATAGTACGAGTCGTTAAACATACACAGAATTTTATCTAAACGAGTTAAGATCCCATATATTTCCATGTTCAGGCGGCGCGCCAACTAATGAGACACAATTTGACTTGATCTATATTTCAGCGCTACTTGGCTAATGCTAGCAAATGAATACGTTTAAATTTTTTAAGATATTTTAAAATGAGGAATAATGGCTTTGCGAGTGTACATGGGCGCCGGTGTCACTTAACATCAGGTGAGCCTCCAGCCGTTTGCCCCCTGTTCTATAAAAAAAAGAAATACCAAAAAGGCCTTTCCGCCAATTTTGGACTACCAAGACATCCTAGCGAAACTGACTCAACATTATTCATAAATTTAACTTTATTAATTAATAATGAAACAATTAATGTTATTAAGTTACACGTGAAACTATACCAGAGCTCCGTGTTTGTATTTGTAATTAACTTGTAGTAACCAAAATGCAATGGCGGTCGCTCTGAGTTATAATATATACTAAAGTTCAAGAGCTCACCCTAGACTGACCACTCTAAAATACTCGTATAAACTCCTCTATAGGAAATACCTTAGCTATTAACACAAGTTATACGCCTTACGTGTGCGGTGTGACTATTACTTCACTGAATCGACATTCGTATTTCCCATTCATATCAACTAAGTCATTAGTTAAGAAAATACGGCCTGAATAATTTAGCACTGCAGTAACGTTGCATTTTGTATGAAAGTTACTGTTGCATCTGTTAATATTCAAATTATATAAATTTATTTATTTATTTATTAAGATTACACCACATACAGTTAGTTTACATATAAATATAAACAGGAAAGCAAAGAGCATGAGTATAGTCAACCGACCAAAACTGTGATATAAAAACAATTAGAAATAGCCAAAATTATGAAACTACCATAATATATGCTCCTTTAGTTTTTTATTTACAATCGGGTCTATTTTAATTAATATTTTTTAAAATAATTAATTATGAAAAAACCTATTTCAATATTTGAATGTAATGCTTTAAGAATATTGTGTGAATATTAAGAAGAATTGTGAGTATTAGTTATGAGCTGTTTCTTTAATTAAAAAAATACATTTTAAAAACTATTTTCTGTTTTCATATACGTTAATAAAAGTTCTATGTACATACGTAGCACTATACCCAATAAACTTAAGCATAATTTTGATGCCAGGTACTCTTAAAACTATACTTCCTCAAGATTTATAAAAATCAAATGTTGTTATTACACAATTTATTGTTAACTTACTGTACTTGAAAGATAACTGAAAATGTTAAAAATAATGCACTTGAATATTCTATTTATTTGTATAAGGAGTATGTGGAGGAGTGTGTTTATAAAACGAGCTCGGCCAGTAATAAATTATTTCTCAACAAATGAGAGACTGACATGAGAGAAAAAAGTTTTTGAACTTTAAAATATATTTTTTTATAGCTGGGTATTCTCTAAAATGTCAGTCCAACAAAAATTTTTCAGTCAAACTGCTCAATTTATGTTATAACAAAATTTAGAAACGTAGAACGAGCGGAGATGATAATGCTAAGATATATATATATATATATATATAATACTAGCTGATCCGGCAAACGTTGTTTTGCCATATATCTGTTTTCAATTTTCAATTAATAAAAAAAAAATAAGGGTGGATCGTAGAAGGGTGAAAATTTAGTATTGTATGTATTTTTGTATGTTGTATCATAAAAAAATAGACACTAATTTTTTTTACAAATTAATAAAATATAGGGGTGGACTACCCTTAATATTTAGGAGGATGAAAAATAGATGTTGGCCGATTCTCAGACCTACTCAATACGCTCACAAAGTTTCATGAGAATCGGTCAAGCCGTTTCGGCGGAGTTGTTTCGCAAGTTCGAACCCCGTGACACGAGAATTTTATATAATATTGTGAATCTAACCCATTCCCAGATCCCCTTGAACACACACAAAAAATTTCATCAAAATCGGTCCAGTCGTTTGAGAGAAGTTCAGTGACATACACACTCACAGAAGAATTATATATATAAAGATATTCAAATATAACTCATGTAGAGTAGCAAAATAAGACAAGTATGCCCTATAGGAATATAACCGTTAGTTAGATAAATATTTAGATTTAGTTCGTTATCTGTTTTTCGCTTTTCATGAATTAAAAAGCTTATTTTAGTATTGGTCTGGGAATTTAAAGCGCGATCTCATACCTGGAGCAGAACTTCTATAACATATAGAGCTAATATTCTGAAGTATCTGTACACCATTCCTCAAATGGAAACAAATACACTTCCGAATAATTCAAATCGTCAAATTCACGAGATTCCCCAACGAGATATCTAAATGGTTAGACAATGTGTTAACCCACAACTTTGATATATAAACTAAGCTTAATGCAAAATAGGGCTTAAACTCGTAAATATACAGTTACAAGCAAAACACGCCACCATAGAATGCCATTTCTAACCCTTGCTTACTTAAATAGCATTGCGCGCTGGAAGTTTCAACCTTAAGTCAACGGAATACGTTCTACAAGTACGCAATATAGATTTGTTTAGACTTAACGATAACTTAACCTGCGTAGGCGATTGCGGTCTAAAAGACCGATTTGCTATTTCACTATTTCTAATAGCTGCTAGTACACTTCAATTTGAATATCTGGTTTCAATATCGGACGTGGTCTGAACTTATTGATTGCTGGATCGTGTTTTAGAGATTGTTTAATACCTTAGATATTAATTAAGTCTTCCTCGGATAGAAACGACTGTTCTATAGTCCCAAATATGCTTATGAAGCCAATTTTTCTATAAATAAAAAATCTATCATAGTTATGTTTATTAATATTTAATAAATGTGTTATACGTCCGTATACCATGCATTCTTGCATTTAAAAATTGTAATTATCGGTGACAGGAAAATATTTATGAATAATACAGTACCAAGATTCATATATCCCTAAAATGAAAGACATTGGAGTTATCTCTGCACATGACTATTGTCCACACTACTTTGCAATTTACTAAATAGTCACCCAAAAAGGATTTTTCATGCATATTGACGACGCGACGTCTGTCGCTACATGTCTAACAGATCTTATGAATTCGAAAATGAAAAAACCCTTTAACACAACAACTACAAGACTCTATGAAACTTTATAAAGATACATATATTATATCGGAATAACATATGGTTAGAATAAGAATATAGGATATATTCATGCCTATATACCATCCCCAGATATCATCCCTATTCACCTCCTTAATGAATAAAGAAAGTTATATAATTAATTGATAGGGTTACTTTGCGGAAGTCCATTGTTCAAAATCCCAATAGACGAGGGGGGGTGTGGAAAGCAGTACTCCGCGAAAAACCCACAACCACTCGACGTGCGTTTCGCTGCGACACCGGAGCATCATCAGGAGATGTTGCCTCTACGAACAGCGTTCGATGAGAACGAACGCTCGGTGTCGGAGCGAAACGTACGTCGAGTGGTTGTGGGTTTTTCGCGGAGTACTGCTTTCATACTGGTCTATTGGGATTTTGATAGTATATAATTTATTCGCACACTACTTTAGAAGGGTAAAAATAAACAACGGCTTCTGGCGCATGTCAGACAAAACATGCAGGCGAACCTATGTACCGGGGACAATATCATATTACTGTAACGAGTTGCTTATATGTGACCTGATTTGTTACGGTTTCATAGTGAATGTAAAACTTACTGCATGCTTACACGCGATAGTTGGATTGTATCTATACAAGATATCGTGTTTGAAATACCTTCTATGTCTGCCCTGAATAGGTACGTATAGAGTTCTATATAGAACATTGAAGAAATGTGTCTAAGATATTTATTTTATATGTGTACCACACATTATTGAGAAAAAATTGGTAGCTTAATGTTTATTTTTATGTAATTATATGTGTGATTCTCCTCATAGACATGGATATAATTGTGAGGAAGCAGTCTTGTCGTCGTTAAATAAAAAATTTAAGACTTAAGCAACAAAATTCATCACTGCAGGAAGAATGAATTCATTCTTTTCATGAATCAGGTCTATAAATTGTAGTGTTTTCATATGTACTATAAAAACAATTAATATGTGACAGAGTTAAAGTAATCAAATACAAGGAAAATCAGGATCCACATGATGAAAACACAAAGACCTTATTTATCTTTTCTTAGTAAGTAGTATTAAGTATACTTCTTGCTATGATAATGATAGAGAATCGACAATATAAAGGGACAGGAAATAGCAATCTTTTAGCTCACTTTATTACATGTTTGCTGAGTAAATGTGCCGTGAACATAGTCCGTACAAATATTGTACAAAAAGGAGTCTTATTTTTATAATTGCTGGAAATCGTTTGTTTATTAATGAGAGATTCATAAAATACACACATTGTATATAAATATACACATACACAAATAAAAATCAATTAAACGAATTTAATTACTCAACAAGAAACGTTTCTATTTTATCAGATTACCTTGGTCACTTTGATAAGATTTATTTTTATGACTTCTATCATATATATTATTTTTAAAAAAATAGTGGTAAATTCCGTTAAGAATTTTTTCCCTTAAGAAAATTTCACAATCAAACTTAGTCTGTGAGAATTAAACATTCATAATCAACAAATCTGTTAACAGAACGAGATTTAAAACTTTAATCTTTCTTTATTAAAGCAAGTTTATTGTTAATTAAAATTTAAGGTTCATAAAAGTGTGCTGTTGCAAAAATTTTGTTTCTCTTTGAAATGAGTCAGAATTTTTCTTACCAGTTTGTTGGGCTAAGTTTTAATAGCTTTATTTAGACGTTTTAGTGCTTTTGTGTTAATAAAGGCTTACTTATATTTTCATTAAAATTGCTTTAGTTTTATGAAACCTCTTTATCTACTAGACGTCTGGCTTTTTACACAATTTTTGCCACTTCCAAGTATGCCACGGTAAGAACATCCGAAACATTACTACGTACCTTCAAGCGAAGCTTTTAATGGCCGTCTTTAAATTTCTGGTGCTGCAAGCGTCAGTGGTTAGTAACTCTATTGACCCCTTCTCAAATTCTAGAATTGATTTAAATGTATACATACTTGGAATGGATACTATTTCTTTTGATGGAGTCACGGATACTGTCTAAATATTTTTACTAAATCTTTTCTTAATATTTATTTTTATATATGTACAAATAAATACATTAGATTTCTAGAAGGTTACTTCAATTCATCACTTACAGCTTGATTCATTTGAGTTACGTTTTTCAGAGTAGTTTACCAATTAATCAGCGAAACTTCGGAGCGGGGTCACTTGAAAATAATGATTGCTAGAGTAAAAATATTTGCAGCTTAACTACTGCTTTTGTTATGAAAAACTTACACTGAACATTATTATTAGTGTGTCATTGAATATATTTGTTTAAATCCATTTTTTTTTGGGATCCATACAGATGAAAAACATTATAAAATAAACATTTTAGGGAACTCCAATGCAACAAACGTGATCTTTTTGCGAAAGTAATGGTACGGTCCTCTGTTTGGTTCTTGCCAGGTTTTATGTACCCATTTCAAAATTCTTACGATAAATCAACATCTTAAGCAGTCAAATATTAATATTGTAATTAAACTTTCACCTTGAGTCTAACCATTCAAAAGAACAATTAAGCTTGTAATGATTTTATACCAAAAATTGACATCAAGTGTTAATTTTATTCGTATTCGTTGAATAAAACAGGAGTGAGCGAAATTAAATTCAAACTTAGATCTTATCAAGTTAAAAGATAATACAATAAAACTTTAGCGTTCATTACCATTCCGAAATCCACAGAATAGTGTCTGCAGTTCACAAGCGTGAGAACTGCTTTACAGACTGATTCATTCATCGTAAAGCAAAGAAGAAAAAATAAACTAAATTTTTGTCTCTTAAATGGCTGATAGTCCAGAGCTCACTCCGGGGGCACGCTGAAAACCGGCGCTTCGTCATCAAGAAATTGTTGGCGGAGCATATGCTGAGCGTGTTTCCCTTCCACGCGTATAGTTTGTATTTAGCATTAAGTATTGTACAGTTTGGGATGTGGAATAAATGTTTGTTTGTTTGTTTGTTTGTAAATTTAATAAATATTTCATGTTAATTATACTTTGGTTATAGCTTAAGTGGTAGGTAGCATTAAGTGTTAATATAGACTTAGACAACTATACATAATTTATTTGTATACGTTTTAATATACGTTTTTGGCTTATTGTGATAAAAACTTGATTTTTATATCAATGTATAACAATATATAACAGATAGCAAAATGAACTTATTTTTTATTTTAAGAAATTAAAATGATTGGAAATAAATTTAAAGACCTAAGCACCTATAGGTCCTACTGAATTTATGATTATTGTTCTATGTTGATCTATTCAAAGAAGAAAAAATATTTCTTCATACGTACCTGACAAGTTATTATATTATATAGTTGCTAAATAGAACAAATAGAATAGATTTTTTATATATTTACTTAACCTTATCTATATACTGTATAGTGCACTCGTATATAGTATAACACAAAGCAGCGTTTTGAAGTGTTCAAACTCTTAAATCTAGCCTGCATCCCATAAACATTCATTAAACAAATTAAATTCAAGCCAGCCGCTTTCCACCTACTTATTAAATTCAAATCCTCAGTTAACAGTTATAATTTAACTGAGCGACTGAATTACTTGCTAAAAACGGTAATAAATGTTAGGTCAATGTGCATTTTCAAAATATCAGATCACTAAATTTATTAATTATACGTTCTATGTTCATTTTTAAAAGCTATGTATATCAATCCCTTCTAGATCCTTAGAAAATGTGAAAGTAGCTATTAGCTACATAACGGACACAAATTATCACCTTCACCTTGTTTTGAGTCACAAGCCCATCGTAGTCAAATGTTATTTATATAGATTTAATTTTTATAATAATATAGACATATTATTTCTATATTATTCTATATACATGCAGTGTCTGCCCAGAGGTTTGTTGGGGAATAATAAATTATATGTGCAATCATTTATGACAAAATTTAATCATCGTTCTTTACAAAATTTTCGCCAAGTATACGAGTGAGAGAGATATTTGGACTTCTATTATTCAATAATAAAATTTTTATTACTCGCGATATTAATACATTATTTTATTTAACCATAAGATACGCATTTAATTTTGACAATTAAAACGAATTGACTTCTTATAGAATTTGAATAGTTCATAATGTAATGTATTGTTATTTCCTGACGTCGCGTCGTTGAAAAGCTTCATATTAAGTTTTCGTTCCAAAAATCTGCCTGTATTTTTTTACTAATTTATATTTTTATTTTAATATATTTTGTTAATATAATACTTAAATTGTGATCAAACTATAACTAGTGTATATCAATACATAATACTTTTTACCATATAACTTGAAACTAGTTTCAACCCTGAAAGTTATCGCGACGCAAACAATATGTAAGAAATGTTATTACTAACTATATAGCAAATCCTTCATATCCTTCATAGCAAAATTCAGACATTATTAAACATTTAAAAGGTACAAAAATAAAACGCAAATATCCGCGATACTCGTGGCAAGTCACGTAGTATTGAACTGCGCTTTTCAATTCGATATTATAGAAAATTTTCTATTGAACGCTTAACTTGAGCTTTTGTAAGTAATGGCTTAGAAAATGTATGCTACTTTCGTTTTATTGTTATGGTAACGTTTACAGAGTGTACACTTTACGAGCCGTTTTCCATTTTATCATAGACTAAATCGATATTCCTATGCGCAGTATCAGGATTATGTTTGGCAACATCACCTCATAATATGGTTCAAACGTATTCAAATAAAACAAATATACAACAGTTATGGTTTTATTTTCGTTATCAATTTATTAAATGAACAACTGACAAAGTTAGACGGGCATAAATTCGAAACCAAAAATAGATGAATTAACTTTACGTCCGGAATAGCTTTGTATTTTAATTAAACGATGTGAAGACTTGAACAGGTCTTAATACCGCCTACATGAGTTTGGAACTTTTTCATTTCAACTTGATAATTAGCGCTTCTGCTTAAGACAGGATATAGGATTATTACCAAATCTATTTTTCGTATAGGACTTTATATTATTAATAATAAATATATTCAAATATTTGTATTATAACATTAAGACAATAAAATTTTTAGTTATTACAGTAGGGTGGCAAAGTATAACGAAACTCGAAACCTTCGAATGCGATTTTGTAAACGAAATAACGTGGCGTGATGTCAACGCGTTGTTGTACATTATCATTTAAAAATAATTCAAAAAATTATCTTTTTAATTTACATGCATAATATTTTATATAACTTACGCCATTAGTTTCTAATATTATTTATACCGACATTTTTGTTGCGTTGTACATATCATGGTCAATCTGGAATGTCTGGTCAAAACTATTAGTCAAAATTATTAGAACATTAGAAATTTTATATTATTTTATGTGTGTGTAATTTAGTCAAATACAATGTTATAATCATAACATAAACTTCGTACCGGTAAACTGCTACTTGGTGAAAGGAATTACTCGTTATAGCCTTGGAGACTGAAAATAGACCTTTAGATGACAGTAAATCTAAATTTAAGTAAGTTTAGACTAGGTAATTCCTAAAAGCATTCCTCCCTTTGTGGCTTAGCGCACTCTTGAATCTAGAGTAAAACCAACCACTTTAGGACAAGATACAACCTGAATTTAAGAATGGTAAATTGTTTACTATAACATAAATACTTGATCTATATCATGAACTACAGTAGTAAATGATACTAGAAAAAATAACTTTATACCAATAAATAAACTTATAAAATGAAAATGTTTTGTAAGTTCACTTTACCAATAGGGATCATTAGGCTTTTATTTGACAATTCATCTGTTAATAAAGCAAACGCGGCGCAGAAATGTGTCTGCCCAAATAACAAAGGAACCTTTTTTAATATGTGCCTAGAAGTTGATTAGACATTGAGCGTTTGAAGAAATAAAAAGGTTAACAAATTTCAGTAAAAGGCAGCCTTTGGCCCATTTTACTGTAATGAAGTATTCATCACGTTGCGAGCGTATTAACATTTGGTCTAATTTAAAAGCTTTTTTTACTTTTCAAAGGCCTCAAGTGAAAGGAAAAGCATTTGAATTTATGTTTTATTTTTTCATTAATAATTTTTGAACGCGTCAAGGCGATCAATCTGTCGCTTAGTGGTGAATGCAAGCACAAAAAATATACAGTGGTATACTTTTAAACTAGTATTTATAATTAAACCATTAAATCTACACAAAAGAACAAGACATCAAAAAGATATATTTTTTAACTAAATTAACTTAACAATTAATTATCTTTATACAGTATTACATAAATTATTTCAGCTAAAATTATTCAGCAGCTTCTTTATTCTATCAAATTTTCGAATCTTGTTTATAACTCTATAGGCAAACATTCGACTCTACAATCCCCAAATCGACTCAACAATCGTTCATGGGTCACAAGTTTACCCCCAGGGACCGAATTCCGTGCGTCTGATCGTAATTAATTAATCTGTTGTACTAACTTCATACTAACCCAGCACCAGACATCAATATTTATACATTGATATATCTTAGCTTTAGTTTATTGTACATATGAAATAAAATTATTTACGTCTGAGTTCATGATACAAAATTTATCAACACCTAAAGCTGGAGAATCTCGGGACTAATTAATGAACAAAACTGTTAAAATTACATTTGTCGAGCAAGTTTATTAATAATTTTGCTAAAATGGGGAAAACATATTATTTTTTAACTTTCAAGAGGTATCTTAATTAGCCTAGGTTAAATCTAAAAAATAAGATTACCTATCAATACTTTTAAGTTGGACACATTGAGTTAGATGCAGATAAAAACTAAAATCATAATAAGATAACGAAAGTTGTAAAACTTTTTTTTAATTATTATTTTTGTTGTTGTTTGTTGAAAGTTTCTTAGTATGGAATGTACATTCCATTGCTCAGTAATAAAACACAAAGCCAAATTATTTAGGCACTCGCCTTTTTCGGAGAACAATTTCTATAATTAAGGTGAAGGGCTGATACTCGTTTCATTCCTTTGGCAAACTGACCTGTTAATTACTAAAAGGATAGCCTGGGGATGTTACCTAAAGGGTCTCGAAGCCTGTTTGGGCGTTCAGAATTAGATTCTCGTAATTGTAATCACCTTGGGTGACTTGCGTCTCGTTAATAACCCTATAAAGAATTGATAATTTTGGTTTAATGTAGCTCCAAGACATCTTTTTACTCATCATAGATGTGACCGACACGTCATGTACAAGTATACCTGTGTACTTTTAATATAGAAAATTTACCATAAGCTCAAACTTAAACATTATATGTCCCTATGACATCCTCAGGATGTTGCCTCTACGAACAGCGTTTATTGAGGATGTTCCGGTATCAGGGCGTAACGTGCGTCGATTGTTTGAGGGTGTTTTCACGGAGAATTTGAATTGTATCTGTAGACTTCAACAAAGTAGACCCGATTCTATTAATTATGTTTTTGTTGATTTATTCCAATCTGTACTGTTTTTACACGCTTATTTTATAAATTGTTAATACTCAAAGCACCTATAAATATAACGAAGTGCCAACACCAGGGGAGTCCAACTCATTTCGCGCTAAAACTAATGCCATTAAACTTCATAAATAGTAGTATCGATAAAAGATAAACGGGAAACTGTAAAACATGCAACAAAGGAACTCTCGCAATAAATACGTTAGCAAGAGATATTTATTGCAGGAGAGGAGGCACAGACTACGTGATGCAGTATTACAAAAAAAAATTGTATAAATATTAAATTAATTAAATACTTTCAACGCGGATAGTTCTTGGTTTTTCATTATTAAAACATACTAGCTAATCCGGCAAACGTTATTTTGCCATACATGTGATTTCTAGCAATCATTTTTTTAGTTCAATAAAAATAATAATCAGCTTTAAGTGCGCGGAGAAGCGTTTTGAACAGTAAAATATACTTTATTTAGGTTAATAAATTAATCTTTATATGACACGTTTGTCGGTTTACCGTAGCAGTGCCATCTATTGATCACTTACTCAATTCAGTCGAAAAGTATCGAAATCTGTTAGAATCTTTTGGAGTTAACAGATAATTGTAACTGTCAATTAACTATACACAAATAATATGCATAAGATAATCCTATCTCTAAGTTGAACCAGTACTTGCTCACAGTGTGCCAATTTAATTTAAAATCGGATAAGTAGTTTAGGGAGTCCATAGCGGACAAACATCGTGACAGGAGATTTGTATATATTAAGATGTATATATATCATACGTGTTGGAGCTTTCGTAGGTTTTTATTCTTCCAAAATGGATTTGATATAGAAATGTCAAGGAATATTTTCGTTATGGCAAAAATAAAATTCTACGAACTTCAATAGTAATTTAAACGAGTATACAATTTTCATTGTGATGCATTTACTATTAGAATCTATCCTGTATATGTTTATTGGCGGAAGTGCATCAACTTATATTGAGATACATATTTGATAGTGGCATATTAATAGCTCACATGAAGGCACTAAAATCGAGTTATTTCATACTACCTCCGAGTCGCGGTTTTGTTCTCGTTATATTTCAAGTATTTTATGCATTTGTTTCTCCACTTCTGATTGTTTGCAGATGAAACACCAACGTTAAACTGAGTGGAGTTTTTAACCGACTTTAAAAAACGAAACGGTCTTTGTTTCTGAAAAGGAGGATCTATTGGTGGAATCTTGCTAAAACAAAAAAAAAATCGTAATCGATTTTACAAGAATCACAAATTAATCACACTGGCAATTTCTGTAAAAAAATTCTGAAAATGAAAGCTATTTTAATTTAAAGAAACACTTACAAACTAACATTTCACTGTTCGGAGGTCAGTATATCATGACACATAGGCATCCTTCAGCTGCCTCTTACTTTTCTCATCCAAGACCAATTTTCTTTTCAGTCTTCCATCAACCTTTTTTCTGTCTTCTTTATATAATGGGGGGGGGGAGTGCAAAAAAGCTTGCGTGTAATTACGTGTGGCAACTGCCGCATCACATAGTCATCACTTTAGTGATTGTCTTGCCGGCCCTGAAGGGAGAGTATTATTATTAGTTTGGTTCTCTTTCTTTTAGCTGCACACATTCGAAGGGTTGTTTGCGTTGTTTTGCTTCTCTTGATATATGACGTCAATTTTAGTCTCAGTAACCTAATGCCTCCTTAAATATACCGTATTGGAGCAGCTTCATTCAACAATTTATTTTTATACCTAAAATACATCTCTCCATTCCTCTTAACCCTTTTCATGGCATTTATCGATTTCATCTTTCACTTGTTATTGTATCTGAATGCCCCGAATTAATATAACAATTTTCCCGAGAAACAAATCCAGCAGATTTACCAAACTTTCGTAGCCGATTTGCGCCAGCTTGACTTCCAGTCAACAATTTTTTTCGTTTATAAATTTGAATAAATCAAACATCACGGTTCGCAGGTTATTAATCAGTCCAGAAATAATTCAATTAAACTTCAAGCAACTTTCCTGGAAATCATATAGGGACTTTTAATTCAAATTATCGAAAAGCTCCATTCAGTTAATGTTTTTATACAATTATATAGCTGAATTATTCATGGAAGGATATATTTTCACGTCGAAGCTTAACTTTAAACTTTTATTTTAAACACAAATAGAAATACCACAGGCAACCATTTCGCTATAATAACTGAGGATCATAGGTTTTATTCCTGGTCAAAATATATTTGATGAGCAAATTTGTTAGTTTTCATACATTATATGTATATGTATTTAGTATTAGCTTACAAAACACAAGACAAAAATAGCATACCATGGGGCTAACCGTGTGTGAAATGTGACCCAAGATTATTATTTTATTAATGTTAACCGTTTTATATGTTAAGCTAATAAAAACAGAAACATCGCAAGAAAAATCCGTATACATTATGCATACAATATTATGTCATATCACATTCCGGTGTCTTCGAGCTACGCAAAGTATGAAAAGGTTACGAATAATCGATTTCATTCGTATTCGATGCATAATTCGGTATGCGATTATATGAGTTTCGTGGAATGTGAATCGATTTATCGGATTATTCGGTTCTCAACTCGCTCCTACTTCACGCATGTTCTGAATTTAAAATAATGTGCTTGTGTTTCGTATTTTCATAAATTTCAAAAGCTTTCGTTAAATATCCGCTTGGTTTTAAAGAAATTAGAACAACAACTTCACAACAACTTCTTCATGTAACGCAACCTTTATGAGTTTGTATAATTATAAATCTATGTAAAATAAAGAATTAATTATAGAATGTTAGGTTAATTTTTTAAAACTAAAACCACAAAAGTTACTTTAGTAAAAAGGTTCTCGTTCTTTTACAGCAATAATTTGATTTTTTATAGCATTTGTTCGAATGATTAAATCCCATTTTTTTTTTCATTTTATATATTATATCGGTCTCAACTCGATTTATATTTAGCATTTACCTACTGCAACTAATCGAAAGGTATCTAAAACTCAAATTAGGATTTGGTTTGGAGCAAACAATTTTTTTGCAACTTAAAAGTTTTCTTCCTGCGCAAACTGCGGTGATACCATTGACATCCTATTGCATGTTTGGATCTGTGAAGTGGATAGCTAAATTGTAAGCAAATTTAGGGTGAATGCACACGAATATGGAAGTAGGTGAAACGGTATGGATCGTTTTAATTGGAAGCTTCATAATATGTGAGATTGCATAATTTTAGTTCCCTCTTTCAAATTCGCTCTCGACATTCGTGGGTAGGTTTTTTCAATTCACGCAAATACTGTTTTAGAAACAAGTTCAAAAAAATTCATGTTTTACTTTTTATGTCGTTTACGTCACCTTTTAAATGGTATATTGCATTCATAAGCAGTTTTATAATATTTAAAATAATTGTATTATCACATTAGTTTATGTACAGTTACTGCCATACCATTGATTATATATTAAAACGTTGGGGTCAAATTTTCTTATTTCAAACTAAATTAATATGTGTTGTTGTGTAATAGCCCAATATTTTGCTTGAAGGAATTTCCGAAAGATACAGATTTATCAGATGCAGAAAATTCTCTGAAAATAATAATCTTCACCGACTGGCCAAGAGTTGACCGTACTCTATTGAGTAGTGCAACAACGAGATGTTTGGTATTTTTTTTTAATATTACTATTTATAAAATAAGATTATATGTTTAGTAGACAATAAACTAGTTAAACCCTAAATTACTTAAAAACCATTTTGTCCAAAAATTATACAAGTGTTCATCTTTAAATACATAATAACCGTAAATCATTAATATAGTATTTTTCATCTAAAATAAAAGAACACTATAGAAGTATTATCGGTTATGTACTAATACAAATCGAAAATTGCCATTTAACAACCGAAAATAGAAAAAAAATTGTCAGTAACAGATTGATATTGGCGTGTATAACGGGATTTTTACGATTGGTATTATTATTTCTATTGACAATTGTAATTGTATCACACGGTTCTAATGATATTTATATTTGTTTAGATAAATAATTTGTATGACGTCATTGATACCAACTGTTTAGCTCATACAAATTGGAAGTCGTATACTCAAAGCATTTTGTACACAATTACTTACTAGACCATTAGAAATTAATGTACGAAACAGACGTAAAAATTTTGGAACAAATCCAATTATATGTAACGTTTATCAACTTAAGACTTACCACTATGATCAATAAAAATTAAATCCGGTTTTAACTTATTTCTACTGCAAAGACACGATGTGTTTGCGTAAAATTGTGAAAATGCAGGAATTCCGGCATTAGTCGCAGCTCAAAAGACTTGTGGAGTCAAAAGCTTGGCAAAATGTAGCTCACACAAAGCGTTAAGTAAACACGGGTTTATAATTGCGCCTGCAGGCATCAAGGTAACGGAATATTTCTAAGACAGAGAGTACAAAAGGAAATTTCACTTACGACATTGATTTTCACCTCATTGTGAAAATTATAAGAAATCAAGTCACGTATTAATGGAGATTTTGTTATGGACTGGAAATAAAACAAAACATTAAAAGTCTAAAGTGAAAGTTTTAAAAATATCTCGATTTACTGCGAAATATATGAATAAAGAAAATATATTTTCGTTTGCGAATAAAATAATTTCGAATGATTCTACTAACAAATCATTTCTATTATTATATAATACATAGTAATAATGAAGTAAGCTTAATAAAAGGACTTGTTAAATAATTTATTGTATATAAGACTTTGTAAATAAATATTGTTTCAATAGCTAAAACAATGACGGACGAATGATTTTTTTGGGATATAATCAGAATTTTAAAAATCAAATTATTATTTTAAAAGTTTAATTCTTTAACTTGAAAAAATTTATTGACAAGTTTTGGATATTACAAACGTTCTGTTACACATCAAATGAATTGGATAGGTCTACCGTCATGTCAAAATAGGTCAAGCTAATCCGTCAACAAATATTCATTAAGCCGTCTATTCGAGACAAGCTCTTGTGAACATTCTGAATTATTCTAAGCATTACAAGAGAATTGTGCTTAAAGAGCTCAAGAAGGAATATAAAAGTTTAATCTTCAAAGAGGCAAAGTAGTATAATTACATCTATATAGTTTTAAAATATAAGCCAACACGAAATGGACAGGAGGCATAATAAATAAATTAAATGATTCCGTCTTAATGCACTCTTATAACTACAGAGCAATATTTCTTGCAAATTGTGTTTACGTATTCAATATAAACAGATGAGCTCAGTAAAACTGCTACAGTTGCACTGATTCATTTTTTCATGGATACCGAATCAGTAATGAAATTTGACGTTCAGCAGTTGTTGTATATAAATAATTTTTGCAGCTTAAGGTATATTGGATAGCATTTATCTGCAAAATAAATAAATGGAATTTATTGCAAATAGTAGAAGACGTATAATATTAAAAAATAAAGACGGCTGTTGTAAGCTTGGTTCACCAAAGATTTTTTCAGTCATTACTTACTACTCAAGAAATCGAATTCACGATTCACTAATATATAGTCCTTAAAATATGACTTTGTTCAAAATATTTTTATTAAGTATCGCTGTATAAAAAAACAAAGCGACAGTGTTCCATACAATAACTAGGAAAAACACGTTTGGTGTAAGCCCTATTAAATGTATATTGTTTATTCTATTTTGTGTATATTTTGTTATAGCAGCAACTTAAATTTCTTTGAAAATTTCAAGCATCAAACTATCAAGTTTCATGGGATACAGCCTGTGTAGACAGAGTGTCAAAAACAACGAAGTCCCAGTAAAGGTTCCCGTTTTTAACCTTAGGTGAGGAACCACAAAAAAGAATGCACAAAGTTTGACTCTCGGAAAGGTAACTGTTGTCTTTAAAAAAATCAGACGCGCTCGGTTTTTACATTTCCGGGAAATACACAAAAGCGGAACTGACTCAACCTGTTCTACGAGTTCGTTATTTAACGCTGAATCTTCACTTACATGAGTGAATAGTTAAATCCGTACTATACGATTTTAAGCTTTATTTCACCTGAATAGGTTGTATGCAAAAGCTTCTACTATTCAGAAGGCTTTATGGGCCAGTGTCCTTTCACTACCTCCTTTTAGCCCCGAGGCTGCAATTATAGTTAGCTCCCGCTTATCTTCAGAGATCGTTAAACTTAGGGAAATGTTCTAAAATGTAAAATTAATTTATAAAATCTATTTGTATTTTGTCAATTTTATACATGTTTCAGCTCTTAAAATCCCAATGTTAATATTTCTAACATGCCTATTAATTGCAATATTATAATTTTATTAAATTTATATTGTAGAACTAGCTGACCCAGCAAACGTTGTTTTGTCATACATGTGATTTCAATTTTCAATAAATAAATAAAAAATAGGGGTTGATCGTAGAGGGGTAAAAATTTAGGGTTGTATGTATTTTTGTATGTTGTATCATAAAAAAATAGAAACTAAAAATTTTGTCTAAAACATAAAATTTAGGGATGGACTACCCCTAACATTTAGGGGGATGAATAAATAATGAATGTTAGCCGATTCTCAGACCTACTCAATACGCTCACAAAGTTTCATGAGAATCGGTTATGCCGTTTCGGAGGAGTATAGGAACGAAAACTGTGCCAAGAGAATTTTATATATAAGATTATTGTATTATATTAAATTTATATTTAGAAACTCAGTTAGTTACCAATAAATAAATAGCAGTATCAATAAAATTTTCTTGAAACGCATATATGCTTAAAAAACAATTACTTTATTTTAAAATTTATTTTTGAATTAATTGTTATGGTCCGAATTCAAAAGTAATTACATTTATCTAAAGAGTTTGGTATTCTTATTATCAATATATACTCATTTTATTGACCAATCTTTAATGATACATTGATTAAAGATTGGTCAATTAAAATAATCCTCTTTAGGCTATAGAATGTCAGGCTACGTCCAAATTAAAGTGGGAATAATCGCATTGAGCAATTAGTATAAACCATCCCATTTCTTCAGTTAAACTTATTGTATGATACTAATACGTTTCAATTACATAATTAATTTACATTACATTTTTTTTGACAAACGTATATGTTAGCACGAAGTGTAAAATCATTTTTACACAAGCTAATCTCAAACAAATTACTTTCCGTTGAGGAGGCGAGAAAATGGTTCAACGGTGCTAGCATTGAAGGTACTGGGTCATCATAAAGGTTATTTAGGTAGCCGGGATAAGAAATTCTAATAACAACAAAACTAATATCTAAGTAAAATAGTATAAAATGTAACATAGTTTCCAACGATATTTATTTATAGACCGGGAACTAATTTAATTTTGATAATTTGTCATTCGATGGAAACTAAGCCCGAACTCACAGGCAAATTTTACAGGGGGCATCATTTGTATCGATTGTTTGCTGTTTATTGCCAGTTGACGGTGCTTAACGGAACGGTGAATTTATGATCGATTCGTTAATATATGTCTAATTTTATAATTGAGAATGAACATGTATGACATATTTATAAAAAGCACAATGCATAGCCTATGAAAAAACGTGGGAATTTGAAAAAGCACAGCTCACAATTCGCCGCCAAAGCACAAATGTTTTTTTTTTTGGATTTCACACCTCTCCAACTTCGAGCCACGAGTTCATCATACATTTGGTCAACTGTATATCAATTATAGTATATGCTAATGTCAATTTTAAATCAATTTTAAAGATTTACCTTGACATGTAACATACATACGTATGTTATAGTGATACTTATCACAAAAAAACATTCCACTGTGGATAATTAAAGTTTATGTTAAAAAAAGCCAACTCTACTCGTACACGACCCCAAATATTAATATAACCGGACGTTTTCGTCTTTACAAATTGTAAGGCCCGCTTAGACGGTTTTGTTGAGGTATTTTCCTTCTAATTCATAAACGTACGAATATTTTGAGAGTATGAATTATGTGGTATTCATAAAGCCGGCTCATTTTTTAACTTGCGTTTAACCTTTGATGTAAATCTCTTTGCAAGGATTTAATGTAAATTTATCTACGCGTAAATCGATGTTCTTTTTGTGACTTTCTGTAATATTATTTAATATTTATTCTATGTTTCTATTAAGTCGTTTCACAATATTGGGTATAAATGATAAATCATAAGTCTGAACTTATTTATCTACTTATAGCCCATAATGACATAAGTCATATAGAAAAGGTAAACAATTTATAAGCCTGATGATTATTTGAGCCAAAAATTTCAATAGATTAGTAAATAACATGAACTTTTCTTTACAACTTTAAAATAACTTCCAGCCACTGTTTTCATGTTTTCAGTAGAGATTGGTGTGTAAAAGCTAAAAATTAAAGATTCCGTTTAGCGCCGAAAACTGTCTTACTACAAAGACTGGCTTGGCTCAGTCAAAATGTCACCAAACAGACGAAGCATTGTATTCCATATATTGCCAGACGCTAATAAAATAAACTTCATTAAATATCCAATAGTTTCTGAAGCGGTTAAAAGCTAATAAAACGTATTTTATTGGATTTTATTCGAAATACTCTCTGTTAATTTAATGCAAGATTAACTTGCATTTCATTGCTCTAATAAAAACGTATATTTTGCATTCATTATTCTTAAGTATAAACCTGTAGTTTAAACATTCGATTTCCGTCTCTAATGCTGGCAACATTTTATATTATAACGGCCGGGGGGGGGGCCCCCCCCCCCCCCCCTAATATTTGATTAAGATGAAGTCTTGAACATGGAGCACTTATCTTTACCAAAGGCCCAGACTGTTTTAAAACATTTAGGGAATTATTCATGAAATTGAATTAGTTTTTATGCTCTTGTAGTATTGTCTTGTAGTAGTGTTAGTAGTGTTTCATATCTTCCTGTCAAATTTTAATGGTTCGATGAAAAGAGATAGATAATTGATTTAGATATGTTATCTTTTTTTCATATTTATTGATTACTTGAATCCTCTCAGAAGAAACATAAAGAGAAATTTAGCCATCTTTTTGGCAGGTCTCGTTGAAATAGGCTATAGTGCCACCTGGTTTAAATCCATAATGACATGTTGACAGTTACAAATAGTGAGAAACCAGTGGCTATTATTTCAAAGGGGCACCATGATCGCCTCATTCCTCACTCTTTTTGTTAACGCGATTTAAGGCCCTAAGACGTGGCCATTTTTCATTTACGTTCCCTCTCCCTAAGGTATACTTTGGTTTCAATGTTGAATTTTTTTGGAACCGTAATTACGAGATTATTAACACATATTTATTTTCAAATGTTTAGAAAAAAAAAACGAGATCTTTATATAGTGCACCGCTGCTAGCAGTTTCTTCCAAACAGTTTTCACGTTTTTTTAAAAACCTTTAAAAAAACCCCTTATTTTAAACATATTCTTTTATTTCTTACTAAAAGGTATAAAAACACGTTAAGTATCTTTTGATAGTTGTAGCTCTGATTAAGAAAGTACTAGCCGAACGCAAAGTTTAAAGTGTATGAAATCGTTATTTTTTGTGTAGGAGTTTTTTTTTTTGGGGGGAAAAAAAATTTTTTCCCCCGGGGTCCCGGGTTTCCGAAGAGGGGGGCGTTTAAGAGGGCTTTTTGCGGCGCGCCACACGCGCGCTGCTTCATTGGTCTAACAGACTAATGGCTCTGTGGAACCAGCTCCAGAGGATCCACCAATTACACTTAGGGACCTTCAAGGGCGTACAAGCATTTGGGGGGGGGGGGGGGCGCGGGGGGGGCCCCCGGGCCCGGGGGGGGCCCCGGGGGGGGGGACCCCCCCCCCCCGGGGGGGCCCCCCCCCCCCTCCGCCCCTTAAAAAAAACATATTACTACTAAAATATGAATAAGTATTTTCATGAAAAATAGAATAAGTCAGAAAAAACTATATAAGTGCATTTCGTAAAAACTGATATCACAAATTCACATTTATTCCAGCATTCGGTGGGGCATACATTATATCAATGCTTGGTATTCAGATCGCGTTTTGCCGGGACATTAGTGCGATACCTCGAATTAGTTCCACCCACATTACTGAGGGGTCACCTTCATAAATCTGTATCACATTTCTATTGCGTGTGGGTGGAATTTTTAATAATTTGGTGAGTAAAAGTTGTTGTTGTACATACGCATAGCTACTCATGTCATTCCATGTATAGTTCATATATTCACGAAGGGGGTATTTGAATTATCAAAAGATCACTTTGGACTCCACCGCACCTAGACTAAATAGTGATGAGAAGATCTGAAAGATTCAAGTCTTACGCATATTTGTTTACTCTTAATACTCATACAGCATTTCTTTAGGAATAGTAAAGTGTATCTAAAAATAATAATTTATAAACATTCTTTATCTAAACTCGGCTGGGAAATCCGAGACAACAAGTTCTTGCCCTGAACCTACTACTTTCTGTAATGATGTAAATTAAATTGAATGACTTAAAAACTGCTAATCCTTGTGTTTGCTGTATATACGTGTTTTGAAAGCATTATTTATATAAGTTTCAAGAATCATATTATTTTTAATTGTCAGTCTTTATAGACTGTACAGGGAAAATATTATTATTTTCCTATTTAGGATATATTTAAAATTTTAAATTCATTGATATTCGACCGATAAAGAATTATGAATAAAGAAAAATATAATTTTAAAATGAGTTGAAATACATTTCCTAAATTCTATTATCAAAATAGTGCGCGCACTTTTCTATCTGCGACTTTTTTCACTGTTGTCTAAAGTCGACAGCAAAGCATAATATCAAAAAATTGAGCGTGACAATTGTCATTCTCTCAACTCTGAACGGTAGCGCGAAGTTATAAATAATTAAGATCAAGCCTTCCGAACAATAAATGCTGTTAAAAACATTAAATAAAATCCGAACAAAGGCTTGGTTGCAATAAATCATGTTTTATAATATTCCGAGAGAACGCAATTTCACGGCAATGTTCAAAAAGCGATATACACTCTTGCTCTACAACTATTACTTGCCAAAGATTATATATGGACCATATAAGAATAGCAGGTTCGTACGCCCCTCAGAGAGGGTGACTAGTATGTTGATAGAAAACGTAATTTTCGTCAATATTAGCAATTACGTAAGAAGGCAACAAAATTATCTCAATTAGATACAGCATAGCATAATTATTTCAAAGAACATTTAAGTAAAAGGAACCTGGAAAAGGTTATGAATTATCCTAATCATCAATCTTCATTTACAAGTTGTGTTATATATAAAATTTATGTAAATCACTGTATATTTAGGGTGTGTTTAATATTCAACGATAAAAAAATTGCGTAATGTTGTTTTATATTATACATAGTATACATAAAGATGTTTTATATAATAAAATATCCTAAAATTGAATAAAGAATTCGAGCAATATTTTCATTAGTAAACTAGTGAACTTCTAAAATGCAGTTAACAATTTCATAAAATTCACAATCTATGACCAATCCATTGCTTCCCGCTTTCACTATATGCGATTGAATTTTGAAGAATAGTAATAGTTTTTCAGGAATTTTTCTATTACAACACAATGCATTGTGTGATAGATGACGAAACTTTTATTCAATTACAAAACTCATTAATTTATCAAAAGATGCGTTGCAGGTCTAAAGAATTAATAACCTCAAGTGGTAATTACGACTGGTATCAAATATAATGTACTCTCTTTCCTTCTTCTTTTATTTACTATGTGGCGTCCCACATATTTAAAGAAAAACACTTTTTAACGGATTTAGTTATGTAATTTTTTTGCAAAATTTAAATATAATTACATTATTTAAAATTTTTCCCGACGTTTCGCGTGCTTTACAGCGTGCGTGATCATGGTAGACTGAAGACAAAAGATGTTAACACTTTTTGCACAAATTTTGGAAAAAATACATAACTAAATCCGTTAAAAACTGTTTTTCTTTAAATGAGTAACAGTTATGTTAATAAAAGACAATATTATGTCCCACGTATTGCTAAACACTCTCCTAAGTCTAAATTAAGGTTACACCTGTCAAACATGCGTAACCTATTCTGTGCTTAATTGACATGACAAAACATAAATTTCGTCTAATGTAACGTTTTATCTCTCAATTCTTATGTATTAAGTTTACACACTCAAGTTTTCCTTCTAATATATTCGATTTCGAAATGAAATATGCTGAAACCAGAAAAATACAAGATCTTTAGGTTTCATAAAACAGTAGCATTAAATTGAATAGACGTTGTTATTTTATGATAATAAGATAAATATGCAAAGCATATAGAGGAGCTTATTTTAGAGTTACAATTTTTTTTTATAATGAAATAATTTTAACATATTATTAGGAATCCCTATTTTTTTAACTAAATATTTTTTGTATCGAATCAAACAATATTGCACGTTGTAGAAATATGCACAGCCATAAACACAAAAGTATATTAATGTTGTTCTTCAATAAGTATTCATTAGTTGTTCAAATTAAAAAGTAATCCGTTATCAAAAAGTTATATTACTATATGAATAAATTTCACATGATAAATCGAAATTTTAATATTATAAACCGTAAATGCACTAATTTTGTGCTTATAATTATGAGATAGAAACATTAAAAGCTTTTTTGATCATTCACTAATTCGCTTCATTAACATTACAATTTAATTTTGTTAAACCCTAAGACTACTAGAGAGTTACTCTACAAATTACACATTATTCTACGATACCGGAATCATATAACTAATCATTTTAATTCAAATTAAAATCATCTATTTCACATGAGAATCAAAGAAAACAAACAACTTTTTCCTTTAAAATTATCTAGTTCAAGAAAAATAGAGGTAAACGAGTTAGTTCTGATAAATCGTACTTCGAGGCGCCCAATTATTAAGATGGATGGGGCGGGGAGCCCAACGTAAACCTGGTGAATTTTAGATCATTGCTACATATACAACGATACACTATAAGCGATGAGCTGCTGCATATGTGAGGGATATTGGCGTATCCGCATTTTATTGAGTTAAAATTATAATACATATTTATTATTTCAGGTCTATTAGTGACAATTATTAGTTAGTAATTAATCAATCTCTTAGATAAATACACAATGCGGAGGTGTGAGTTAGTACAAATATAACAATAAAATAAAGAAATATTAGGGGTTTATTAAAATTTAATTTTAACTGAAGGCCTCTTAAAATTATTGAATCGTCAAAATTGCGAGTTAAGGCTTCATTCATTCAGCGCTTGTTTATTTGTATTGGTATAAGCTTTCATAATTTAATTCAAAGTTGAGTCTCCGGGGTAAATATGTTTTCTAGATTTTTCATGATCAATATTACTTAAAGCTAAGACTTCTGGCGGAGAGTTAATTGCGTTCGCCTTTTACGATGATAACGCATTTCTTTGTGTGTGCTTTGCAGTCGATTTGATTGCTTTTCAATCTACTAACAATTAAAATCTCAACGTTGGATGATAAAATTGGCATTTATTCAGTTTTACATTTATTAGAATAGTAAAGGTACATGTTGTAAGACAAAATTGGGAATGTCTCAATCGCCGGCACGCGCCTGTTCTTGGATCTGCCTGTTCTTGTTCGTACTACAATTTCATTAATATTACTGATACAGAAAGTGCCGTCATTTAAAACCGTTCGCAAAGTGTACGTCAAAGTGTCATTGAGAAACAACGCATTTATAAAATTAAGAAACACATTGTGCTTAGTTTGTTTATCTAAATTCTGCAACTATAGAAATCAAAATACGGGATCTGGAGTGTTGTAAGTAACACGCGATTCGTTCCGAATTATTGTTTCCATTAATTCGCTTTCAATTTCAAGCCGACTTTTTGGGTCCGCTCCGCACTCTGTGCCACATTGTAATTGGTATTATCTTCAAAAGTTATTTATTACTCAAATCGATTTATTACATCACCTTTTTTTAAATATTTATCACTTATTTTTCTATCAATTATATTTAGCTGGACTCACTGACTGGTGTCACTACCAGGGGAAGCTATAATAACATCATGACATTAGCCACACTTAAATCTCAACAAAATTTCTAATTAGGTAACTATTCGTAGATTATTCTAAAAGAAAGTGCATCGCTGATTATTATATCATAGGAATTCTAGTCAGAAAACCTTACATCGCTTGAGATTTGCTATGTGATCGATACCAAAATATTCAAATTTTAGTGAAATAATATATATTTTTATATTTAATTTTTAATTTTACAATATAAAATCGGTTTTTCAATTCTTCAAAAATCTTATTAAAGTATTAGACTCTATAAATCGCTTAGAAACTTACTGAATTTGAACAAATTTATTAAAATGTTCAAAATAAAAGAGCAAACACAATTATTTGCTTCGCAGAAAAGTAGGTAAAGCAACATAGTATGTATTTACCTTTATCTAAATATATGACGCATTTTGAGTTTAATTGAAAGGGCCCATTTAATTACACACGGTATACCTAAAATAGTAACTATGAGCTTGTAAGTCTAAACGGCAGAATAGAATCCTTATATTTCTAAACAAACCAATGCAATGCGGGGTTTGACCCAGGAAACCCAATATTTCGCTAAAATATTTAACTTGTGAGGCACAGTGTTTCATCGTGTATTTGTCCACTTAATGGATTTGAAAAAACGCTTCGGTTGTTTTTTGCAAGTGTGAATTACAAGGAAATATTTATTAAAAAGATAAATCATGAGCAATATCTAGTTAGGTTCCGCATTTTCAGTTTGGATAATATATTTTTATTTGATAGATACATTATATTTTTTCAAATTAAAAATATAAGTATAATAAATGTTTAGAAAATGCGTAAATGATTTATATATATATCAATGCTAGATTTATAGGGTTCCGTACCCAAAGGGTAAAATCGGGATCCCTATTACTGAGACTTCGCTGTTTGTCTCTCGATACTTAATATGTAATGTAAAGTTTTAAATATAAATATAAAAAACGACATAATTAGAGTTTCGATTTTCACAAACCTAATAACTCATTCTTAAATAAAAATTTACTACCACTAGCGAGTTCGCTAGACTTTGAAAAGTGTTTTATATAGTGAATGATGGGGCGTATTTAAGGGAAAAAAAAAAATTCCCCCCCCCAAAACAAAACAACCCCCCCCCCCCCGCCGCGGGGCCGACTAGAAACCCAGTGTGGGCTATGTTATAGAAGAAAGATATTCTTACACATACGGTGCGTATACTACGTAAATGGTACAACATACAGCAAAAAAATTACATATGTTCTCAAATTATATTACTTGCCAATCTTGTTGGGGTTTTGTATCCAAATGGTATAAATGGGAAGTCAAACGGAAAGCGAGGTCTCAGGTTTGCTGTCCGTCTATCTGCTCGCCTGGTTTTAACAATTACGATTCTAAGTTAAATTGTCCTAATTGGAAGAATGTTTGCCGCTATGAATATTTTTTTAAAATCGGTAATGAGCAAGTATTTACTTATCAACATAATGCTAGTTATCACTAAACAAAAATAAATTACTTATTTGAAATATATTAATTATATTACCCAATAAATAATTCGAATTCATCCAGAATTCTATACAGTATATTATGGTAAAGGAACTCTAAATATTTGTTACCCCGGCTTATACGCGAAAATGGAAAATGAAGTAATTAAATAGCCTGCATAACATCTCGAGTGGAAAAAAAACAATAATGCATAACAGACTCATCATGCTACCGAAAAATGTGGACTATTTGGCTTTTGTAAATATAACCTAAATTATTCCGATAATTAACGGGTAAAAATGAGAACCTAATTACTAGACTTCGCTGTTCGACTGTCACCAAGCCGTATCTCAAGAACAGTGATGAAGTTTTCACAGATTTCTTTATGTAGTATTAAAGTTACACTTACGCTTTTTAATATACTACACAACATAATGTTAAAAAAAATTCGCTAATTATCTTTTTACTCAGAATTAGTTACGTTACAACGAACTCATGTAAATAAACTTTTACACTTCTTTTGACTTATACCCCAGGTCCATTTGTAAAGGTATCGCCTCAAACATTTTTCACGTGATATTTCGCCCCTAATAGACTACTATTATTCGAGTGTATGAAAACCACATTCGTAAGTCCTGTAAAATCCGGTTTGGACATTCAATTTAGAATTGTATAAGAAAACACAATGATTCCTTTTAACAAGAATGGAGATTTCATCATAATAACGTAATTATAGATATATACTTGTGCCCGAGTACTATTTCTGAGTACTTGTTTGATAAATATAACATTACGGACAAATTTGTTTAAAATTGGCTTAGTAATCAGTTTACTACTTACATTTTATACTCATAAATTACCTTAAATTATGGTAAAATTTGACAAAGAAAAACTTAATATTGAAAAAAAACTTAAACTTACCCCAGCTAATGGAAAGGAATTTGTACTAACAAAAATTCAAAATAAACTTTGTTAAGTTTGAATTCGTGATTGATTGTAGTTATTTTAGAAGAGAGATAATACTTATTTTGTAAGGGCATTATGGGTTATAGTTTTAGTAAAAAGATTTTAAAATTAATTACAAATTAAATACTCTGTATTCTTATATAACTGACGGAAAAACCTTTTTTACTTACAAAATTGTACTTAAAAGAAACACAAGAATAAGAAGTAATTGCGCATAATATATTGTAAAATCAAACGTAGGACATTCTATTTAATGAAGATTAAACAAATGGAGATCAAATTCTTAATGAAGTGTAGGTAATTAATGGTCTTTATATATTTTGTTGCTTTCTCATACATTAATTTAATAATAAATAATAGTAAGTCCTTTAATATAAAAATTAGTAAATAATAAAAAATATGCAAGCGGATGGTGAAAAAAAGTGAAAAAAAGCAATTAATTGTTTTGCTATGGAAATAAATAAATTCAATCATAAAAATAATGGTTTTGTTAAAATTTGTCCACAAAAATTAGTACATTTATTTATTTCCAACGAAAAATAATTCCATGATCCTTTTTTATAATATCGCTTGCTTTTTCAGCCATCATAATTGTAGGTATGTTCAAATTGCCTCGAACTATTGTTCTCATAGTTGATGAGTCAACAACTCGCAATTTTTGTATTCCATATACTTTAAATCTCGGATCAACAACAGCATCTTCTTCCCATTCTGGTCCCATTTTGCATGTCCCAGCGGGATGATAAATAGTACCTGTGTAATTCATTAATAAACACTTAAAGTAATCATCAGTACCCCATTTATTATGATCGCATCCTTTCACAGGTGTTTTGTCAAAACTCATACCGCCTTTTTTAAAGGCATCTGTCTCGTCTAAACTAATAATAAATCTAAAAGCATCAAGTAAATCATCTATGTCTTCTTTTACTTTAAAGAATCCAGGGTATATTAAAGGAGGTCCAAACACAGGGTCAGTTTTGTTAAGGAAAACATGACCTCTGCTTCTAGGTTTGAGTAATAATGGCCTTGCTGCAATCCCATCATAAAATGACAGGGGTAGAATATTAGTTGCCATATAATTCGTTGGATCGGATTGATAGTCAGCAACATGTCTACCATCGAAATGAAATTGTATATTCGGTGGATCATGTTTAGATCCATTCGTGTTTATAAAAGCGATACTATTTATCGTTGTTGTTGAAGCCAAGGGTCCGGACTTTATTCCTGTTTGATTGCGATATTTTATGACCTCAGTGAGAAGTTCATTATTGCTTACAAGAGTGGAACTTTGATTCGAAAGTTTTATTATCAATGCATCTGTTGTTACATGGTCTTGCAGATTATAACCAACTTTTAAATCTACTATTACAGGAATACCTAGATTTTCCAACTCTTTCCGTGGACCTATGCCGGAACATTTAAGTAGTTTTGGTGAATTAATTGCCCCTGAACTAACAATTACTTCCTGAGTTGCAAACACATCAAAGTATTGTCCATCTTTAAAATATTGTATTCCTTGTGCTTCTTTGTTTTTCGGATTAATAAATATTTTTGTTGCAAAAGCATTTGTTATGATGTGTAAATTCGGTCTTCTTTCTCGTATTGGCTTGATAAAAGCCTCATTCGTTGATTGCCTTCTTCCATCTTTAGACGTAGACAAGTTGATATTAACTCCAACTTTACTTTCAAGCCCTAAGTCAACTATTGGCAAACCCTTATTTTGAAATGCTTTGACTATAGTTTTTGTAGGTCCATCAACGTAAGGAAATCGTTCAACATTTAATTCACCTCCAATTCCACGATAATTATTATTCTTTACAGATATAGAATCACGTATGTTTATTGACTTATCAAAATATGGCAATACCTGCAATGAAATTTATAAGTATAGTGGGGATTAGGTATATTGATATTTAAGCTTATAATACATATTTATTCAAACTAAAACAAGAGTTCATAAACAGGTATAGACATTAGTCCTCACAACACAGAAACTCTGTATGACCAGATAACTCTTCGCGTAATAATATACTATATTACATGTTGGTAATAAACATTAACCCTTAAATAATCTACAACTCTACGTTAATGTTTGAGAGTCAGTCAAAGTGCCCGTGCGTGAAAGTACTGAATAAGTGAATACGCTATGACTGTATTATTCTATCTTCCTAATAGGATGTTTATTTGTATTATACTGGGAGTATTATTCGTTGATTTAAGTGACTCTCACAACCTTAAACAAAAATTCGATGGATCGAGTAATTTTTAGATTGTATCCATTTAAGTATTCTTATTCAATCAATTGTATTACACGCTACCTCTTCGTAGCTCCATCCATCGTTACCTTCTGCAGCCCACTCATCAAAGTCGTATCTGCTTCCTCTCATATACACCATATAATTGAGTGCGCTAGATCCACCCATTGTTTTACCCCTGTAAGAGAATCAGCTCTATCAAAAATATAGCATAGAAAACCAATAAAGATTCTTAAAGCGCTTCTCAGTGTGTTTTGTGCAGTGCAGTTGACATCTTAATTCCTTATGCTATGCTATCTATTTAGGCGTTGCATAAATGGATTCCCACAGCACATTTATCTATTCTTCATTATAAAACATTATGATAGTTTATTATTATCTAATAGACATGAAATAATAGATAAACCATACACAAAACATAAGTTTTAGCATAAATATAACATAATTACCTAAACCAAGGGCAGACCTTTCCTTTTTCCAGTAAACAGGTCCTACCATCTGGTTGGGTTTTATATTTCCAATCTATATTTGACTGTGATAATGATGGAGCAGCACTGGGTATGCTGGTGACTTCAGGTTCTTCTTCACCGGCTTCTAGAAGTAAAATCTGTAACAAAAAATGAATTATAAGAAAAAAAGCATTATATAGAATATATGTAATAAGCAATATATAAGAAGAAAATCATCTACTTAATCCAAAGTGACTTTAATTGAGAATGTGGCTGCTTTAGTAACTGTTTCGCTCACCAGAGAGATCGATCATGAGCATTGTGTAAATACGACACCGTTGTCAAAAAATAATACGCACACAAAATGTTTTTTGAGTGATTTTTCAAATTAAAATGTAAGATAATACTTAGAATGACGTCAACTCGACAATTGATATTATCATATTATTAACTGTAGCGGTTTTGGCATCGCAAGCCAGAATAGCTCCATTTTTTCCAGTTATTTGATATTTTGACATATACTTTACAATATAATCACAATTCCAATTTGATGTATATTATTGTAAAGTTTCATTAAAATCCATGCAGTAGTTTTGACGTAAAGTAACAAATATCTTACAATTTATTTAAAAACTTTAGCTTTTATTATATTAGTAAGTTCACTATTCATGTAGTTTTAAAGAATACAGGAATGCTTTGGCACTATTGAGATAACTCTATTACAATTTCTCAAACACCAGAGATATTAAAGTATGATATTGATTAATGGTAAATAAAACATTAATGTTTATTTACGAGTGCATATTGAAGAGTGTGAGAGAACTGATTTGAATTATAATTTACTTTTCTTAACTAATAATGATTACAAAATATAATATAATGAACTTAAAATAACAATACTTACAAAGTATTCATATAGGATTTGATATAATAAACATTATAACTAACAACAAAAAATAATATAAAATTAATCAAAAGTAAAATATATTTATTTATTTAAACAATGTATACTATCATAATTTTTATCACTGTCACAATTTTAAAAATCTAAATTAAATAGGCACAATTTTATGGGTATTATATTAATTATAATGTTAAAAATAGAAATTGTATTAATAGGAAGTATGGATAACTACTAAATATGATAACATAAATAACATAAACCCATCACTTTTTTATATAACTTGAATTGAAATTAAGTATCTGTATTTCTGAATAATAATACTTACCCTCCATTGCTTAATTTCTGACAATCTATTAGCGAGAACACATCCTGCTGAACCAGCACCAACAATTATAAAATCATATAAATTTCTTTCGCCCGAAAATGTTTCCCCGAAGTGATATACGCTTGTAAAGGCATTCATCTCCTTTCGTTTTACATCTACGGGCTTTCCGAATAGTTGCTGAAGTAGCCTCAAATATACAATTCCTATTGAACATGCTGTTAAGTTTGATTGTGTGGATGCACACACCGGTCCTAAGTCCGCCGGAACCCAAGTCATATTCTGAAATAGTTAAAATGCGTACTGAATGCCTTCCTAGATTGCTTAGATAAAAAAATGACATTGACTTTTTTTACAAACGATAAGCAGGTAATAATAAATTCTTACCTTAATTACACGTTTAGTACGTAAATGGTTCCTATTGTTAGACTATTGAAATTTTTAATTTAAAATTTATCCAATTATATTAATACAAGATATATTTTTTTCTCTTTTTATTTTTAGGCTAAATAAATATTTTCCATCCTGAGATATATTGCATTTTCCGTATTTCATGTTAGTGCATTTACTGTTGTATGTGTGAAATAAAATGTAAAATGATGTTTAAAGAAAATTATTTTAGGTAGTCTGATATATGTGTTAGGTTAGCCCACTGTGGGCGGTGTAGCGTTCGGATTTCCGAGTTCACCGTAACTATGACCCTGTGTAGAATTCTGCGGACCGAGGCTTACTACAGCTACTACTCATCGCTTAATAATAGATATAACATTTGCTGCACTAGACGAATAATTAAATTAAATCAGAGCCGTTAAAATTAAAAGTTCTTCTCTTCCTTTGGATCGTCGATCGTCGTTTATAATTTATATCTACGCGTGTATAGGTAGTATAGCGTATAATACGTATTTTTGGGACCTGATGCTAAATAATATATTAAGCTTAACAGATGTGCATGTAATATGTAGATTGATTAGTGTAAGAAGTAAAGGAATTTGGTATCATAATGGTTGAGGTGAAATGTGCTATGATGTTTTCCTTTAATAACTTAACTTTATATATCTTTATATATCTATATAACAATACACGTTCGGTTCTCTCATCATGTACAAATGAATATTGAAAGGAATAGAATTGTCAGAAGAAAACTTATCGAATGTATTAACACGTATTTTTATTTTTGAAGTAATTTTATCTATTTTCGTCTCCAATTTTCATATGTTAATGAATTTTTAGTCTTGTGCTGCAGAATGAAATTTAATAGTTATTATTTTAATAGTTACAAAGTCCAATTATATTCCACTGCTAGGCACATTTATCAAATACTTAAATAATTAATTAATTCAATTCTTATTTAAGTATATAATTTTTTGCCCCATCCATTTTCTATATTATTTTTCCGATGCTTAGCTGGAAGGCTACGACAAGGCTCAATTTTTTCGCATTTTTCGAATTTTAAAATGAATAAATAATAATACAAAGTTTTCGCACTCAGTGAAGGGAAGTTACTAAGATTTGAACGTTTCGTGGTTAGAAACTTCATTATACAGGCTTAAACTTTGTGAGCCAAAAAAGTTAAGAGAGAGAATATAAGCTTGATACATGTGCCTGAATTTTTTAAACCTTCAAATAGGTGACCTCAACTCAATATAATTAGTTTTAATGTACTCAGATTTGGTTGGTAAACGTTACTTAATTTTTATTGAGGTCAAAATTATATTTATACAGTAATTTTTTTTTCTATAATATTTATTAATACTTTATTTGGTAAAACAGTCTCAAAAACTGCTTGCTTTAATACAATTCTGATTTATCGTGTATATTTTAATATATATAAGTCTCCTGTCAAGATGTTTGTCCGCGATGTACTTCTAAACTATTTAACCGATTTTAAATTAAATTGGCACACCGTGAGCAGTCTGGTTTGTCTATAATTTATTGACAGACACAATTATCTGTTAACTCCAAAGGATTTTAACAGATGTCGATACTCGATGGCTGCTATGGTGAACCGACAAACGTGTAATATAAAGATACATTTATTAACCTAAATAAAGCATACTTTTATTGTTCAAAATGCTTTCGATTATAAATATATTCCCGCATATTTAAAGCTGATAATTATTTTTATTGAACTAAAAACATGATTGCCAGAAATCACATGTATGGCAAAACAACGTTTGCTGGGTCAGCTAGTGTATTATATATGATCAGTGTCACACTTGACATAGATATTTAATTTCGTGTAAGCTTTACAGTATTTTAAGTTTTTCGTCAGAGTATAATTTAATTTATAATTGTAAAACCTTTTTTACCGATGCTGGATTTGATATTCTAAATTTAAATAATTTTGACCGACTCACACCAAAGACTACATCATGTCAAATGTCACTGCGCATCCGCTACAACCCTGGCCTATGTCTATTGACTACCGAAGATCAAGACACTTTGATCCTCTACTAGTATTGGTTCCCTATATAGACAAGGATTTTGGTATCCAAGACTGGTCAGTATCCTTTCTATGTTTGGCTGCATCGAGAAATTGTTTATTGGGCAAATCGGATAATCCAGTGGTTGAGATTCGATGAAGCTCAGACGGGAATCAAACGCTTAAGCCACTAGGCCAACACATATTATAAATTGCCTTACTAAAAAGCAATATTTGCCTAAATTGTTTACGTCAATCACAAACTCTACTGGCTTAACATCTTTAGGACGCTAATAGGCAGTGAACATATTTTACGTTGACACCCGAATTAAATTATGTGCGCACTGTGTAGGGTGACGTTGGTTTTTAATTAAGAAGAGAAATTTAGCCTTTAATACGTTTTGTCGAAGTGTTTGTTTTATTAATATAACGATATTTAATTAAATTAAATTATTGACATCGACTGGACAAACTTATTAAATAAAATCTATTTCCGTATACCTCCTAAATTTACTAGAACTAAAATTATGCTTTTTTTTCCTCCTTTACGTAACACTGTCTCCGGCTCTAATTCTCCTGTCATCAGACTGTTAAAAACTGCAAACTAATACTATAATGTTTTTGACATTTTTCAGAACTGACACCGAGCGATATGTGCTTATTTTAGATCTCCAGCGTAGCATTAACTTTTCTTGGCCTTTTTTTTAATCGTTAAGCCTTTCTAAAATTAAATTGTTGTCCATTTATTGTTTAGTTTAAGTATTTTTTGTTAGTGTGTACCACGACCTTTATATGCATATTGTATCGTCCTGTAAAAGTATGTTACACTGTAGAATATAATTTGTAAGGTTTTAAGATTTGATTTGATGTTAGGGTAACGTATGTATGGATGACCGTTTTAAATAAATAACGATCTGCGGTACAGTGCTTACAATAATTATTATGAGCAATGATAATATTAGATGATGATGATAATATTAGAGTTTTGTACTTACTGCGTGTGCGATGTCTTATATTATTTACATTAGTCCTTAGTGAGATGTTATATAGTTCGAATCTTAGGGAGGCCTGGTTTCAGTAGTCGATACATCACCACAGCAGAACTTAATGTTTCACAGATGCGTTTTAGCAGTTTTTGATATACAAAAATTTCATATTATGATTAACAAATATAAAATAATCATAAATTTTGATGAAGTTTATACATTTCGTATGCGAAGTCCAGATAAAGAAAATTATTATTATACAAAATCTTAAAGTATTAGCAAGCAACATCTGCAGCACTATATAGCAAATATCGATTCCGTCTCAATCAAATAAAAGTTCATGTAATACCAAAATAATGGCGACACTACTATGTTTTTACTTCGTAACCCGATTGAAAAGCGACTAATTGGAAACACCGCACCTTGCGCAATCAACTCACAGTTCACCATAAAGTGAACAAAAACATTTCAACCTATTGGAATTCATTAATTAAACCGTGTTTTTTGATTGGGACAAAGTTTACTAGATATTTTTCACAATTATTTAACCCGATTAAATATCATAGCGCGTTAAAACTGTATGATTGGTCTTTGGTTCTGGATGGATGGTTATGATTAGGTGAGCCTCCTGCCCTGTATACCAAAACCAAGATAAAGCTTTTACGTTTTTTTCGCCATTACGTCGGGATTAATAAAAGTTTTAAACTTAACACAACAGATGTGCTAGAAGAAGATTTAATAGAAGTCTAAAGTCATTGAAAGTAGCTTGGTAACAAAATTGTTTAGGTAAGACATACTAGGAGTCCCTGTTTCTTTAATAACTTTTAAATTGTATATTAACTAAATAAAACAAGATAATAAAACTATATTTATATTATTAATTACTAAGTAAATTATTTAAAAATATATGTTGTTTTTTACGGAAAGACACTAGAAATCTAGACTCCGGCCGGATAGTATTCAATCCGTCGTATAATCGGCCTTAAAATTACCGAATAAATGTTCATCCTCTGTGCGAGGTACGAAGTACTAATTGTAGGTGAGGGTTTATATAACCGCGGTCAAGCGTTTGAAATTGCCCCATTTACACTGGTACAAAACGAGCTTTCGCTTAAATACATCATCAGTAAGAAAGGTAGAAAAACAATTGTGTTTTCTACGCCTATAGAGCGATATTCTATGAGCCTTCTGTCTTCCAACAATGCGAATAATTGTTCTCATTGTTGTAACAACAATGTGAATCGAAGTAAGGAGGTGGGTTAACTATTTTACGCCAAGAAGTCATAGATGTCGTCTTATTTTTCCATCGTTCGTATATTGTATACGATAAATAATTGCATTTTGTATGTATTGTATAAAATATAATTTAATTATATTCACAACAAGTATAAGAGATGATTCTAATTATATTTAAAAGTGCTACAGAAATAAAAATTTACTTGTATTTTTAATACTGGTCATTAGATTTGTCAAATTGGCCATCAAATGAATAAACGTTCATTTTGAATTGAATCTTGAAAAATATCCGTTCATCGCAACATTTTTTACTAACAATACTTTTATATTAACTTTAAAGGAAAGTACTAATTAAGTAGTAATTAATAAAACATTTCTATCTTAAGTCTTATGTAATTGGTACAAGTTGATTTCCCCAATTTCACAACATTTTTCATTTATGCACTTGGATAAATGTAATATTCAATACATAAATTTAAGTAATTTAGTAATTAAAATCTATAGTAATAACTAATTATAGATTTTAATTATGTTCTAGTTCACGGACGGCAATGACAATTATCCTCATGTGATTTTTTCAATTGAATTATGTAAAATTCGAGAGATTGAAAATTAATTTCTAAACTAATTAAAATAAAAGTATTAAACACCAAGGATGTGTCATGTTCTATTATTGTTACTATTATCGAAGAACGGATATGAAGTAAACTGAAAAAAATATAAAAAAATTGTACGCTGTTTTTAGAAATATATAACGTATTACTGACCTTTCAATTTCTTTCTTATTACGAATACACGGCCGGCTTATTCCGCAAATAGTTTTATACTAATTATTTTACAATTTTAGTTTTTATTGAGCCAAAGTTATTGCCGTAATTAGGAAATATTCATAGTTGATAATGTATATGGGTGCCGGTAAAAAATATTAATATATATGAGCAATAAGTGGGTCATTATTCAGATATTATATTACAATTTCTGATCTATTATTACAGGATAGTAGCAGTGTACTCATGACGGTGCCAGAAGCCATGGCAGTTGCTGAGAGCAAGAGGGCGCTCTAGTGAAGACCGTTAACATTACCATGTTGTGGACAGATAGTTTACTGTCAGACTAATTACTATCGCCCTAATTATACTACAATCTTTATTTAAACATGATTCCTGTTTTCGAGAGGTTCTACCTCTAGCTCTTTCAGGTCTAAAATGCAATTAATTTTAAATACATAAAATCTCTAATACTGATATCTGATATTCCATGCCGAAAAATAAAAAGAGTTCTCGTATTTTATTTATTTATTTATACAAAACATTGTGTAACATTTTCAGGTTTTTAAATTTACGTGCCAATAAAGCTGAAGGGTTTGTTGTATCTAACTTAAAATCTATAGTAACTTGTAACTAAGTCACAACCACTAATGCACTTCGTTTAGTAAAATTTAACTTCCATGAAAGTGATTGAATATTTAGATATAAATCATTAAGTCATCATGATCAAGGTATCTTTTTGAGTTAATTTTTTTTACTAAGAGTATGAAATCTACGCGGACAAAGTCTCGATCCACCAACACGTCCATTACAAAATACGTATTGCACATCCTACGTGTCATATAACAATAATCAATGTTTATTGCGTAGGTTATGTTGTAACTATAACGCATTGCACATTTAGCAATATAACAATATAATAATAATATTTGGACAAATATTTACACGGTTTAGACCCATACAAGTTATTTATAGCTTGTATCACTCAGACCTCAGCTAATGAATATGCTCATCACATTACACCCCGATCCCAATAAACCCAAGAATCAATACACGAATAATAACAGCTACATCTATAGTTTACGGTCTTCTGAAATATATATCCGCTAAATCCCATCTTGTTTCTTAGTGTGCTTCCGCTGTTGTCTTAAGGAATTCACTTACTGACACTCATATTTGTTTGGTAAGTTGATCAGATTAAAATTATTATAATAGCATATAGTATTGTAATTAAATGACTTCATTTAAATAGGTTGTATATTATATAATGTATATATTAACTCATAGTTCAGTCAGTATAAACTTAAAGAAAAACACTTTGTTAACGGATTAAGTTATGTATTTTTACCAAATTTAAGTATATAACATTATTTTAAATTTTCCCGACGTTTCTCGTAATTTACAGCGTGCGTGGTCACGGTAGACACTATAAACTTACATTTAAGTTTCACATAAAAGGTCCTAAAATTCACGTAAAAAGACACCATGAGCGAAGACGGAATGTCATATGTTTCTCGGTTTCAGGTGAGAATGTTCACCTATTTCTCTCACTGAGCCTTCACAGCGAAACTAGGCGTGAGTCTGTAAGGATTATTCAAATGAACTCCATTATTCATAAAAGATAAATTTGTACAACTGCACCATTTTAACTAAAGTACTCGGCTGTCTCTGTTCAACACAAGGTAAATGTAATTTGACAAAGAAAAAAATAAATTATACTTATAGTTGTTTATTTCACAATAAATTCAAGGAAGGGAAGCAATTGTATTGAGAAAAGTTACCAACCATGTTCCAGTAGTTGTATTGAGTTCCCAGTTTATCCCGTAAAAGTTAACTTTCACTTCCGGGTAGTAAAGAGTTTTTTATTGAACGCAACGTAACGTATATAATTTATATGTTAGTTTGAGAAATAGGGGCTTTTGAGACCTACAGTAATTTAATGTGATTCGATATTGACGTCAGCGAAAACGAGATGGTTGTATCACCTCACAATATGAGGGAAAGAGAACTCCATAGGGATACATGGTATGGTAAGATTAGTTTCAGCTGATATTATCAAATAGTTATTTGGCTCTGAATATAGTAGTAAAACTTTAAGAAGATTCACTTATATAATGATCAAAAAACTATAATTTTAATTTATTAATTGACTATAAAAAACTGTAGCTGCGATATTTAATTCCATACTTTAAACCCTTGTTTCTTTATTTCCTATATAAATAAAATAAACGTTTCTTTTCATAGTTCATATAATATGGTCAAATTATTGAGTGGCATGGAAAAAAAGGAAATTATTATTAATGACACAAGCACAGTGTAATATAAATACTTGGAAAATGTATATATATTTAGGAGTCTTAAGATTTAGATGCCAGCAAAGTGATTCAGAGTTAGACTGAGCGATAAATACTCTTATTGTGCCGAACCAATTGCAAGTCTTTGTTTTTTTTTTTTGTTTGCTTCGACCATTTGTATAGAAACTTGCATCATACACACATTCTTACTTGCTCAAGATCGAGAATATTTTATCGAGCATGTATATGCATATGTTTCACCTTCTCTATCAAAGACTTCTATTGCCATCTTTAGATGAAAATTAATTATTATAATAAGTGATTATTTTAGACTAAACATAGGTATAATTGTGACAATAAGGAAACTTGTTTGGGTGACTAATGACGTGGTAACTAATGTTTAATAAAAAACGTTCGGTGTGGTCTTTCAAGATCAGGCGATTCTAAACTGTTCGCAGTATTCTGTCTTTTTAATCGAATACACGAGGAAGAATATCGCCTCTATTGACACAGAAGGCAAACAAATCTAAACATAATTTTCTGTAAGCGTTATTCGAGTAATTTGCTGAGCTTTAAGCTCGTTAGCAGCGCCTGATGCGAATAAAATTACACTTGATTGTACAACATTGATATAAATGTGTTCAATGTAAATATCACCTTCGACTGTGACTTCACGTAGAATAGGACAAATTTGTTCTATATTTAGAATTTGTAGAGAGGTTTGAAAAAGTATTTCTTTAAAAATAATGAATTTTATTAATAATTGTGTGTTGGAATAATGCTAGCATAAAGACAAAATAAAAACAAATAAATACATTAAAAAACCTATAACCCTTGATTGGGTTTCATACATTTTTCAGTCCGTAAATATAAAAAAATACACTTTAGATTCTTCATTTCTTTCCTCGATTCTTGGATATCGCGCTTGTTTCCTTCATAATGACAGGAATATATGCGCAGCAAGGACTCATAAATCATTAATGGTCGTATTCAAACAAGATGGACATTAGTTGTGTATAATGATAAATATTTTTTCCAACTTTGAAAGTAAAGGAACTGGCAAAGGTATAACTGATATGTTGCTAGTGCATAAACGTTGATCGTAACTATAAGCGATACGAGCTAAACGTTTCGGTTGAGTTATAGCTCATAAGAAGTTCCACGTGTTAATCTCATAAACCCTAGCAATTCCACTTAACGAGCTTCCTTAACATAGTCAAGGATATGCTGACACCCTTTAAATCCTTTTAGATTTCATCAGCCCTGAAGACTTTATCAGTCCAGTTTGAAATACATACTATAAATGTTTTTTTTCCTTTTTTGAAACATTTCATTTGTTGGTTCTTCAATCTCTCATGACTCCGTTTTTCATTGCCAACCAAAATCAAATGAAAACACCTCATATTCATTTGTGCAAGCAAAAAAAGTCCAGGTTAAAATATATCTAGAATTTAAAGATAAACTGTGATTTTCATACTTAGTTTAGATGGTGTGTCTGAATATCGTAGCATAAGTTGATATTAAAAAATAATTAATATACATCACCCTTTTTTTCATTAGTCCTTTTTATGGGTATAAAAATTATATTTCATAACTTATTTATGAAATATAAATTCACTCTCACCTGTCTCGCTATCTACTACAGCATAGATACGAGGTCATTTATTTATAGTATGAAAAGAATGTGAGAATATAAGCTTCAAAGTTTTATCATAAACACTAGCCTGCATCAAGATGTGTTAATATTAGTTTGTTAGAAACATTCAGCAACTCCTAGAGTGTTTGATCGCTCTCGTTAAGCATGTCGTCAGTATCTTACATCGGGTCATGAAGATTAAATTCAATTATTGATGTGAGTACCTTCTATAAAACAAATAAAACTGTCATAAATTCATAACGTATTAAACAGGCTGGCAGGCGTTTTAAGCATTTTTTGTCAAAAATATTGGATGAGTTAAACTTAGTTGTATGCATTTGTTTAAAATTTACACTTTTAATCATGGCAATTTCTCTATGCTTATATTAAGTTTTTATGTTGATTGCGAAATAAAAATCTTTGGATAGTCCATCTATGGAGAAAGACTGTATGACGGACTCTTTCTGAATCCGCTGGGAACTGCTGCTTCAACTACGAGTCGAAGCAATACTTATTATAAAAAACATTCTCCACGCCGATACAAATATTTGTTTTATGTTGAAATAACTCCAATATTGCAAGTTACATATGGAAATCACAGATAATGAAATACAGTCAGACAGTACGCTACGTTAACTACAGTTTTAACTAAAAATTATGTTATAAAACATAATTTTACTACCATATTAATATATTCATATAACTGTCTCATTGGTACCGATAAAATAGTGTATATGAAGACCTAAATTCATAACGCAACAATGTATGATAGAGCAATTTGTATGACAGTTTCACACCTGCACATAAAACACAAATTGAAATTTGAATTCAAACATAAAACATTTCAATTTAGCCTTACATTGTATTATATTGTTAAAAGCGTAATATATGAAATAAGCTTTCAATTTCTGATTTGTTACACTACCATTCTAAGCTTAAACTTGTTACTGTTACGTCTCCTTAATTTAGTTCTAATATGATAAGGACGAAACTTTTAAAACAGTTTTAAAAATTAGTCATATTATATTATTTATTTATTTATTTCACACTTTATTACACAACATAAAAGAGACAAGACACGAGTTATGTTAAGGCAGACCGAAATAATATTAAAAAAAGGAATTTATTTATTGGATGTGTTTACAATAATAAATCTACTACAAGACTAACAAATATTCAAATAAAAGCGAATACAATGGTTATTGGAAATAAGCTGTAGTCGGCGAAACGCTGAGTGCAACATCAGCGTTTACCAAGGGTTATGCCTTGGTAACTCCTCCGTCCTTCAGAGAGAAGCTGATCTTGCAGCTTCCACCAGTGTCCTCACTGGTAGGCGAGACCTGCAGTGTGTTCCTGGTGCATCTGCTTGACAACTTTTTGTAGATTTTCCATGATGCTGCACAAACCAATAAGAGATATAGAATGATAGTTGTCCAGCTTGGAGTTGCCATCATCTTAGGCCAGTCGATGCTGTCATCCTGCTTCTCTAGATCTTCAGCCTTGCCTAGCAGTTGCCGAATGTTGTCCAATTCCAGATCTTGCAATTTTACTTGATACCGCACGACATCCACCGATGATACTTCTTTTTCGGGCAAAGGTACTATTTCGTCAATGTCTATTGTCGTGACATGTGACCGCAGAGTCATATTCGCAACTTCTACGCGACAATCTTCGGTTATAGTTATAAGATGGATTCCCGATGCACGCTGGTAAGATGTCTTAGTCCCACATTGTATTCTTACGATCTCTTCTCGTTTAAGAATGAGCAGCCACGTGTTGTCCCGTGTTTTCTGGATCTTGCTGTCACCTAGTACCATCTTAACGCGGCTGCAGTTGGCATTCTTGTGTTGTATGAGGTTGATGATACAATCTTCTGAAGCTGTGATGGATTTCATTTGCAGAGACTCGCAGAGATGGACGCTCTCGGTGATCGACTTGCAGCTGCTGTCAAGGTATGCGTACTGATCGCTTCCAAGCGCAAGGAAATTGGATTTGGGTATAATGGTTAGGTACTCGGTATCAGGGATAGAATATAAATGGATAAGGTCATATATACTTTTATCAATAGAAGGTATTTGTAAAATAAATGTTAATGAGTGCTTAGTACTGTACGCTTTTACTGTTATTGACCTTTCTAGCTCCCTTATATTTCCTATGATTAAATCTGTAATTGGTTCTAAATTGTATATATTTCTAAGCTGTATTAATTCATATATTAAATTCTGCGGACTTATAATACTAGGGTGCATTACACCTAATTGCGAAAATGTTATAGCATCTTCTAATATCATTAACTTATCTAATATAATTTGCAAACTAAAATCTATTTGAACGTAAATATCTAAGTTACGAACGTGATTGGCTAGCGCGTCATTCGTCTTTGTTGTATTCTCTAAATACAAAACTAACTTTCGCTGATTTTCATTGATTTTATCTATTTGAAGACCAAATTCTTTTATCGTATTTTCGGCTATTACTAATGTCTTCTTTTGAACCTTTTGCATAGACGTAACCTTGTTTTTGATGGCTAAAATATCAGCTTCAAATTGAAGAGCGTCTTGTTGATCTAAATTACCTGTTATGGACTTTATAACTGATCCTAAGCCGTTAATGAGACCGCGTTTGTGCCTAACATTCTGGGGAATAATATAATTAATTTTTCTATTCACTAAAGATAGATTATGTTCTATTTGAGCTCTAAAAGAATTTTGCACTTGATTTGTATGCGTTGTATACAATTCTGTAGTATTTGTGCTTGCAAATAACGCCGCTAACTCATTAATGGTTTCCTGCAAATAAGTCATGTTATACACACATGCTAAATTAAAAATATCTGTTTGTTTCATTATCCTCCCTTGTTTAAGCAAAAGGATTCCCGGATTGTTGTTGACAGGATTAAGGATTACGTCACCTCTTGAACAGAGCATGATGGCTCCTGCGATGAGGATTCTGGAACAAGGTGAGGCCTTCTTAGGAGTTTATAATGAACTCTAATCGACTTAGAGTTTGGATGACTGCCTATTATTTCAGCTATGTTATTGGGGTGAAGGTGAATAATTTTATACGGACCTTTAAAAACGGGCTTAGTTTTGTCGTTCCTTGCTGTTTTCGCCACCTGTTTATATACGGTTTCACCTACCTTGAATACGATGTCTTCGGCTTGCTTATTACGCCTGGCTATTACCTGTTCCTTATTTGTTGACATAAGGGCAATAACCGATTGCTGAATAGCTTCTGCGTTTGCCTTATGCTTTAGGACGTAATCTTGATAAAATTCCTTCGGAAAGTGCAGCTCCAATGGGTTACGTGAAGTTGTGTGACCAAATAATAACTCATGTGGTGTATAACCGGTTGCCGAGTGAATAGCGTTGTTGTAAGCTATTATGGCATATTTCATTATTAACTGAATAGGATCGTCTTTATTGGTCATTCGCTGAATCCTAATTATTTCAGCTATAGTTGAATGAAAGCGTTCTATTGGTGAGTTCGAGTTAGGGTTATAAGGAGTTGTAAAATGAATGTTAATGTCATGTAGAGAGCAAATTTCCTTAATTACGTCATTGTCGAACTTGTTATCTGAGTCTGTTGTAATTTTATGCGGGAGTCCTAAGACAGAGAAAACTTGTAATAACGCTTCGGCTACGTGTATACTACTGCATGCGCTTAACGGAATTGCCTGTGCGAATTTCGAAAAATTATCTATTATAGTGAGAAAAGTACCGCCTCCTGCCGAATATAAATCCATAAATAAATGTTCCCAGGGCTTACGAGGTGTTTCAGTAACTACCAAAGGGGGTCTTAAAGGGTTCCTTTCATATTTCGCTTTTAAACAAATGTCACATTGGTTAATATACCTTTGAATAGTAAGTAACATGTTTGGCCAATGGTAATTTCTGTGCAATTGCTTATGTGTTTCCTGTATACCACGGTGTACTGTCTTACCTTCATGATACTTCTTAATCAACGCTTCTTGTTCGATCTTATTCTCAACTAACGTAACGCGCGTGGTACATCGAATAAGTTTCGGGCCTCGATCATTAAATGTGGTGCTATAAACTTTAGAAAATCTTGGGTACAGTTCATCATTATAAAAATAACAGTGAAATATGCGGTCTGCGATGGTATGCTCTTTGAGAAACCGAATTATTTCCTGTTCTGTGTTGTTTACGGGGATAAAGACGTCTTTAATAACAGTGCGTCGGTTAGTCGACCTATCTTCTACTCTGTAAGTGGTACCCGGGGTTGACCTAATATGAAATTGTTTTAGTTGCCTATCGATTGCGTCAGATAAAATAGGGATACCGTTATTTTCATTATCTGGTTGGGTATGATTAGTACTAACTAATTCTACCTCACTTAATTGATCTTCCTCTAAAGCTGATTCTACAATTAAAGGGTTCTGTGGATCTAATTGTACGTCTGGATCTAAGTTATCATCTTGGTTACTCGGGCCTGCTATCGGTTCGTCATTAGTCTCTCCGTCATTGTGTGGTGCTAAACGGACATTTTCAAATATTCGATCAATTAACTCGTCGTCATCGTTATCGTCAAGGTTAACTGCAAGGGAGTCAATACTGTGGTGAAATATCTTGACTCTAGATAGTGCGTCTGCGTTAGTGTTCTGCAGTCCCTTTTTATAAACAACATTAAAGTCATATTCCGCCAATTTCAGTCGCCAGCGCGTCAATTTTGAATTAGGATCTTTAAGCGACATTAACCATGTAAGGGGTCTGTGGTCAGTAAAAATTGTGAATTTACGTCCAAAGATATAGGGTCTAAAATATTTTATTGCCCACACTATCGCTAAAAGCTCCTTTTCAATCGTGGAATAGCGTGACTCTGAGTCCGATAAGGTACGCGACGCATAAGCTACGGGCTTGTCAGATCCCACTCTACCCTGAGATAAAACAGCTCCCAGAGCAAAGTCAGATGCGTCAGTCGTCAATATAAAAGGTTGGTCAAAGTCGGGGTACTGTAATATCGGATCGTTAGTAAGAATTTGTTTACACTTTTCAAATGACTCTAAAAATTCCGCCGTATGCACAATTTTTCTGCCTTTCTTTAAACAAATTGTCATAGGCTTTGTAAGCTTTGCAAAGTCTTTTATAAACTTACGGTAATAACCTACTAGTCCTAGGAATGATTTTACGTCTTTTTGGTTCTTAGGCAAAGGGAAGTCAAGTACAGCTCTGATTTTGTCCTTATTTGGTTTCAGTCCTTCGTCTGTCAGTTCGTGTCCTAAAAAATTGACTTGCTTTTGGAGGAATTCCGACTTGTCTAACTGAATTTTGAGGTTATGGGTTTTAAACCTCTGAAAAACTTTTTTTTTTTTTTTTTTTTTTTTTTATAGAACAGGGGGCAAACGAGCAGGAGGCTCACCTGATGCCAAGTGACACCGCCGCCCATGGACACTCGCGAAGCCAAAGGGCTCACCAGTGCGTTGCCGGCCTTTGAGATGTTTATACGCTCTTTTTTTGAAGGTCCCTAAGTCGTAATTGTTCGGAAATACCTCTTTTGGCAGCTGGTTCCACATAGCGGTGGTGCGCGGCAGAAAGTGCCTTCTGAAGCGCTCAGTTGTGGAACGGCGGACATCGAGGTGGTACGGATGAAATTTCGTATTCTGCCTCGACGTCCGATGATGGAATTCAGCTGCAGGTATCAAACCGAACAGCTCCTCCGAACACTCTCCGTGATAAATGCGATAGAAGATGGAGAGAGACCCTACATCTCTACGCAGCGCCAAAGGGTCAAGCCGCTCAGAAAGTGATTGGTCGTCGACGATTCGAAGTGCTCTTCTTTGGATGCGATCAAGGGGAAGGAGCTGGTACTTCTCGCAGCCTTTCTATGTGTTCCTGTAATGACGTACTTATTACAATAACGTCATCCAGGTATGTATAAACGTTCGGTAAACCTCTAAGAATATGATCCATTAACCGTTGGAATGTACTAGGTGCATTCTTAAGGCCAAATGGCATACGCAAAAATTCATAATGACCTCGTTCAGTAGTGAAAGCTGTCTTCTCTATGTCGTCGGGGTGCATTTCTACTTGATGGTAACCACTAGCAAGGTCAAGGGTAGTAAAATATTGAGCACGTCCTAACCTGTCAAGTATGTCATGTATGTTAGGTAAGGGGTATTTGTCTTCAACTGTCCGGTCATTAAGTCGTCTGTAGTCTATTACCAGTCTCCATTTGACTTTACCAGATGCGTCCGGTTTCTTGGGTACGATATGTACTGGGCACGACCACGGTGATATACTTTCCCTAATAATGCCTTGTTTCAGTAAATTATCAACTTGGTTGCGTATTTCTGCACGTTGTTGTGGGGCTTGTCTGTAACTACGAACGTAAATTGGTGTATCATTTGACAATCTTAACTGATGTTTAACTGCATGTGTGAAAGTTAATGGTACATTTTCTGAATGAAAAATTTCGCGGTAACGATAACAAAGTTTGGTGATTTCTCGCTTTTCTTCCTCATTCATGTGACCAGTTCGAATTTTTTTCAGATTGTCACAGAGCTCTTGATCTACGTCTATGTTATCAGTTAATGTATTTAATTCTACAAACTCGTTCTTAGTTTCAGAATAAGCCTCCAACTCTATAGGGGAATTAACGGAAATAAACATGTTTTCGTCCGTAACATTAACAACAGTAGTTTTAAAAGAACCGGCTTTAACTGTAACTAACGCTGTGGGAGATTCTAAACCTTCAGACCAATAGTGTTTGTTATGAATATACTGTCCATCTATATAATTAGTCTTTATCCTTACTACCTTCTCACATTTGGGCTCAATTTTAATTTTACGCAAAGGATGATTAAAATAAATTGGTATATTCGCTGTTTCTGTACGTAGTATTCCTCGATTTAAATCAATATTACTTTTTAAGCGTCTCAGTAAGTCACATCCTATTAGTCCTTTGTATTTTGGGTCAAAGTCGAAAATTAAAAATTTATGAATTGTGTCTGTGTTAAAAATTGGTGGTAACGGAAGGTGTACGATGTACTTATGACTTGATCTACTATGTGCGGTGGATATTTCGAAAGGTTCGAACTCAACCAATTGTTCCCAAATATTGCCAAAAATAACGTCAGATGAAACAACACTCCTACTGGCACCGGTATCTACTAAGAACTTACCTTGAAATTCCGGCAGCTCTATGTACGGTAGATGGTCGGTATTTTGGACGTTGATTTTCACTACCTCCGGTCTTCCTCTCCTTGAGCTTCGTGAAAATCCGGGTTGTGTTCGGCTTCCTCCTGACAATAATTTGGCTCGAAATCGCCTTCGTCCTGTAGACTATTGTAACAATTATAACATGTGCCTTGGAACTCGGGATCCGTCTTATAAGGATTATTTTCTGTATAAAATACCTCTTCAATTAAATATGGGGGTTTTTGGGGTTTTGACACCGACCGCATGGTTACATCCGAATTTTTATGTGTATGATGACCCTGTTGAGGAACATTGAGTGGTTTACGGAAGTTTCCAGAGCTCCTACCTGTTTGTTGGTTCTTCCACGGGAGTAACGACTTAACTAAATGCTGCCGTTGCTCCGTGGTCATATTGTTCTCCTGAGGTACATAGTTATCAGGCCTAAATTGAGGATGTGTGGGTGGAAGATGTTGTCGAGATGGGAAGGATAACCTGTTGTTATGTGAATGTGAAGGAAAGTTAGGTTCCTTTTGCTTAAACGTACCGTTATAGAACGACGAAGGGCCCGGCTTGTTAAGAGCAAGTCGCGCTTCTTCCTGTCTAGCTGCCACTATCGCCATTTCTAGAGTATCTGGTTTCGCTATTCTAACGCCTAGTGAAACATGGAAATCTAGGTTATTAACGTACTGTTCAATTACCATTTCCTCGTAATAATTTTTATTAGCATGGTTTCCTACGGATAACAGGGTGTCAAGCAACTCACGAAGTCGTTTGCCAAAGGACTCAGCGTCCTCATTTTTAAATTTACGCGACCTCGTAAGCTCCTGCATTACCTGAATTTCATTACGAGGTTCGCCCAAGCGACGAATTAAAGCTGTCTTTATATCATTCCAGGTATCTAAATTAGTCTCATAGGCAATCGCCTCTATAGCTGCGCCACTCAATTTACTTTTTATTATGCTAAGCAATGTAGGATGGTCCCTCCCCGTGGCTTCTATTTGGTCGCGAACATTTTCTATTTCTCTAATATAAAAATTAAGTAGTTTTTTAGTTCCGTCATATTTGGGAATAAGATCTACCAAATTTTTAAAATGCGGCGAATCTAATAGCGACATATTTGAAATTTAATTATATGAATTAATAAAGTAATCAAATATTGTAATTACTATGTAGATCCGCGTACACTTAACAATACGCGTAACCTGACGCCTATGGAATGTCCGTCCGATGTGAGAACAAGACAATAGCCTATTGTTATAATATTAGAGTTTTATACCGATTTAAGGTTTAAACACTCATTAAATATATATATAAGGCATATAAAAAAAAATCAAAACTATATCTAGGACAGGAAATAGAGCAGGGAACTTGGCTTAGCGATAGTACTCACCAGACCAGCAACTGCATCTCCCGTCGAGTCTCGTAGTAGCACGAGAGAACGCCCAATGCTCCAGGTGTACTCGCGTGGATCTCGGTGACCGCCCTTGATGAGGTTCCTTTAGATTGCAGTAACGCGACTAGGGAGTCGCCGTTTACCAGGATACTTTGAAGAGTTTGATTCGCGGTTTTCCTAGTTAAACGTGCAATCCTACCGACTGCGCCAGTTATGTTAAGGCAGACCGAAATAATATTAAAAAAAGGAATTTATTTATTGGATGTGTTTACAATAATAAATCTACTACAAGACTAACAAATATTCAAATAAAAGCGAATACAATGGTTATTGGAAATAAGCTGTAGTCGGCGAAACGCTGAGTGCAACATCAGCGTTTACCAAGGGTTATGCCTTGGTAACTCACGACAAGACAAATTTACAAGCACTAACATTAAAGATATATGGACTGTAAAGGGCGGCCTTATCGCTATTAGCGATCTCTATTATATCATAGCTGGGATGCAATAGTAGTGTTAATCTAGTGCAATTCTATAATTAAAGAGAATGGCTGTGTGTCTTAAGACTTATATTAATGATTCAGGAGGGGTAACTCGATTAACTCATAATAAAAATCCATTCCATTGCGACTTGGCATGTAGAATTGACAACCAAAGATATAAAGTTTTCACTATCCAGCTATGATAAATAATATACATTGAACGAGAAGCCTAAATCGAATTCTTGTACATCAATTTATATTGGCCACACGATCGCTACCTTTCTTTACATAGAGCTGTCACATTTATGCGGCTACTGCTCAGTCCATTCTCTATGTCTAAGCGGTGGACCGACAGCTTTACTATATATCTATATAATCGGTTATATATAATATAACCGATTCGGCTTCGTGGTTGTTGAAAACAAACTTGCGGATATGAAAGGGGTTATTGAGGTTCGATATTGCTAAGTAAGTGATGGTCCCAGCCGGGGGTATCTATCTTACTGGGACGTATCGCACTCCTGGGGTGTAATGTGTTTAGGCCCTGAGGTAATACAGTTATAGTTTATCTACACTTTAATTGATAGACCATACGAGGGTTACATTAATAACAGCCATTTACTATATCTTTAAAATTGTAGGTGTTTTATTGCCCTATATAATGTTAAGACTATCGATCAAATGCTACATACAACATCATACATTTTGTGGACTCGCTTACGAAGGGCTCGGTACGATTATTTAAAGAAACAAATCACCGTTTTTATCGATTGGGTTACAGTATTTAACCTACCAATAATATTAAACGCTGAAAATTTGCAAGCAACACAAGCAGGACCGTTCCAATCGTTCTAAAAACCCTTATTAATTTTTTTTGTATAATTTTTCTCTTCAAATGTAAATAATATTTGATATCAGAATACTTGGAATTCTTCAAAGAGAAAATTTAAACTAAAACCAAATTGTCGAAGTATTTATTACGCTTTATTTAATATGAAGCCCGAGGGCGAGTTCGTATAACATTAATTATCTTTGAATGTATTTGTCCTTTGTAAAAAGGCTTTTCATTTATATTTAGTCTAGTTGATGAGCCTGTTTAATTCGAACCTGGGATACAATTTATTGGAGTCGCAATGTATTTTATGTTGCTAAACAAATAATTAGGTTGGACCATGAATTAAATATAGGTTGAAAATTCCTTTTTAGTTACAACTTTAAAATTTCGTTAAAAATCTACAAAACATTAAATATTGAACCAATTAATTAATGTTTTGTGTTCTCTACCGAGATTACAACCGCGAATTATAACCAAGGTATTTTGGACCTCGATTTATTTAACTTAAGGATTTCGTTTAAGACCAAAGTTAAAAAACAGGTCTTTTACTTAATTTGGGCACACTACCACCCCACTTTCACATTCACACCACACACACTCACCGGACACTTCGCTTCCATGTTTTTGTTCTTCTTTTTTTTTGTATTCCTATTTAGTCTTTTTTATATATATTGTAAACTATTGTATTCTAGCTTTAGTTAGCATTTAAATTGTATACAACTATATGTTTAATAACGCTGTTTTTGTTAGTAAATTAATAAATGTTCTTCATTGTTCAAATATTGACCAAGTATAAGTGGAAGTCATTTAGTAATTTTCAATTATGATGCATTTCGTTGAAACATTACTACAGTCGAGCAATGTATAACTGTAGAAACAGCCGTGTAAATTGTGTAAAGGTAAGATATATATTTTTATTATATCAGGACTTTTTGCACACACAGGTTGCTTATGCCTAAGACATTTGTAGCTTGTGTTGTGTGTGCTAGCAGAATTGATATACGTTTACATACATACTCATCAGATAAATATTTACCGATGAATGAATGGGAATCGAATCCGGGCGCAGTTTTTGGTAGAAATAGATAAAGTTTTAAAATTCATTTACGACACTTTTTTGACTACAAATTCAGCCACATTGATTATAGACTCTCACTTGTTTATGAATTTGAGCGTTCTATTTTCGAAATTTCATAACAGCACTTTGTTTCCGGCCGTTCTCGCACAATGTTAAAGATGTCGCTCTCAAAAAGTTCTTATGAAATTCAAAGCTAAAGCAGCAGTTTGAAAATCGAATGAAACAAGTTTACTCTAAAGAAACACACTTACGCTCGCCTCTCGACTTACTTGATCAGTTTATTTGGACTTTAAACTGCTTTTGCTATGGAAATCTCTTAAGGCGAAGCTTTCTTTTACTTAAAAATACATAACAGAATTTATAAAGCTTTGAAATACTTAAATCTATTTACATTTATTCTTGTATTAAAGTGCTTTGAAAAGCTTCCACCTAATCTTTTACTATTAGGGTAAAAATAAACATGAATAAATTGGATAATTTAAACCAGATAAAACATTTTTAACTTTCAAATTGTTTACATAAAAAGATATATGTTCATACTAATGCTGCACTAACTAAAACGCTTTTTAAGATGACATCAATTTGACTTAACTATGAAAGTTAAAGTTACTTTTGTATTACGTGACTAAATCGCGATCGTCTCTATATTGAAATTTAGCCTTTGGAACGTTCTTAAGTTTAGAAGGCATAGACGACATTTACTTGAGATAATAGATTTTATCTTCACTCATAGTCCATCTCCTTTTTTCTCTACAACGTAAACCTGTCAAAATTTCTATAAAGGCAGGTGGGGAGGACGTAAAATAATTTAATATAATCCCCACCGATTGAGGAAACTTCCGCGTAATGAAGGCCATCGCGGTAAATAATAATAATTTATTCTGTTGTAAACATTATAAATATTTTTGTAAACATTTTAAAGTACACATTAAAAAAGTGTCAGGCCCATGTTATTAGGCAGTGTAAGAATTGTTAATGGACACTATACTTATATTATATATCTTCTTTAGCAATTTAAGTTAGATGTAAATTACTCATTAGTCTTTCTCTAGGCTAGATCGTAATCTTTTAAATGATTTGTCTCTGTGAAGTTATTTCATCCCTATTAAAATAAAATATTCTGTTGTATTCATTATATTATAGTTGCAACGGAAATACATAATCTTATAAGCTTACTGATTGCGTCCTTAAATTCACTATTCTTTATTTGTTGATAATTCATATAATCTTTCATTGTGTACATTGTTTATCTATGTTTTCTCCTTGTCTTTTATTATTTTTGTTGTAACTTGCAATTTAATGTGTATATAATGGTATAGAAGTCGCAAGCTCAAGGTTTTGTAGTTAATATAGATTTTTTTCTTTAAATTAATTTCTGTTTTTATAATAAATAAACTAATATTAACGAAAATTACACGATAAGCTAATTTGATATCACTTCATATACTGTTTCAGCTTTTGATGGCGGTTTCCCGTACTTTTTAATCATTATAAATAAAATTAGGCAGAACGATGCCTTTAATGATGTTAAACAACAGAGTAAACGATAATTACTGATAATAACTCGCATTATGCTTCGAGCAAGTTAATCGATTATTATGCAAATATCCGTCAATTCGATAAATTTTATCGAATCCAGTTAATCGTATTCCGCTCGGTTCAATAATGTGTTGTCTGTTGTTTGATTGACTCAAATATTATTCGGTAAAACGATTTAAGCGTTCTATTTTTAAAATTTACCGGTTATTCTTTTTCCCTTTGACATGACTAATAAGCTGAATAATGACAAAAGTCTTAAAATATTGAAATTTCTATATGCTTTTATATAAATGAAGCGCAGAATTTTACGGTAATAAATGTATGTCAGAGCACTTGCATTAAATTGGATAGTTTATTTTGCGTCGTTCTTGTTACCTAAAGGATCGATCGGATTAAAGATATTGAAAAATCTACATATTTCTCAAAAACATATTAAAAGTGCGACATCTTCGCTATATTGACAAAATGTTGATCGACTCGGGAATGGGGTCATATTAAAGAGAATTTTCAATTTGAACCACGGATCTAAGAGGGTGAATTAGAATTACTAAGAAAAATGCACTTTATATATATATAAATTAATTATGTAGATACGGAAAGATGTGCAGAAGTTATATTACAGCTGGGTGTATATGAAGTATATATGAGTCGATGTATACTTACTCTCCATTCGAATATATTTTAAATGTTTTTATATTTGCATATTACGACAATTCTCATTTTTATATGCGTATTTTATATCCCAGACAGTGTTGAATATTTTTACTATCATACTTTAAATCTTAAGAAGTATTAAAGGGCGCGATAAAGAGGTTTACGGCTTATAAAATATCTAACAATGAAACATGACAGACGCATACTTAAGCTTAGACTTTATGACATATTTGAGAAAATACTCAAACGCAAATTGAGGGAAAATATCATTTCTATTAACCGGCAATCTTCGCAAAATCTCTTGTAGCTCTCATCTGCAGTATTATTTATATAATAAATATCATTATATCAAACCGAAGTTTAAGATAAAGATATAATATCTTAATTCACTAATATTATAAAGGCGAAAATGTACTATTTATTACTACACGATATTTTGATTAGTACAAGTAAAATTGGTCGAAACTAAACTAAAGGAATAATACCAAACTACACAAAAGTCCAATGAATCGTATCTATTAGTTATAAGAATAATAAATTTGATAAATTATTCAATTTGCAATATTCCTCAAATTGTTGCCTTTCTCGTAAAAATGGCTATTGCAAACAACATATAAATATCAAGATAACCATAACTAATACATAATATACTTGGCTTAGTAAACCTATTCGGTTTGCGGATTGGCATCTGTAACGGCAACTAATAATGTATTTAGTAGAATTTAGGTGTTACGCAGCATTACCTACATGTAATACGAAAATTATACCGTATGTTATGTGCCACGCACACATATGAAATTCCAAACTATTCATAAACATACAAAGAGAGCCAGCATTATACTAAATATTAACACTTTATTTATATTATGTGTGTGTGTGAGAAGTGTAGTGCTGAAGAGCCTTCTATTCCTGACACGCAATGTCGAATCCTAACTTGCCACTTATACGATGTTTTCCCTCAACCTGAGTACATACTCAGAGTTCAAGAGTTCAGGAATTGGAGAATTCCCAATATTGTTATAACGCTTATCAATAACTCACAAAGTATGACTTAGAGTGGGATAATTCAACCGAGCAATTAATAAAATTACAATAGTGCATAGTATGCAATAAATATTTTTCAAGACCGTACAATGCATTGTTGCAATCCATTGTGTAGTCTTGCAAAATTTGAATTTATCTAACAAAGTTTTCTTATAAAATTTAAGTGATTTCATGCAATTGTTATAAGTGATAGCTAGGTTTCATGTTTCGCAAAACTATTTCCACTGTGTCAATTGTACATTGTAATTTTGAGCCTTTTCAATCTTCCTACGAGCTATTTCTCACTGCTACATCCACTAATTTTAGAAAAATGTTAGCTTTAAATGATTATTTTTCAATTAGAACGAAAGCCTGGACGAGTGAAAAAGTCCCGACTTGTGGACGAAAATTATTACCGTGGTAACTACTTGGGGTACTTAAGGTACCGAAGCCTAAATTCTACAGCAATTTTTCAACTGTGAATTGTACCTTATCTATATAGGTATGAACATTACTGAAGTAATATTAAATTCAGACATTCAGAGAATATCCGCGATCATATGGCGCGTGTGGTTACGCAATGAACAAACTAATCGTTATTGCGCTAAACATTACATTCGTAAATGTGTGTAATTAGAGATAAGGTCTGAATCAATGAGCGACCAAATGACGAGAATTTATACCCGTTCGTTGCTAATGTTTGTGCGAAGCCTGCTAATTTATGCCCGCTAGTTTTACACTTGCTTGAATTGAAATGGCTGTGGGGAAATTGTAAATGGAGAATTACAAACATTTTCAGTGTACATTTTTGGTTATATCAACTCGGTCACCGAGAGAGGCAGATTTTATATTTTAAAATAATGTCGTCATGGCTTTTTGGTTAATTAATGGTGTTGTTAGAATGAAGAGCACCGTGTTATATTGACCAGTAAACTCAGTGGTGTGAAAAAAAAAAAAAAAAGGGAAAAAAAGTTTTTTTTTTGTTTTTGGTTTTTTTGTTTTGTTGGGAGAGGCTTTGTTTATTTGAGTTTTTGTAACTATGTTCACACATATTTGCATGAAGGATAACATAAAAAGATCTCTGAAATTAACTGCTAAATGAGGATACTTTATAAGCCTGAAACTATTGACCCAATGTGGCTGAAAGCTATCTAACATTTTTACTTTTCTGCTAACGTAAACTTAATATTAAAACATGGATAAATTAAATTTATGGAGTAAGCCTGCATCGACAGTTGACTTCAAACTTTTTATTTCAAGATCACACAGATAAAAAATAGACTACAAGAACGGCAAGAACGGAGATTGCAAAAGTTTCGACATTGCACACAATAGCATAACAAGAATTTACGGCCTCAACACAAGGTTAAGAGAAATTAAAAACGAAATCACGCGATGTTTTACGACAATTATACAGAATTCAAGTTTCACTAAATATATATACATACTAAATGAGCGTACTCTTATATAAATATAACATTAGAAATAATTTTGATAATTTTATATATGTATGATGAAGCAAAAGAAAATGTCATCCGTTTAAAAGACATGATGCACTTAATTATTTATATATTTGAATTTAATTATTAAAATTAATAATAATAATAAATCTTTACTGAGACCAGAGATTCATTATAAATAGGTTATAAGTTAGTAACAATTTAGACTTAGGTGCTATATTAGTTATGATAAGTAAAACTAATTATTATATTATATAGTATAAATTCATATTTGTTATATTTTATAACATTCTATTTAAAAAGTCCTTTTAAAATAAGGTAATCAACTCGCTTCGTATGAAGTCAATTACTGCTTGTTATCCTATATAAGAAAAAAATATTCTTTTGTTACTGTAATTAATAACTAGCTACGCCAACTTGGTTAATAACGAGCCCATCAACAACCAGAAACACCAACACAGGAAGTTGCACAGTTTCTGATTAATCGACACTTTTACAGATAACTGGACAATACGGGCCGCAACAATAGCAACTGGTGCCAATCTACTAATGGATTATGGGCATGGGCTTAACATTGAAATATTGGACTCGCCTTAATGAATCTTTCTACTATTTCAAGTACAATGCAATGGTGGAGTTTGGAAGGTACGTTTTTATACTGTTTGATGCATTTCGTTTATTCTTTCTATGATTGTGCGACACGTAAAATGACTATAAACGCTTTTGTGACCGCTTCTCCAATTATAATCATTCATTTGAATGTGAATGTTCCGCAAAATTCCAGACACATTAGTATAGTTCTATATTATATTTCATAGAGTCACCTCAAATTTTAAAATGATTGTTCAAAGATTTTTAGTATATATAAGTTCTAATTTAAAACATTCCAACGTCATTTGTAACCTAAACTCATTAACGAACACTCCCACGAGGCCAAATATTTCATTTAATCTGCATCTTATCAGAATAAACTAATTATTAGGTCATACAGAATGCATTCGAGTAACATACGAACCAGAATACAGCCACAGAAAACTGTAAAAACCCGTTAAGATAGTGATTGTTTGCGAAATCTAAATTAGCATTCGTATTGTAGTATTGTTCAAGCTTATCTCGTAAATGAAAAACCGGGTGGAGTGGACACGGGCGTATAATGCTGGTACACAATGTCTGCCTCTAATGAGGATGAGGAACAATGAACGTGTGTACTAAGCTTGATAAGCGCATAGGGTTGCTACTTGGCAGTTTATATTGCAACTATCAATTGTTAATCAGGGTGTGTTGCATAAGGCTGTCAGACCGGATGCCCCAAGCCGAGGCTTTTGAGGTTTGTATAAAACAATTTCCTTTAAATACTATTTATAATTATTTTGTTTAGTTTTTTTTTAATGTAACATTTGTGAAAAAGATTTAATTATGTTATTTAGTTTTGATTTATTTTGTATTCTGTTAATTCATCCTTATCTATAACAGTAACTGTCTTTGATTTGTTTTTACTCTAAATATTTACTAAATATATTTTTCTTGGTTTCGTTTACGCGTGTGTACTAATATAAGAGTTTTGTGTTGTGGTTTATGCATCAGTATGTAACCGTAGTAAAGAATGTTTTAGTTGTGATAATGTATATACCGTTGGAGAACCTTAATTTAATAAAATAAAATAAATAAATAAATACTAACTTTGATTTTGAAGAATGGTAACTGTATTTATATGGACTGTTCGAACTACAATGTTAGAAATAAGAAAACATTAAAAATCCTGGTGGTGATGGTGGCAAAGAACAGTTTTCACAAATAATATTTCAGTCCAAACACTATTTTCAATTATTTACTGTTTCGTATCTTTATTTAATTGTGTTTATGCTGTAATGAAAAGAGACTTGAACTTTTAAACCGGTCCGGTTTTGTGAATAATGCAACAGTGGCTCTATTTTCTTATAACAAATTTTCCAGTAAAAATATATTATATGGAACTGGATAATATATTTATATTATGTTTAAAATACAGAGTTAGGAACACAAGATCACACAAAAAAACAGTAATTATTATCAACAGAGGTTCAAACTTAAGTAAGATACGTATAATTTTAATCATTTTATATTGTCATGTCTTTACACACCACACAATATATAACATTCCTTAATTGCTAAATATTTTTGACCGACTTGCAAAATCCCGAAGGTGTTTTTGTGAATCACCTTATGATTATGAACGATAAGGCTTGCTTCAGTCCATTCCATTCCAAAAAGTAGTTTTGTTATTTATGCGGTTTATTGATGTCTTCTTTCAATTCATGACCATTTTTATGATTATGTAAGATATATGTACTTTGAATTGAAAACCGACAACCCTATATTTTCTGCATATTTGGCGGAATAACTCAAATTGGTTTTGGACAGGTTTAGATGAACAAGGCTTTAATACATCAATTTTATTCATTTTAACCCAAAAAGGAAAAGTAATAAAAAAACTTTTCTATGCTGTCATAGACACTCAATGTTTTATATGGTATGTTACCATACCTAATTATTTTTACTCCTTCTTGTGAAAAGGGGTAAAAAATTATTACAACCAATTTTGTTTGTTATTTTAACTGGTTATATTTATTATACTTTTCCTACTAGTAAAGTGAACAACCGTTGGATGAGTAAGAACTAACCCATGAAGTTTCTAAAGACTATCCTGTTGCAGTACGTACTTGTATAAAGACAATAAATGTCTTCAAAAATATCAACAGTCAGTGATTGAGCAGCTGAACTGTATCTGACTACTTTCTCATAATTTATTCCTTGCGGGTTGTATCAACTTGTTAGGGTAACTAATAACATACTGATGTTTTATTTTACTGATATTTATTTTATTTTATTTTTATTTTAACATTAATGATAAAATTGACCAAATACCAAAATACCGTATAAACTGAATGGTTTTCAAAATCTATTTATTTGTTTTTGTGCGTATTAAACAACACATAAAAAACTTTCACGTTCATCTGGTAAGGTTAAACTGGCATTTCAGATATATATTCTTCGCAAAAACTTAAATTAAATGTCACATCTGCTGGCAAAGATGCATATTACACACATGTTGTGAAAATTTTCCTGATTTTCTGTACTAGATTCGCTTAAAATTGTGCAATTTAAAATTCGCTTAAAATTAAAAGTGTGCAAAATTCAAAATAACGAGTTTTCTATTATATATCATGGCAATTAAACAGTCGGCAACGCACTCGTGAACATTCTGGCTGTCTAAGTATCACCTAATAAAAAATGGGCATACTGCCCGTTGGTCTTCTTTTCATTAAAAAATATACAAACAGGTATAACATTCGTGTTTATGCCCTTCTTTCATGTTTAAGTATCTTTACTAGAATAATACACAGATTAACAAATAAATAACTTGAAAGCAAAGATGTGTTTATTAGTTCCATATATGCTTTGTTCAAGTTTTGTATATATTTTGACTGTACGAATTATTTAAGTCATCTATGGTATCGTATATGGTATGGTATATTAATGGTTTATAGATCTTCGCTGTAAAAAGTGAAAAATTTGTAAATTTGTACAAATTTTTTACTCTTTAAGTTTCTACTATTAAATATATAAATTATAATTTATATTAAAATATATTATAATTTGCGGAAGGATAAAAATATTAAGAGAAAGTAAGAATGTATGGTACAAAAAACTCAAGACAAGCCAACTATAAACCGAATATTTGCCATTCGTACGTGTGTGCTTATTTAATGATTAATTATATTATTAATTATTTATACGTCGTCGTAGTCATTGCCTGTTGACGTCCACAGCAGGACATAGACTTTCTTAGTCTTCAAGTAAGACCGGTTCCCTGCACTTTGCATCCAGCGCTTTCCCTAGACGCGCACCAGGTCATTTGACCACCTCTCTGTATAAATTGATACACATGAACAAAATTCGTAATGACATTAAGTGCAGTAAGTAATAAAAAGAAAAAATATCATACAAAATATTGCTCGTCATGACTTATTTATAAACAAATTTTAAAAACAAATTATCTCCATAACTTGTCGTGCCTTAATAATTCGACTTCAGTCTTAAATAACGTTAACGTATTAACAATTGCAGTGCACACACGGTAATGTCCCTATATATCATTTTTACGACGGACCCAGTACTTAGTGGTAGCTTATACTTATTATTAAAAGCTTCATTTTATTTTTGTTCAAACTTTATTGACGAAAATAAGCTTTTATTTTATAAATCTTTCACTATTTTACGTTGGCCCTAATACTGTAATCTAGAATGGATGTTGTATGTTTGCAGTCTAACTCAATGCTCGATAATAAGTGAAACAGGATTTGCGTTAGAACGACGAACGAAAAGTGGGACGTAGTTTTGATTCCCTATGAGCATTCCTGATGAGTATATTTGTTGGATCTAGTTTGACTCTTATATTATATTAAAAAAAAGTAAGTTACTCAATATTTATCCTATTAATGTATATCTTTATATATATAATTCTTCTGTGAGTGTGTATGTCACTGAACTTCTCTCAAACGACTGGACCGATTTTTTTGAAATTTTTTGTGTGTGTTCAAGGGGATCTGGGAATGGTTTAGATTCACAATTTTGTCCGCTGGACAATGTTTTTTAGTTAATTTTTAATTTATTAGTAGTTGTTGATTTTGGAATGTTTTACATTGGATCCGACAGACGGTGCTACAATCGCAGTGTCAAATTTTAAATAATATTCGAATAATTAATTGAAAATTGAAATCACATGTATGGCAAAACAACGTTTGCCGGATCAGCTAGTAATAGTAAATAAAGCTATCCTTAGGTCTATTTCTGTTTGAATTGTGTTCAGATAGTATAATAATACTGTCTCAAGTTAATTATCTTATTTTCTTAAGTGTTATAAAATTCCACGAAAGAAAATGTGCATCTTTACTAATTAAAGTGAACTTATTTTTTTTATAAAACAGGGAGCAAACGGGTGCGAAGCTCACCTGATGTTAATTGTCGCCGTCACGATGCCGGAGGGCTTGCAAGCCGATCCTTCAGATTGGACTTATGAATACCTCAGTCAATAAATAAATCATTAATCGATTAGGTTTTCCACTCGTAAGCTATTTACAGCTTGTTATAGATATATTTTGTAATACGTATTCCTATTATATTTTGCCAACGTTAGTGGAGACCTGTACCTTTGGGGTGCCATAGAACAACAACAATACATATTCCAGTTTAACCTTTATATTTAGTCAAATAAAGAAAAAACTGTTTTGATAGACTATCAAAATATAGCTACGAAATTGGGCGCAACAAACAGATAGACACAATCGCACGCGTATAATCCATCGTAACATTTGTAATTCTCGCTGAATATTCATTCGGTCGTGCCGGATGCTGACCGGATGTAGATTGACTGACGTGCATTAGATATGAATTTTGGCTTTGACAAATAATCGGGGACTATACATATTTCGGTTCATTTGTCAAACAACAGACAATAGCAAACGAAAACAGAACTCGTTGTGTTTTGAAAATAACATAACACAATTGATTTCATCTTCTAATTTCTCTTTATGTTAATGGAATTCGTTGGAATTTTACGGGTCTAACAAAATTAATTCGTTTCCCTTCAGTCTCTTCGTTTTTATTTTTTTAAATTAAAGTGTGTATTATTGTAAAGTTTGATTTAAATATTTTTAATAGTTTTTGCGTGCGTGAAAGCATAGCAAGTATTTATTAATATAAACGCGCTTAGATTCACAATTAGAATTTATTTATTATGCAACACTAACATTATGCTTACAATTACTTAAATATTTTGTAGTATATGTATTTTTAATGGTAAACATAACAGTTAGAAGTGTTGACAACCTCACAGAAGAGCAACAAGAAACTAACTCCATACAAATTAAACAAATTAATGCACAACGATACAATATTAAAATGAAAATTTAAACAATTATAATTAATGGCTGGTTACACCTAATAAAAATCATACAAAATATAATACAAAAACAAAACAACTTAATTCAAAATTAAAATAATATAATAGAATTAGGGTAATAGGATAAGCGAAATCTAAAAAAACTTACTCTAAAGAAGAAGCATAATGTTATTATTTGTTCACTTTAATGATTTTTTGTTTTTTGACACGAAACAAGAACTTCTCACAATCATAATTACAACACTCTCAAAAACATTTGTTTTGTTTTACAGCTTTTAATGAGTTAAGAAAGCTCGTAACTAAGGAAAAAATGTAGCTTCATTGACAACATTTTTGTATCGTATTATTGTGGCAAAGAAAATGGTTGCTTTACATGGCTGTGTTGGTTTAAAAAAATGTATTATTATTATACCATACGATGTCTTAAATTATATTTATACTTAATATATAAGAATAATATTTTGAATAATTTTATTTTAGAATATAGATGATGTAAATTAACAATTATCATTTAATTAAAGATCTAACAATATATGGTACATACGTCACGTTAATATTATATACTTCAAACTAATTATTATCTCACAGAACATTCACACCTTAAAAGATTATAAAAAACGAAAAACGAAGGCGTAATGTACATTAAACAATTGGATTTGTTTTTGTACCAAAAAAACGTTGATTAATTTCGGAGCTACTCGGGTTTCTTTGATAACTTTCATAACTTTGAGATTATTTTTGTTTTTGTTGCATTTTTAAGATTGAAGGATTTCCGTGAAATTAGATGGCGTTTGTTTTTATTGTGCCCAAGGGATCTTTTGGGTTAGCGGGATGAATGGTGGATTTATTTGAATATTTTCGTATAATTTTGGTCTCAAATTTGTCATCAGTTCTTTTAATGTTTTAAAAATAACCTTATATGCATACTTGGGTACAGTTATGATGAATGTCAGAGTGGTATTTTAGATTGTACCTGATTCGATCTTCAAATGCTCCCTATTTGATCATCTGTATGAATATTTAATGAAAATAGTTCTAGTTATAAGATATATACATAATACACCGTTCTACTACAGAGTAATAATTATTATCAAAAACCCAACACGAAACAATTCCTTCAAATCTCAGCCTTATTGCAAACTCTTAGGGTTACTTTTCTATAGGTATTATTTATATTTGGCACAGTTGGGCAGAGAAACTTTAGAACTAACCAAAATTGATTCTCACTGAATTCACGATACCTTGCTCCAACCGGCTTTCAATAAAGTCTAGATTTTAACATTACGTACAGGTAGTACCAGTAAGATATAGTTCAGTACTCAAAGTTTTGGCTATTAAAATATTGCCAAGTCGAGCAAAAATTTATCGCTATAGCTATATTTTTGTCGAACCATTCGGCCCATTTTAAAACTCTAATAAACTTATGAAAAATCATAGAATGTCACTTGATTTTAGTCTAACATGGAATATTGTTTCAATAAAATTTAAACGAATTTTTTCACATAGCTGCTCTCATAGCCATTGCATTATCGAATGATTGTTTTTTTATATAATACTTCAGAATGGCAGAACTTTGCAGTGAGACTTGTGCGTTTCCGACTTGTTGGAATAAATCTTACAAATGCTTTCTTTGGCGGCAAAGAAACAGATATTTAATAATTTAATTGTATATAGAAATAGATACGTTATATGTAACTAAATAATAATTGTAATAACATATTGTTGAAATAAAACAGAATTGACAATTTGAGAACACAAGTAATTGGAATGAAAAGTATATTTGAAATAGAATAAATGGTTTCTTTTCTCTATATCTTATCATTATCGTATTTTTATTTCACTTAAATCTAAGTTAAGTCAGTACCCAGACTTGTATGTTAAAAATCTTAATGGAACAAGTGAAATTTGAAACTGTGAAAGTTTTTTATCTTTATTTTTATTTCATTTAGACACAATATTAAGAAATTCGATTATTTTTTTTATTTTCGAATCAACGAAGTCCTCAAAAATTCAAAACTTGCTTAACTAATATAATGTAATATTAAACTATAACAAATTTAAGTGTTCTCTCAATCAGTAAAAAATAATCCAATCAAATATTTATTATGAAGCCTTCCCATTAGTAATCATATATTATTCATATACTATCGTCCCTAAATTAATATTGAAAGTAATAAAACAAAAGAGTATATTCACAATATCCTCTTCAGAATATTCCACCGCACCCGTATTTCTTTATTATTTATTACAATTTTTTCCACTGTGATGGATCACACGAATATTTCATTTAATATCGTAGAAGTTAATATACAAACCCTCAATATATCGTGATATACAGGCTACAACTTTTCTAGTTTGAATATATTTTAAAAACTAAAACTCTCCACGGTCGTAAGGGTTGCTCAAATTAAATATTTGGTATCGTATTTGATTACGCAATTAACTATTAAATTATTGTAACGTAAGACAGGGTAATATTTTCTTTTACGAAGGTAACACTAATTGAGGGCATTGGAAATGTAACCGTGGTAGAATGGTTTAGTATAGTAGATAAGACAGATCATCAGACATGTCACAATTTTACATTCCGAGGACGCATTTAAGAGGAACAAACCGTTGAAATAAAAAAAATCTAAAAATGTACCATATATTTACAATGCAATAATAATATTTATAGTTTATAATAATACAAAATGGTAGAAGTCATAGTCGCTAATAAAGAATTACATACATTTTATTATATTTCCCTTATGATTCATTTATATTTTGTGCCTCGCAATAACCCTATAACGGCCGCAGACTGTCTAGTGATTGGTGTATCAATCTAGCAGTGCCCACACGCAGCATAGTTTTTATTATTAGAAAAGGGTTTCCTCTTTACCCATTTCTAGCCTTAAGGGCACATATTTCTGTTAGTGGCGCGTTAATAGGGGAAAAATACAGTCCTTAATTTATTTACCAAGCCATACATTTATTTTTTTATTAGGACTAAAATACATTGTAGCCTTAAAACAATTATTCGCTTACTTATTTAAAAATATCTGTATAAAAAAGAAATCACGACCTTCGGTAATTAATTATGGCGAAATAGAGGACGTTTACATTTTACATTTCGACATCTATTTTTTTTTAATTGTAAATTGTATCTAGGACGCCTGTGGACCGACCCGTGTTTCGTAGCAATTTGATCCCTCAGAATAGGAATCGTAAAAATGCAAAACATTTTTTTTATACTAGATTCAGGTTTATTTATCATTTGTTGTATGTGTTGTTGTTGTTAGTTGTAATTGTCATGCTAATCACAAAAATAATTAATAGATTCCATTCAGTAATATTTTTGGTTTTTATATTCTTTTAAGAAGTATTTGCGTTGTTTGGAAGTTGTCCTGCCGATATTAAATAATCACAATATATATACTTCATTTGACATTATGCTACTTTGTCAATGGTTTCTTTCTTATACATAATTAAAATCCTCGTGTCCTCGTTTGTAGCTCGTCCCATATCACACAAAGGCCAACCTTTTTTGAAGTAATTACTTCGTTTCAAGTTAATCCGACGTTATTAAACTGCTTGAAAAATATAGATGGAAAATTGTTGTCCCTTGAAAAGTAATAAACTAACTTTATGATAAAATACAAACTATTATAAAACAAGGTCTGTATAAGTAATTAAATGAGGGCAATTACATTAAGCCAATTACACGCGCGAGTAAACCTTTTCTTAAATAAAAAATAAAAGTAGTTAGGTTCCTTAGCATATCAAACCAACACCATAGTATATTCAGTTTATAATTGTACGCCGACTTAGTCGCTACAATTGCAATCAATTGCGCGCCAATACATGTCAAACAATTAACGTGATCTGTGGTCCGACTGCAATTTTCAAAAATACTTTGTACACTATCAAAGCAGGTCATAGTCGGCTTAACTGTGTTAACTCCTGTTCCATTTTCAAACAATTAGTTTTCAGCCAGCACGCAGACAAAAGAGGTTGAATTTGAAAATGAATTAGTGAGAAAGAGGGATCAAAATGTCGAATACATGGATACCACCGGATATTGCTCCCGTCTGCGAGACGGCGCTGGCACCTTTGACGCAGTGCTCCCAAACTGGCTACATGTTTTTGGCCCTAGTGACGCAATTATTCGGGAAATCCATAGACAATAGGTATTCAAAAGTGAACCCATTTTCCCCGATACATGATACGTTTTACAATGGACAAAGCTTTTCCTCACGCGGTGTTTCCAGGGCACATGAGCCGTTTTCATCGTATCAGACGAATTTCGACTCTCATCCACCGCACATACGTGATAGGCAATATATGAATATACCAAAATTCGATTTTGAAGATTCCTTCAATCATTATTCGAATAAGGAACCTGTTTTTGAGTTTAATTTTGATAGAAATATCGATTCTGCCTTTGCGGGTTCAAAGAAAACGGAGGTGAAGGAAAAAGTGAAAGGAAAGAGAAGAAAGAAGAGGCACGTGCAGGAATACGATTTCATTATAGTGGGAGCTGGTTCGGCCGGGTGTGTTCTAGCTAACCGATTGTCAGAAGTCAAAAAATGGAAGGTATGATTTGTGAATAATTATAATAATTATATTCTATAGTGTGTGTAATAATTATATTCTACATAAAGATTCATTACATGTTTGTACTGATTGATTTTTCATAGCACTCATAGCGTTATTAATATGAACCATATAAAGACGATGTCCACACAAATTTAGCCCCACGTATCAAATTTATAGTTCAAGTTATGGCTGCTAAATATAAGTGATTAGTTTATGACTTGTCATTAGCACTATATAAAATAAATTTATTTTATTCAACTACATGTTATGACCCAGACAACCAATAAATATGCTCATCACACAATTAATGCCTGCGCCAGATGTTCGTTAATTATAATTGCATAGTACGTTTACAAAGTATCAAAATTAAAAGAGCCACCTACCGTTTCGAACGTTATTCTTGTGCGCCAGAGCATATAATTAGACTGATTCACACAATCATTGTGATTTGTTTAGTTTTGATATTTTACGGATAAACGGAGGGGCTTTTTGACTTGATTAGAGTTATGACGTAAACAGAAAATGTACCTCACGAACTATACTGCCCAACAATAGATTCTTTGAATGTTTTTGTTTTTTGCCTTCCAGAACCGCTCAACTAACTCTTGAACTTTATGTACACGGTATAGTATAGAAGTTCAAATTTATTTTTTAAATTATCTTTGGCTATTTTTTAAACTTCTCTCTACAAAACAACAATTAAAAAAAAAAAAAAAAAAAAAAAAAAAAAAAAAAAAAGCCGTTCCCCAAAATCCGGCTTACTTTGAAATAATATTTTTGACAATTAGGTGTATTGCAAATTGTTTTACATTAAAGCCTTCCTCGGTAAATCGACAATCCAGACATTCATATTTAAATATATGACCATGTATGTTTTTTCTTTAAATATACAATAATAAAAATATAACAGGAGGCAAAATAAATATGACCAGACAAACAAACTTTTAATTTTATGAATACTTATTCTAGGGTTTTGTCTTATGGCACCCCAAAGGTGCAAAGGGTCTCCACTAATGTCCGCCACATCCACCTGCATTCTTCCGTTGTACTCTTGGCCTCACTCCAGCTAAGTCCAACGGCTAGCCGTTGATGAACAGTGATTAATAATTTTGACCATTTTCTTAGAAAGCCTAAATATTTTCGTTCACCGCATTTTTGATTTTATATTCACCAAAATATCTTTAAATATAAGGTTTCTCACGATCCCATTAGTTTCTAAATAACCTTTAAATTCGTAATTTATGAAATTATTATAACAATTTTCAATGACAAAAATATTTAGCAAAATAATGAGTAGCAAATTGGTATGAAACGCTTCGCGTGACTACATTTTGCAACTATCTGAGAAAAGAATTTTCTTATATGATTTTCCTTTCACAATCAAGGTGAGCGTGGGATCGTTGATTACATTATTGTTAATAGTGCTTCCTATTATGTTAATAGCTTCCGGCGCATACAAGTTCTTATTTCAAAGGAGCGGGATAGAAATTTGCACATTCATCGAGGTCTTTATAAGTTAAAATGTACTGTTTTAAACACACAGACTGGTACAATTTAAAGTTATAGTTGAAAATAAATACTTGAAACACACATAGAAATACTTTTGTAACTATATTTTCAAAATATTGAATTGAGTAAGTCAATATATAGCCAGCTTTTTGTTACTGAGCAATCGATAAAAATATCTAAGCGAAAGCACAGTGTTTGAATAGTTTTAAATAGAGCAGAAATTGCAACAACTTTGACGTAGTTCAAGGTCGATTACAAAAATAAACTTGACATTGACAAAGGTTTTCTTTATACAGAATCTTTACCAACTTTCAAATTTTTTATAATAACTGCTACATATAGTATAATTGTTATCAGTACTATATAAATCGTATTTAAAACTATAGGTTACGGTAGCTTTACTAATATTTTTTTAATGAATATTATTGTATCTTAGCAACTCACTGTAAATAAATAAATGAAAACTCATGGCAAAATTGTAATTGTAAACAGGGCTTTAGTAGGAATTTGACCATAGAGTATAAAGTCTAGATTCTATAGATGAAAATTAATATCATTTAGTAAAATTCGTTAATCTATTATAATAATTATCTACGTTAAATAAGAATAATGTGAAACGAAGTTAAACAATGATAGAATAGTGAAAAAAGTTTTACAATCTAGTTCTTTGGTTTGTGTTGCCTAGATTCCACGGCTTAGCTGTGAAAATCTATTAAAATCGACTTCTTTGTTTAACTATGCAACAACTGTTTTAAATGATTAAATGTTACTGTTTTATTTGATGAATAGAACGAGAATATTGTCAAATTCTCTCTCAATAATAAAAAATAACTTCGTTCGTCAAGGCCTCAAGATTTCTCTTTTTTTTTTGCCTAATAGGCGAGTGCATAGCCTCAGTGCCCGACACGCAAGGTCTTACTGGGTTTTAACCCAGTAGTAGTAGTAACAAGAAGATTTCTTCAGAATGCTTTTTTTAAACTTAGGAGCAAGTACATTACAGAAAACAATGTCTTTTTGTGCACAGCCGTGATTCGAAGGTACCTGAGGGTTGAAGGTCCTGCGCCAATACTGCTCAACACAAGAGGCGTCACTATTGTACTGTAGACAAGTGAACGAACGTAACGTTAATGCAAAAAGTAATTTAATTATACTAAATAAATTACAGTTTAATATTTTCCATTACAGCTCATTGGAATGCTAATTTTGACTCACTTATCACTTTGATCAATTAATTTCACGTTTATAAATAGATGCGATTAACAAATCCTTTATGGGAAATCGAACGTAAATTTACCGCATCCGTCACCATATTACCATAAAATCCTTTTTGGTTCCAACTAAAAGAATCTTCAATTCATACTGGCCGCACACGTTGCTATTGTCACGTCGACGGTTTGAACTTTTTAAAAAAGGAACTATCAAAAATATCTCGCGTACGTCAGAAACATGATTTTTTTATTAACTCCGATCTCGTCACGAGCAAAAAGTATTTTATAAATAGAGGTGGTATAGTTTTTAAATTTCTGAGCTCGCAATGTTTAGTTTCCGTTTTTTTTTTTAATGAATACGAGGATTCTGCGGCGATATTCTATATTTAAAATTTGAATTTGAATAATCAAAACCTGTCAATAACATTTTCGTGTATATTTTAAAGGTTTTTAAAGCACGAGCCATATATGGTTTCATCTTGGAAACATTTTAATGAAATTTTTTTGGCGGGATTTCATTAATTTTTCAACAAATTTTCTTTATGCTAATCTTATATTATTTAGAAATTAGTTGGGGGATAAATTTCTAATTTTAAATATTTTAACGTTTACAAGCTATTTTGATAAATCTTGAAATGAAGACTATTGATAATAATCATTTAATATAGGAAACATTAAATTAAATCATTATCATCAAAATATGTTAACGAATTTACAGAAAAGTGAATTATAAGGATCCTTAGAATTAAAACTTTGTTTTATAAATTACCTACAAAAGTTTTTGTCCAGAGAATTGTTATTTAAAGCCAATTTGATAACTCACATAGGTTATCCAAACTGGCACCAAAAAACTGACTCGAATTGACTCAGCTGTATTAGACGATATTTTTGCAACATAATGTTGTTCAAATTTTTAAAAGCAAAATAATAAAAGATCTTCGATTACTTAAATCTGTCCATCACTCGGCAACAATGCCAGACTAATTAATCTAGAATCTAGATATTTTAAACTTCGAAACTCAATTAAACTCTCAAAGAAAATAACTTACCATATTAATTATCTCAGTTTCCTTAAAACATTCATAATATTTCTTTTCGTTCGCGTAAATCTATGGTTATATAACAGAAACTATGGTTCGACTTGAAAACTATTCATGGAAATGATGAAAAAAATATTCCTTTTTCAAATCTTGTCGGCGCGTCCCCTGCGTATGTGCTAAAAAATGATTGACCAACCGAATTGACCGAATTAATTTATTTTTAACATTTACAACAGCATTTACTTTTTACGGTCACAAGAACACCTTAATAGTATAAATAATTTTATTTCAGAACGTAAGCGAATACTTGCTGGGCTTTTTTATAAACACAATTCCTCCCCTTCTCTTCCAATCCAATGAGGAAATCATGTATTTACCTTACTTTAGAACGTATAACTCTGAACTACAATATACCACTTTAGGTACCACTGCATTGTTCAATTCTTCCGTAATCGATCATCCTGCTTGCAAGAACGTATTTTTGTCAAACGACAGCTTTACCAATTTATCAATAATACCGACAATATGCGTGACACCAGAGTTGCCAACGCGCTCGTTTTTTACTATCATTACATACACTTAAAATGTACTAAACCCTACATCGCATATATTATATAAAAAGTGCACTTATCTCTTTATAAACGCAACGAAACATAAAAAATAGTTAAAGACAATATTTTAAGAATTTACTCACGCAAATCGCAATCGTAAATATTAACATTATCTTTTATCAGCGAATAAATTATTTGAAGACCACACCTGGCCGTAACCACGGTTGTTGAAAAGCATCCGAATCATAAATAATAGTAATAATAAATCGTGTTAATTCCGTTACACAGTATTTTATTTAAATCGTTCATATTAATTCTCCAGAATGCTTATAAGTTCTAAGAATATAAGTAACAATTAATGTAAGACTAGAATCAAATTATATAGTATCCTGCTAATAAAATTATTCATCCAAATTAATAATAGAAATAAAGCCTGAAATGACACATACAACTTCTCTCAATTTTCGAATGAAATATTTCTTCGGCATTAAGGTTTAATTATAGTTTTATGTTTAATTTAAATCTAATTAACTAATATGCTTTAACAAACTACAAACAGGCAACAATTTGTTTACTTCAGATCCTCCTTCTCGAAGCCGGACCAGAAGAGCCAGACGTTACAAGCGTGCCAGCATTAGCAACAACATTGGGCAATTCAAATATTGATTGGATGTACAGAACTCAGCCAGAAGAATTGACCTGTCGAGCGCAGAGGGGACAAACTTGCGCTTGGTTCAGGTAATAAGAAACAAAATTATATATTTTATAATGGGTAAAATGTTTGTGGTCGGAAAACCTTTCACAGTAAGCATTTTTTACATTTATTAACATGACTCTATGTAGTTTTATGGAAACACTGAGCATTCAATTATCACGAGTGAAACCACGAAAAACGACCACGAAAAACAGCTCATTATTTATAAAACAAGAAGACCCTGTGCCAACGAGTTAAAAGTAATTTCCTATAAGTAAAGTTGTTCTAGACTATATTTGATTTTAATGAATATCTTCAAGTCTTGTCTGAACTTAGCAGAGTACTTGCCAGCAGAGTATCAGAAAACTAGAGTTCTGATAGCATGCGCGATAATTCTGTAGTTCCTGATAGTTTCTAGATATAGTTCTGGTCATTTTATGGAAATCATTTGTTTTTTATGTGTATAATTGGCTTCCAGTGCGAAAAAAAAGAAAATTTATATTTCTATATAATCAAGTGTTCCTCAAGTTCCTCATAATTTTAATGTCTAAATTATTGTTTTAGATAATAAAAAAATTTAAAAACCTTAATTTTACAGTTTACTTACTTTTACACATATACATATTTAAAACTAAATATCAACTCCGCGGTTTCTATTAGACGTGTCCAGCCATTACAATTAATATCTTTACCGGAACTCGAGCTCCGCAAAAATAATATGGTCAATCTCTACCACGCCCGTTTACGCTGTCCCATAATGGACCGGTGAAAATGTATATAGAAAAACTAAAATATAAAAAATACTTAATAAAAATCTATGCGAAACTATACCTAAAAAAATTTTAGTTTCAAAATTATTTTTAAAAATTGCGTTTTGAAATTAGTGAATTGCCATAGTAACTTATTCGTTACCATTAAAATGAACGGTCGCTCCGTTACCTCATTTTGCCCCATCCATTACATCTTAAGGAGTTGTGAAACTGTTACGTATAGTTTATGACCTCGGTTCCGCCCATAGGGTATGTTGAAATGTATAACACTGATTTATATTTAGGCCTGACCTATAAATGCTTGTGTAAATTATTGCCTTACTTTTTCTATTGCTTAGTTGGACACGAGTTCAGAGAAAAATATGGAGCGCGTAGAGATAACATCATTCGCACAGGACGAAACTGTAATTTACTAAGTTTATTTGGTTGGTTGGCCTTAGTAGATATTAAATATGGTGCATTTACCGGTTAAAATAAAGCTGAAAAAGATAATTTGTTTTTTTGTTCATATCGTAGCATATTACGATATTCGCAATACGATTATTTATACAAATAAAATATATTAAAAGGAAATGCAACTGAAATTCGTCTATTATTAGTTCCTTCCTTATTAATTAAATCTATAATGACCTATTTTATAAATTAAGAGCATAATATTTATAGTTTGTGTTTTATAAATAGGTTTCTTAAAAGTTAATTGTATGGTTTATTCAACATAATATTCTCTGAAATAGACTGAGTATAAACTTACTACTGTAAGTTAAGAGAGTTATATTTCAGAGTTAGTTATCTCACATATATGCTCTGACCGTATGACGTAGGTTCTAAGCAGGATATTGCAGATTCATTCGAGCCTTGCCCGGAACCAATATTTGTCCCAAGATGCTCTAACTTCAAGTCAGCTATACAGTTTCTTGGAAGTTGAGATTTCACGTTAATATATATACTTAAGTTACACAAATATGCACTTAACCATAGCTTCCTCGCATAATTTGTCGTAAAAACATGCTGACAAAATATACACTAACTAAAACTAACTATAACTAACTATAAAAATTCAATAGTAGATTTCAATTATATTATCACAACCAAATATTTAATAGTAATTCTCATATTATATTAAAAGTCTTATTTGACTCAGTAACCTTTTTGCATACATTTTAAAAACTAGTTTTTTTTTAATTACTTTTTTAGGGGAAAAACAATGGGCGGCTCAAGCGCTACGAACTACATGGTTTATATTCGCGGCAATAGACTGGACTATGACGAATGGGCTGCCGATGGAAACGTTGGTTGGAGCTATCATGAGGTAAATATAATAAAGCATGACTAAAGACTCGGTAACTCCTCAAACTGAAACAATATGCAAGCAATACTCGTTGACTCATCAAGGTCTGTTCGAAGAGGCAACTTCCTGAGAATACTCCGGTGTCGGGGCGAAACGTACGTCGAGTGGTTGTGGGTTTTTTCGCGGAGTATTACTTGCACATTGGTCTATTAGGTTTTGTTCTCCATATGTTTAAAGATGATGATTGGTATCTTTAACTGTGTTCCTGATACTTTATATTTATATACTTTGAGTGTCTTTGAAATACAGCCTAACGTATATTATTTAAACGTACATACTTCATACGTACTTAGAGATACATATCTCATATAGCAATAAATTGAAGTATCTATATACTATTATTGTTATCTTATATGAAGTACTATATGATTGAGAGTATCATATTTCCATCTCACGCACTCTTGTGGGTTTCCATCTTGTAAGCAAAACATTTAATCAATAGTATCATACTCAAAATCTATTTCACATTTCTTATACAGTTGTTTTTATATTCAGGTTTTACCCTACTTCAAAAAGTCCGAGAACAACCGAGACATTGAGGCACATGATAGATATTATCACGGTGTTGGTGGTCCACTTAACGTTGAACGATTTCCATATGTTGACAAACCCACCATGATGATTGTACAGGCGTTTAAAGAAAAAGGACTTCCGATCACTGACCTCAACAGGGAGAGCAACTACGGAACAGACATAAGTCTGTCAACATCTAAAGACGGACAAAGACAGTCCACAAACGCAGCTTTTATTCGGCCTATACGTCACAAACGACCCAATTTACACATTATCACTAACGCTTTTACAACAAAACTTATCATTGACCCTCTTACAAATACAGCTATAGGTGTTGAATATGTTTACAATGGTGTCATACATAAAGTGTTTGCCAAAAAGGAAGTAATAGTTAGCGCTGGTGCCATAAACTCACCAAAATTATTAAAGCTTTCCGGTATTGGACCTAAAGAAGAGTTGGAAAGTCTACAAATCCCAGTGCTAGTTGATTTAAAAGTAGGACATAATCTTCAAGATCATGTAACAACTGACGCACTGATAGCATCATTATCTAATAAAACATCCACTTTAGTGAATGGTGAGCATATATTAAGTGAACTATATAGATATAACGATCAGTATCCAGTCAAAGATGGACCATTGTCAACCACTTCGATCTTAAACAGTGTTGGTTTTATTAAGACAATAATTTCCAAAGAAGATGCACCAGATGTGCAATTTCACTTTGATGGCCGTCGTGTGGATGAGTTCTACTCAGATCCTACAAATGTCATAGCTTCGAACGTGTTACCTCTATCGTTTTTCGATGGTTTTGCCCCACGGCCATTACTGCTTAAGCCAAAAAGTAGAGGACTTATATTGCTCAATCAAACTGATCCAATATTCGGTCCACCACTGATATATCCAGGGTTTTTCAAGGTTAAAGAAGATGTGGATACTTTGGTGGAAGGTCTAAAATTTGCTGTAAGTTTAGAGGAGACTGAGGCTTTTAAGCTTAGTGGGGCTCGGTTTGTTAGAATTCCTGTTCCCGGATGTGGTGAGTATTTATGGGGAACGAATGAGTATTTCTTCTGTCTCTTAACTCATTACACAACAACTATTTATCACCCTGTGGGAACATGTAAAATGGGACCAAAGTGGGATAAAGAAGCAGTAGTTGACCCAAGATTGAGAGTGTATGGTATCAAGAAATTACGGGTAATTGATGCTTCAATAATGCCAAAAATAGTCAGAGGTAACACAAACGCTCCTACTATAATGATCGCAGAGAAAGCTAGCGATATGATCAAGGAGGACTGGTTATCTCATAAGTATTTTGAACATTTATAATTATATATGTATATAAGTAGTAGCTAGTAGTAGTATAATAGTAGTAGTAGAGTTTACAGTTCAGTATACATATAACATTCTCTATAAGCTCAATAATATTAATATTTAATGCAGGTAATTGAGCCCATATTCATCAATACAGGAAGGCGTGATAAATATTATCAATATTTGACAAATTAGTATTCATTAGAGATTGGTAACAATTAAATTAAAAACAAACAGTAAAACAAACAAAATCTTTACAGCTTTTTCGACTTATTATTACAATCAGAAATCTGGCTGAAATTTATGTAGTAAATTCTTTTTCGTTTGGTTGGGGAGTTGTCTAATAAATTTTAAACCTACAGTACATTTGAAAACCAGTATATGTGGATATTGTAAGTACTGTATTTCCCGCACTCATTCTAAACGTAGTGAGTAAAACAAGAAACTTTTAGACAAAGACCAACAGAATAATATCTCCCTGACTCATCTACAAGGAAGAGTTTAAGTTTGGCTATTACATCGGCGATTTTTTATTTAAATATTTAACCTTTTATACCCTTCTTTTCTTGAATTTACACGTCTTGTGGCCGGGTTACACAGTTCTCGTGAGCGTATGCTACTTATGGTGTTTTGTCGTGCTTAAATTTGGTTATAGACACTTTTACTTCTCAAAAATAATACAATTATCACTTATATGAGATCTTATATACGAGTTTTATTTCACAATGTTGTTCCATGTTTCTAGATGCCTCTGGAAATATGCCAAATACCCTAAATTGATTACACATACTGTTTATGAAGTTTCTTAAAAGTTTTTGGCGAATGCAAATTTTTTTGATGTTGAGTAAATTGTATATTTAGTTATAAATTAATAACATATCGCAATGTTATACTATATAATTTGTTTCTGTTTATTATAGAAACTGAATAATTATTTAAAACTATTAAATTCTTATTTTATTGATTAAAAACTTAGACAACATATTACTTATTTTTTATTGCATATTGCAAGAAGTTTTGAGATTACTTAGAAAATTATAAAACCCGCTATTTTCTTAGCCACAGTCGCGTCACATCTGCCATAGGTAGTCTCCCATTATCTGCCTCCATAAACCGGCAAGACGCAAACAATCCTCGGAGTCCTCACTTTAAAATCACCGCACAATAATAAACTTTCCGTCTCTCTCCAGCACCATGTAAAAGACGAAGAAAGCATCACAATCGACAGGCTTTTAGCCCTGTCATAAAGTTTATAGCCTAGAGTTTAAACTTCATCAAGTACCATGAATGAGTCAATACGCACATTTAGCAGCTCCAAGCAAATTCTCTTATGTTGCTTCTAGATTAAAAGTGGGAAAACTTTTTCGTTCAGCGTCGTATTTATGTTGAATATATTCTGTAATCTTATATCCGGTTAAAATTGTTCTGTTCCACATTCAAGTTTAAAAATGCAGAGACGTGGAATAAAGTTTATCCTTACATTCGTGTAAAATGTTCATGGCAGATTTTCTCAGCTAAGGGCCCTTCAAGAATAAATTTAAATGAAATACAGTTGTAACGGATGTTAACGTTTTAGTTGTTATCATTCTTACAGTATGTGTATTTATTTGGTGTTTTGAAATCAGATTAAAAAAAAACTTTTTGTGATTAAATTTACCTGATTTGACCATTATACCATTGCATTTGAACATTGTACATGTAGTGCCCTATGTCCTACGTTAGTAATTTGTGTTTTGTTAAATTAGTTGTGAAGGCCGGTCTGCAATGACCTGTCAATTAAACTAGCTGACCCGGTGAACTTCGTACCGCCTTTATTAAGTAATTTTATTTTAGCTTTTTATTGGCGTAGTAAATATACATATATCCGTGCAAAGTTCCATCTTTCTAACTTTGGCTTATTACATAAGCTACCAATCAAAAAAAAGTCCCGTCAAAATCGGTCCAGCCATTCCAGAGATTAGCCGGAACAAACAGACAGACAGACAGATAAAAATTTAAAAAAAACGTCATTTTGGTGTATTTATCGTATATTCATATGCATGTAGTAAAAAACGGTTATTTCAATATTAAAAACAGACACTCCAATTTTATATATTAGTATAGATATTGTGTTTGCTCACGTCGACATAATTATTCCGAGATATTTATTTGATTTCATTTACTCCCTCTGATTTTTGTAAAGACTTTTGTGTGTGTATATTTTATTTAATAAACTGTTGTTTGGTGAGACTTGGAACTTTAATTATCTATACGATCTATATATAAATATAATAAAATTCTTGTTATCCAAATCCAAACATAGCCGCGATCGCTGCTTAATTGTTTCAGCCAATCGAGCTTGCAATTCCATCAAATATAATTATCATTGGGAATGCATTACGTTTAATATTAATACGTTCTAATGATGTACCGAATATATGAATAAGTTTATAGTTAATGTGAGGGGAAATGCAAGTCAGGCGTAATTCATTTCGCCAAAATCTTTAGTGTTTTTGCCTTCACCGCTTGTCATGAAATTGGTTTATTTAATAGGATAGTTTGGGGTTTTGCACAGATTAAACTTTGCTTCGGAAGAAACATCGAAACGTAATTTTGATGAATTTATAAAAAACTAGCTGACTCGGCAAACGTTTTGCCATACATCATTTCTGGCAATAATTTTTGTAGATCGTAGAGGGGTAAAAATTTAGGGTTATATTTACTTTTGTATACTGTATCATAGAATAATAAAAATAAGAAATTTTGTTCAAAAAAATAAATTAGCAGTGGACCACCCATAACTTTTAGGGGGATGAAAAATAGATGTTAGCCCATTCTCAAACCTACTGAATACTCATATAGCATTTCACAAAAATCGGCCAAGCCGTTGGGAGGAGTTCAATTACGCGCACCGTGACCCGAGAATTTTATATATAAGAGTTGTATCAGTTGTTAGGACAACCTATGTTGCCTTGCTTCAAAATCTATGTCTAATTTTAAATGTAGTCGCCAGAAATAATGTATCAGGTAGTATTGTTGTATATACAAATAATAATATCAGGTCGCATTTCACACATGGTCAGTTATCTGTAAGCAAATACAATGAAATCACCATCTCATCATCATTTATGAGATATTACTTCTTTAAAAGCCATAAGTAGGGAATTATTACAAAACTTACATATGAGAGTTACCATGTTAACAATTTCATATTAAAATTCGAGTTCAAATGTAATGTTGCCAAATTGCCTCTGTCTATTGCTGCAAAGTGATATTTCTAGTAATTGGGTATTCTACAAGTACTACTAGCTGACCCGGCGTTGTACCGCCTTGCGTGTTTGATGCATTATTTTATTTTGTATGTTGACCTAATTATTTCGTAAGAGGAAGAATAGAAATAAGCCAACTCCTCACCCTTTTTGAGTACGCGGTTTTGTTCCTTTAGTAACTGCGGAACCCTAATAAAAGTAGCCTAGTGACTCCCTATTACATCAGCTACCAATCAAAAAAAGTCCCGTCAAATGAGCCTTCCAGAATTAGCCGGAACAAACAAAGACAGACAAAACAAAAATTTAAAAAATAATTTGTTGTATATATATAAGGTATAAAAAGTTTAATATAAAAGACACTCCAATTTTATATATTAGTATAGATAGTATTTACCACATAATTATACGACGTTTGTCTATGAATATGATGAAGAATAGAAGGAGTATTAATACTCCTTACCTCTCCTTGTTCGTTATCAGTTTCCCACATTTTTCTGCTTTCTTCTTCTTCTTTTTTTACAACTAAATCTCCACTCTGGCAATGTGTCATACCTGAGCCGGCGAGTAGTCCTCCAGCCCTTTCTAAATCTTATTTTATTTTGGATTGTACCAGATGAGATGGTGAGTGTAAAAGATATATTCATATGACATGACTACTATGTTCAAATTTTGCCCAAAGCTGTCAAAAGTAGCATACAAGGCTTCCACTTTCAAACTTTCAAACTTTAGCACCATATTTCTAAATTGCAAGTATAGTAATAGCCTTATTGTAAAGTGGCCAAGCAATTTTTAATTTATATTTTATAATCTCCAGAATTCGATTTTTAAATTCATACGCCCACTATCTTACCACGTTACATGCACCATTACAGAAAAGTGAATCGGGCAGGCACGTCACAGATAGCTAACGACGGCTAAAGTTTTCCCGCCTTTTGCCAAATGCTCTGTTTCCGCTCGACGAACTTAACATACGAACCTTATTGGCTTCGAAACTTTTTGGAATGTTTTAATATAATGGAAGGATGTTCGATTTTCGAATTTGCTAAGTAACTATGATATCTATAGGCCTATAAGTACACCAAATTTATACGAATTTAATAACTCTGAAGAGTTTGTTTGTTTGGCGAACGTGCTAATCTAGACACCTATTTATCCAGTCTCTTTATTAAAGCGGGTGGAACCGGCGAATACATGGTACGTAATTTGTTTACTCAAAGTTTGTAATGGTTTGGTTATGGTCAGCAATTTCCTGTCTACAATTACTTATGAGGACATAACATTTTCACTACAGTATTCTCCAAGTTATTACATATTTAGTTTTGAGAATAACGCAAATTTTTTTTAAACATAACTTCACAATACACATATAATACACATAGGACTGCAATACTCTACTTCTTGACTACCGAGAATACAATTTTTTTTCTTCCAGCCACTCATTTTTAAATAGTTTTATAAATTGTGCAATATTAATCCAAACATGTAATTAAATCTATTAGTCTGCTATACATAGGTGTGTGGTTTTGACATTGCAAATCCAAGCGTACCAAATAGCGGAGTTACCGACCCATACATGTGTGTAACACACCCCACGCTCAATTAACCTCTTAATTTGAATGTTTTAGTACCGAAATTAAAATATCTCTTTTTATGACATTTGACTGCGTAATGTACTCATAAAACTCGGAAACATGACGATTGTCTATAAAAGCTTTAAAATAACCGGTTTTATCCGGTATAAACCGGGTAATGGCGCAATACGGGCGTTTTAAATGCCGCGTCAAAAATCAACGTTTATTATGCAATTATAAGTTTTGTTGCGTTTGTATATGATTTAATACGTTTTGCTTTACGGTTAAATTACTGTACACACTTTTTATACAAAAAAATGACAGCTTAATTTGTATATTATTAAGGAAATAAATGATTATTTCAAATTCTATGAGAACTAATGGAAAATAATAATTTTTTTGTAAATTTTATGTTGAAAAAGTTATCAACCGTCATTTCATATGATATTTTGAATTTGGAAGTAATTCGTCCTATTTAAAATATAGAAGTGCACTAATACTAAAAATCAAAATCAGTAAGTACTTTTTTTATTTTAAATTTTTGACACACACACCTAATGCTCATACTCACGGTTAAATATTTTTTTATTAATAAAAATTTACTTTTTACATTTTATCAGAGATTTTCAAAACCTCAGTATTAGGTTTAACATTAGATAACAACTTCCGTATATCAAAGGGCGATTAATAAAGCTCTAAAAGGATTAAAAGATAAAATAGCTGTTTGTTTCGTCGATGACGTTCTTGTATTTTCAAAATCAAAAAAAAGATGCGTTCAAGAATCCGGAGCAGATGCTTTCCGCGTTATCGGAGGCAGGCTTTACCTTTAATTGGGAAAAATGTACCGTTCTTAAAGTCTTTTAGGTCTGTAGAGTAGGTACCTAGGGTAGATCGATAGTGAAAATACCATCCAACCTAATCCTAAAAAGGAAATTTGTGCCTAATTTTTCATCTATTGTAGCAACTTTGTATGACATTAAAAAAAAAGGATCTAAATGGGAGTGGAGTGACAGACATACTAAAGCTCATGCCACATTCGTTGTCTATTGATCGACCCATTTGGAGCTGCAAACCGATGTCAGTTCGATTGGATATGGTGCCATTTTATTCCAAAAGGTCATTAATAAGTTAAATGTAATAGGATATTACAGTCAAAGAGCAACGGATGCGGAGGGCAGATACCACAGCTATGGGCTGACCTGCCCTACGATTTAAATCCGGTTGAATCCGCGACATATATTTTTGATCATGTCTCAAGATCAAGTCAATAATAAAAGAAACATCATTAATCTCATGCAAAGGTGGATACAGAATCAAAGACCAACGTCTATCAGAGTATAATAATTAATCAAAGGATAAAAACAATCAGAAAAACAACATATTCGCAAAAGTTCGAAGTTGCTAACAAGGACTTCCGTGCTGAATAAATCAGAACTAGCCGAAAACTTTCCTCCTTTGATTGTCTGACCGCTAAAATACGTGATATATTTGGGTATTCATTCGTACGGCTATTCTTTCTAGCTGATATTACTTCAAATATTATTAGCGATCCAAATCATACTGTTTCAGTAATTCTGTTGTTTTTTCGCCAATAATATGATAATTCTTATCGTTAATCATGAATATAGACTAACCGACTTTGTTATCATGGATGCCTGTTTGTACATAGAAATGACATCACTATACTATCAAGCTTTTATTTTTGCACTAGATAATTATCATATTAATAAACGAAATTTCAAAATTGGTGACGATCAAAATTTGGCCGTTTTCACTTCCGAGTGTTTTTCGTGAAATATTGGATTAACTTCCGTGGTGGTATTTCGAAAGGGTACCGCATTTTAAAATGCCAGCAACGCACTCTTGCGCCATATGTCCGCGGTAACATTCAACAAACTAATAGGTTTTTTAAAAAAGCGGCCCACAAATTCTTTTTCATTCCATGCATATCATGAACAACTAATAAACATTTGCGGAAGCCCATAGTAACAAAATTCTAATAGACCAATCTACCAGCAATACACCGCGAAAATAACCTGTAAACACTCGACACACGTTTCGCCCCGACACCGGAGCATCTTCAGGAAGTTGCCTCTACGAACAGCGCTCCATGGTTTTTTCCGTGGAGTATTGCTGGTAGATTGGTCTGCTAGGGTTTGGTAACATTCAACAAAGTGAGACACAATTCTGCGTCCAATACTTGTAGCGAAATTCTTAGAATTGCACGTTACCGCGGGCGTTGTAAGATACCCTATTTCAAATAATTTATTTCGTTGCGGAGGCGATTTTATAGCGTAGAAAATGCTAGCATATAATACTGCTGATTCAGATGTTTCATGCGGTTTCAGTGACATTAAAAATGGTTCGATTATATTCAGCTATTGTTATTAATTTACAATAAATTAATAACAATAAAAATAATGAACTGATAGCCTCGGATACTTACATCTGATTGAAAGAGATTTTTAGAATGAAATAGTAAGGAATAAATATTCTCTATTTCTCCTGTAAAGACTTTATTTCATCAATTACTATACTTAAGGGCAATAAATAGTAATTAATACCATAAATTTATAATTTTCTAGAGGTGCAGAGGGTTTCATATCGTTGGTATTATGTTGTAACTTAAAAATATTTATAGGAAGACTTAATGTAGACTATCCATCTTAACAATATTGGTATACATCAAAAAAATAGTGTTTAAACCTGGAAAACCAATTTAGAATTGATTTAGCTGTAGCTACGCATGCACGTACGCAAATAAAAAACAATTTAGTTTGCGTTGAATTTTAAATAACAAAAAACGAATTGAAACGGAAAACTAGAACATAAATTCATTTAGCACAGTAATATCTTAATATATATAAATATCCTATTACGATGTTTGTCCGCGATGGACTCCTAAACTACTTAACCGATATTATATTAAATTTACACACCGTGAGCAGTCTGGTCCAACTTAAGAGATAGGACAGCTTAGAACTTTACTTATAGTCGCAATTTTATTTTATTGCAAATTAATTGTCTACAATTAATTGTCAGTCACAATTATATAATACTATATAAGGTATACTCATTCATAAAAGAAGAAATATCTTAGGTAAACTGATTTAAATGAAATAGTCACTGAGATTAAAGTGCACATAGTAATTTGTGAGTTTAAGAAATACATCTGAATATTTCTGGCCCAGCGGACTAATTACACGAAATTTATCTTGAAATACCATTAACATTACAACAGTAATTCGCACTTATAAATATATATATACATTTATATATATATACATTTTAGTATAAACCTTCACCGAAAATAGTAAAACGAAACAGAACTGTTTTACTTTAACAATAATCCTTGGATTTATAGATAACAATTTTAAAAAACTATGTCTGTCTAAGGTATAACTTTATGATTAATAAATTAAACCTATGGAAAGCTTTCGTTCCACAGGTAGCGCGTATTTATCAACAACCTTAAAAATTCGAGCACTAAATGTTATAAGTGAATCTTGAATTAAGGTTTTATGAATATTTATAAGGTCAAAGTCCTGTTTGCGAAATTAATCCATAAGCCTAAGAATTTCCTATTCCCGAAACAATAGATAAAGGCCGATTTCACAAGCGTCGATTAATTTATGGATTAAAATTTAATACGATTGTCAATTAATATTTGATATAAATGGAAATCATTCAGCTAGAATATAATTTATATTTAACAATTGCTAGCTGCTGAATGTTGTATAGTTCTTCTACACGTAGAGTAAAGTAAGAGTATATATAGTATATTAATATCTTATTAATGAATTATTTTACATTATTAAGATTTGTCAATTTTAAATTAATCCGTCTTTACCTACTTTAAATTACCTTATTTTCTTGTAAGTGTTAACATTTTATCTGCGTTTCTGCCTGATTCAAATAGACCAAGGGTATTCGGTCTATGTATGAAAAAGATAACTAAAAAAGTTTACATATATATACAATAATAATACATACATTGTTTAGACTTAAGAGAAAAAGAAGTACGAATTATATTTTGATGTCAATTGAAATTATTTATTAAATGTCATTACATTACATGTATTAAAACCGTAATCAAAATATTATATATTTAATACATTTGATAAAAAACTAATTGAAAAAAATCATTCTGTAAACTGGCCCTAAGGATGTCGGGAAAATCAAATTCGCGTCCTTGAGTTTTGAATTTATAAGTCAGTTTATATTATGAGTAAAACGTTGAGCGAGAGTATTAATTTTCACGAGGCTAGGTTGTTATATTTTTGGTATCTTTTAGTATACGTCCACTAAAACCGAATAAATCTTACCACCTGAGTACAATCTCAAAACCTTGCATCGTGACTCAAATTATTATGCGATGAAACTTTATATAAATATAAAAACACAACATTTCTGATTTATTATAATTACCGATTTTAAGAAAAAATCCACGTAATGAGTCAAACAAGCTTTTCTTACATAATGTGTGTATGACATTTTGAATTTCACCATTTTTGATTTGAAATGACGTCACAGATAACCTATCTACTACTATCATATAAAGATTATATAAATTATCAACTCAAAAAGTCAACATAAAATTCGAGACGGGAAAAACAAATGCAAGCACACAATAATCATGGCACAAATATTAAAAAAAAAAGGTTTTATGTAAATTTTCAATTAAACATCAAATTTGAAATAAAACAAACTTCAAAATTTGCTGCACGAAATTTAAAAATCATGATTTTGTGAAAAACAACATCTTTTTGCGATTGAATGATGTTAATGGGTCAAACGTAAACTGAGTTAAATCGGTCAGTTAAACCAGCGAATCAGAAACCGCGCACATGTGAGGATTTTAATATTTTTCAACTTCCATGTTATTTTGAACAATACTATTAACGTCCTAATTTTTATTAAAACTGTTCGATGTTTTCAAGATGAATTTCGTTAACGCGTGGGGTGTTTTTTTTAAATTTACTCTGTGTGTTAAGTAAGATAACATATAGATAAGTTAGATAACATATAGATATTATAGTAGAAATAAAATATATATTTCTACATATGTGAATTTTCTAAATGAGTCTGCTTCATTCATAACTAAGGCGTTTTCCAACTAGAAACAACATAAAATCTCTTTGCATAGCCTTAACACTTAACGGTTCCATATACGAAGAGTAAAAATTGGAACCCTATCACTGAAACTTCGCTATTCGTTCATCTGTCCTGTCCTGTACCTCATGAGCCATGATACAGTTATAACTTTACCGATACAAAACACAAAACAGAATAAATAAAAAGAAACTCGTTCGGAAACCTTCGTACGCGAGTTTGACTCGATATGCCTGGTCTTTTAATACCGAATAATCATATTTTGATTTAGAGTAAATAATTGTTATTATAGCATAACTATAGAACTAAGAAGAAGCTGCCAGTGGCAGTTTATTACTCATAAAATGGGCATAAACGTCGCAGACGCCTGCTTTCAACTTTAAAATATATATTTCTGGTGAGTAAATACAAGAGAATTGCTTTAGTCCTGATAAAATAATGTGGTTGGGAGTAAAATGAGCAAAGTGGTACGACTATTAAGGTGTCGCCTAGCCACATGAGAACTTTCAGGGACGTTCGATGTTTATCGATATACATATAGCAGGATGATTTTTTCATAGCAAAATTTGGGATCGTAAGGCAAATTTAATGTAAGATTGAGGTCATAGTTTGTTGCCAGAGCTCCGGAAGCCTCCGCATGATATTATTAATCGACTTATCTGGGATAAAGTTGAAATCGAATCTAAATTGTAGTAAATAGTGCCCTGGTTTGTAATTATCAGTCCTCTATTTAAAATTAAGTTTATAATATTTATGACAAAAAAAGTACTTGATAATCTCTGACAGTGTTAAAATGCTGTTTTAGTAAATATATTTATCATTAAAATTGTGTGTAAAATCATTTATTATGCATGTTTTACTAAATAATCTTTGCTTGGAATTGTTTAAAAATGTTATAAGCTCTCTAGAAACCCTAAAATTTATATTTAATATTATTGATCCGAAAAAACAATATCACGTTTGGCTAACTATTTCATAACTATTATATCAAAGTCAAAGTCAAAGTTTATCCCTAAAGACAAAACTTTATAGATTCAAGTGCAAGGATGACCCGGCATGACCATGTAGTGGAACGGTGGAAACAATATTACATTGCCTATTAGACTAGTCTGTGAGTGGACAAGCAAGTATTGGAAGCCGAAACGGGCGTCGCCAGGTGTGTCGCATTCAACAAAAATAGAGTACACAAATTTATGAAATACTGTTGCAAAATTGTAAATATTAAAGTAATATGTTACAAGAAGAAACGATACTAAGTAATTTTATATATTATATACGTAGTTATAAAGATAATGTAATAAAAAATACAAATACAAAGAAGGACTCTTCCGCTAAGGGTGAAAGGGGGCTGCTTAATTAAAAAAAAGATACACTTTAAATCTTCGCTAGCGATAATTTTAGCACAACCCTAGCGAGCGAACAATGGTCTTATTCGTGCTTCACGCAAATTGACGACAGAAGACATAGGACGGAATTATACCATTCATTTCGTAGCATTTGCTACGTTCCGTTAATTATTGGGCCATTAATAGAATTCGGTATTAAATGCTCTCACAGTACTAGGATAATTAAGCGACTTCCTTATGTAAGGGTTGCTACACACATGTAATTAGATTTAATTAGTAACACGCCGCGTTGCAGAAACTTGGGTTTTTACATGATTTTCGGCATCACCTGTTTTTGCGCATTTACCTTTGTTTCATTTCGTATAGGATGAGTTATTGTTAAAAATGTAATTTATTATCTATAGAATACGAGTAATCTACCAAGGCATGGTACTAGTGGCGAATATAGTATTCAAATCTGCACCATGAAAGGATTATACCAGGTATCCTTTAATGGTGGAACCATTACATACCGTAACATTCACGAACAATAAATTAATCGTTAAACAATGTATAAAAAATTGTTTTCTTATTTGTATGGATTAGTTTTCATTAGTAGAATTTCACATACTGTTAATTAGATAATTAATAATCAAGGGTATAAAGTTCTTCCGAGGAAGATTTTTTGAAGCCGGTGCCAAGTCATAAAATAGAATATTCAACGATGGGATTAGGTAATCTTGTGCTTCGGAATGTTCATCAGCTTTGTCTTAATTATCATATTCACAGTATGAGCAATGTAGACTAAGGTAATTTTAATGATCTTTATTTTATGACTAATAAATTCTATATTGGAGGTTTTTTATTTTTAGAAATAAGGACAAATTGATAATCAATCTTTATTCGACGTAACACAATTATTGATATGTATATGACGAGCATATTTAAAAAATATATCACAGTGAGATGGAGGGAAAAGGCTATGGTCTTGTCAAATTTGAACGATTAACGTAAAATCTTAATGTATTACCAACTCATATTTTTTATTTGTTGGAATTTCTCCTCGTTTTTATGTCACGCGATGGCTTCCGGAGCTCTGGCAATACCGCAACAATAGCTATGACCTCAATTAAAATAAAATTTGTCTGAGTTTATATACAAAGAAATAACTATAAGTAATAATTATTTTTTTATGTTCAGCTACAGTTAAGTTATATTGTGAGGCATAGAATTCTAACAGTTAGTAATTTTTAAAATAATAATTGTTTTTAATTCCATAAATACAGAATAATATTAACAATACAGAGATATAAAAAAGTATAAAAAAATGAATAAAAATATCTGGATTATATAGATCCCCCTCGGGTAAAACCCGAGAGTAGAAATTTCAGTTATTTGTATCCTTTCCTGTTGTGAACCACCGTCTGATGTCATTACAATTTTCTCAACTGAGAAGAAATCGGAGATGATCTTACTCGGACCATGGTAAATCCTTCATTATGAGTTGTAGGACAGGTACATTTTGGTGAGTTTGGATGCCACTGCCTAACACCTCTTTGTATATGAATTTTTTCCCCAAGGCTTTTTCTACTTAAATTTACTGGTGCAGAAGAGTAAACATTTTGAAGTATATTAAAATAGAAATTGGAGAAAAACTCCAATGTGCTATGGCTTCTGTACGTCCCAAATGCCGGTATAAATTAAAAAGCTTTTTTTATATGCAGAATTCTGAATATTTCTCGATTACTTGTTCCACGACATGGATATGTCGACAGTCCATAGTCTGTAACCATTTATAAAGCCTGCTTCTTCATTTGGCTGTCCATATCCGAAGCTAATCTCTCTAAACAAACAGAATACAAATAGTTTATAAAAAAAGGCATAAGGTCGATGATTTCCAATGTCAGCTGATTCACCTTTTTTATATAACAAGACAACTTCTTTGTTCTCAGAAGGAACATTGGAGACGGTAGATGTGTCTTTTCTATGTTTGATATGTAGTTAAAATAATTATAAGTAATTCATTATTTTTTAAACGAATTATTAATGTGAATTTTAAATTCTCCAGTGTCTTGATCCCCTCGAAGTCATTTTCATCGTATTGTAACTGTTTGTGAGAAGTATTTTGGCTTGTTAAGTAATAAAGAGTGGAACTATAAGAATTAACTATATTACATTAATGTGATATAAATTTCTATATTGATATCAGTTTTCATTATAAATATTAAACTAATATTTTAATAATTGCGACCATGTGACGAATGTTTCTGAGCTATTATGAAAGCTGTCAGCAGTAAAAAGTATCACATTATACAAACCCTTTTCATGTTTTTAATTTGATATATTTATCAAGTAAGCCTAATTGAACATGCCTTCCTCTCAAAAGGGTAATTAGAAGGATATCACAATGATACAGCTTTTAGTACTTCTAAGAGTAGATATTAAGTTCAGCACAATCAGACTTTGAAGTGGCAACTTGTACTTAACTTGTATTGTGCTGTCTCTACAACTTTCAATTATTGAGCCTTAATAGAAGCATAACTGCTTTTAAAACCTTTTGAAGTTCGTGTACATAAGAATTTCGTTGGTAAAAATGAATAAATTACCTACTCCATGACTTCCTTGAAAGATGATGGAAAGAAGGCTTGTTAAAAGAAGAAAAAAAACATGGTCACATTTATCTGACAGCTTCACGAGACTAAAGAAGAAGCAACAATTTTTTAATATGGCCTTCGCTAGACTTCTAAGATAACATAATTATTTTATAGTTCGTTTGAATTCCTACCTTGCAAAATGAATACTTGAGGGTAATGTGTTACATAAACCGTCGTATTTTATATAACTTATTATTATAATCATCCCTTAATATTTGGTAAATAAGTAGATATTTTACAACAAAATCTCACTCTTATCCACGGCAACGAAAGGAAACTTCACTGGTCAGTTTTTGAAGATCGAATGCCTGGCGGTGTTGCCGCTGGTTATTTAAAGACCGGTTGTGATCAACTAACTGATAACAATCAACTGGAGGGGTTAAGCTGTAAGGCGGTAGACTACAGAGACAGATTACTAGATGTTGTCTATGGAATTGAAATGAAGATAAGTTAAATATGATTAATATCTGTAACAGCTCGGCCATCCGACTTCCAACGAGTGCCTTCGTTGGCTGCAACTTAGCTGAAACAGAAATTTTCAAAAAACAGAAAAAAAAAAAATCTCAACTTATTGTTTATATTGTAAATAAACTACAAATGAATGCATTCTTCAAATATTTTCCCAATCTATTATTACATATTTTAGGTGCGCGTTAGGCGATCACCAAATATTTTAAAGAAAAGCAATATTCTAAATTAATTAAACTAAATAGCAAAATCGAAAGCGTCGCAGTTTTGGTCGGTTGATTCGTTGACGCACATGACTGTCGCTCGCGCTGCCACCAGGGTAGACTCCAACTACCGCGCCGTTGACGTCACACATAACTGCACATTCACCGACGCGGTAGAAAGAAGAGTAATGTGCTACATCAGCCCCCCCGGAGACCGTTAAGGTCGAAAATACTCCGGGAAACGAACGCGCCGACCACTGCGTGTACGACGATCTTCCATTCGGTCGGATTAGTAGAGACTGGTTCGGGCGACGACATATGAAGCAGGCTTGACTCTGTCAATGGAAACATTTAGAGTTTTATTCTTAAATATAATTTTTAGCGTTCTGTCTCCCCGTTCCATCACCTTACAAGGACCCTCATAAGGTGTTTGCAATGGCTTCCGTACACCATCTTGCCGCAGAAAAACATGCGTCGCTGTTTGCAAGTCTTTGCTGACGAAAACTGGTGCATGCCATGGCGAATTACCGGTGTCGGTTTAAGCGATCGCATTTATTCTTAAGTCTTGAAATAAATCGGAGTATAAAGCCGTTTTGGAGAATGTTGAAAAAACACCAGGCAGCCTCAACGTCTCACCATGAACAATCTGTGAGACGAGCAATATCTTCTTTCCAAGTAGACTCCACCTCCGCGCCGTTGACGTCACACATAACTGCACATTCACCGACGCGGTAGAAAGAAGAGTAATGTGCTACAATATAATCAAGTTTAACAGTAGTACTATTTAGACTAGGGTAAAAGCTGATCACAATAGAAGTATTTTCAATCAAATCACTACATTAAAAATTTATTTTCATTGCTTATTTTTTTAATTAGAAATACTTTCCTTTGTTTGAGCGGCAACATTGTGCCCGGCCCTCCAAATAAGACTGCAATTGCTTCTATTGGGCGCATATATTGTGCCCAGTTGCTCAAGATGAGCTCCATAAAAATACCTTTTAGGCGTGGTCATCCTCTGCAAACTTGTTGCTTCTCATTGGGCGGCACATAGTGCCCGGCATGCCCACAACAAGTTAAGTCGCTCACTACTCACTATCGCATATAAACGAGCTTCTCATTGGGCGGCACATCATGTCCGCCACAGTATGCAATTCATACCAAAGTTGTCATAGACGGTCATCCTCCGCCTTAACCAAAACCCAGCCAATTGTTGCTTCTCATTGGGCGAATCATTGTACCCGGATGCCCACAACAGTTGTACTCATTCTCACTATCGCATATAAACGAATGCTTCTATTGGGGAATATTGCGCCCGGCATGCCCACAGTATGCAATTCATACCAAGTTGTCATAGATCGGTCATCCTCCGCCTATACCAACCCAGCACTTGTTGCTTCTCATTGGGCGGAACATTGTACCCGGCAGCCCACAACAAGTTTAACTCACTCACTATCGCATATAGACTGCACACTGCTTCTATTGGGCGGAAATTGTGCCCGGCATGCCCACAGTATGCAGGCTATCTCAAGGCTATCTATGTAATCATTTTGGCTCAACACGTGGACTTATCACGTACGTTAAAGGAATATTAAAACAGATTAAACACTTCATCGATTTGGAATAATGTACACAGAGAATTTTAAGTATTTTGATTCCCAATGGCATCAGAACAGTCACTACCATCATTCTCATTATCACTTTCCGAGATAGGTTAACAAATTAACCAAGGCCGCATTTTAATCGCTCCATACCGTCTTCCTTTTCGTGATTAAGTGATCTTCAACCACGTAGCGGTATTTGGTAAACTTTTGATTACTCGATGTTTAGGCTCCAAATTTGTAGACCCCACTACTGATGTAACTGTTCTCACAATTCGTATCAGATCACATTTATATATATTGCCTTTTCCGTTTTCTATTATACCATCTTCGTTTTCTTGCTCGATTTGTAGGGTCCAGACGTTAAAACGTCTAAATTTGTCTCTTAAAATCCTTGCCAAGGATTTGTTACTCGAGTCCAAAGTAATTTACTGATTTTTTTTTTTGATGTAAATATATTAATTTCTAACTGTACATCAAAACGCATAGCTCATCGCTTCCAAGGAGTAAAACAGTTTATTTGAGATTCCAACTTTGAACTACTGCATGATTTTTATGCCCAAGGCCTGGGTAAATTTCTTAAACTTTTACTGTTATTACATCACCTCCATTATGATGCGAGTTGGTCTACCAAAATTCACAAAGATAGATTAACTAAAACGAGTTCCACTTCTTACTTAAAGATCCTACATATTCACATGAAACGTATGAAATGGGCATAGGGAATGTCCAATTTTCTATGTACAGGTGACCCTGAACTTGTTTAGCGAGCTATTACAGTAACGTTTCGAACTCAATTAATTAGAGTAAAATTCTTTTCTTCTTCAGTAGTTTGACGACTAATCTAAAAGTGGTGACTCCTAAACTATTTAATCGATTTTAAATAAAATTGGCAACCGTGAGCAGTAGTCCAACTTAAGAGATAGCTTAGATCTTTAATTAAGTCGCAATTTTATTTTATTGCAGATTATTTCTAAATTTGACCGTCTCCAAAAGATTCTAACAGAGTCGATACTTTTCGATTGGATGAAGTCAGAGGCACTACTATGGTAAACCGACAAACGTGTCATATCACTACATTGAAAGTCGCTTTTTTCTGTCCCTTTGTACGCTTAAATCTTTGAAACAACGGATTTAGTGATTCAAGAGGAAGGTTTATATAAATAGCATCCACAAAAGAGAAGTACTGTTTATTTTGAGGTTTCTAATGTCGTAAATAATTACATTTTTCGCTTACATTGCAAACGCAGGCTGAACCCTACGAGTTTTATCAAAAAAGACAGTATGAAAAGGTCTACAGAAACGCCCTTGATGGTATATGTTATCTCTTATGGATACCCACAATAACCTTTTTTTTGTCATTTACTTTTTACGACAAATAATGGCTAATTTTCGAAGCGATTTTAACCAATACAGCATTAATACTTAACCAATTAAATACCTTGAATACATTGTTAATTTACATCTACGAGTAATGATCTATATTGCCCTTTACACCGTTGATTTAAGTAAATATTTTCGAAGATATTGCAGATTTTACACAATTTGAATTTAGCAGCGAAGGACGCTTTATTTTCTGTGGAAGCATTGCACCCGTGCGAAGCTTTAATCAATTCATGATTACACGTGTTATTGAGGCTAAGTATTTTTTTTTTGTTGTAAACGAAATACCCTGAAACTCAATTATTTCTACTTTTTCTAATTCTTGGTGTTAGCATAACAAACCACGTGTTACTTTGACCGAATTGTAAATTAGTCCGGAAGAGTACGGGCACTGACTAGTAATATATATTATAATATCCTATAATTCTACATAATAATTTTTCTGTCTTTCTGTAGAAAAATATTGGGCGCAATAAATATTGCGGATTATATTTTTGCTACTGTATAACGAGTAATTGTTAAGAAGATAATTAATGTCAGTTTAATCAATTGTAAATTACATGTAAAGGAATTTGCAGTTGTTAAGTATGTTAGGTTGTTCTGTATTGAACAAACTTATCATATTCTGTACCAGAAAGTGTCTGCAAATAAACCAAAACGTTGTTTGTAACAAAACCTGGAGCCAAATTCCCGGGGACGCCGACAACACAGCAATGTAAACCTAATCCCATCTGTGCAGCTGATTCAGGTTATATCGGAAGATTGGTTACTGGCCAAACAATTTTGAATCTCTGAAACAGTAGTTTTTCCAATCCATTTCCAGAGTGCATTTTCTTCAACAAATCAATTCTGCATTACAGAGTACTGTTTTTTTTTTCGTCCTACTTTTCAGCACGTTACATTTTATTACAACAATTAAGTAAAACGACCTGGTTCGGATCTATTTGGCATATTCACGGGCCTAGACATGTTATTTGCGTTTATCCGTTATGGTACTGAAATCAGTATCCTTCTATTTCAATTCCATTGAACACTTTACCGGTTCTTGACATGACCATGATTTAATAAGTTAAATTTAGTGTAATAATAAAATTTGTAAGATTCATTAAATCACACTTTCTTTAATTATATGAATTAATTCATTTCATTTCATTTAATTACCATAATTTTAGGTCAATATAGACCATGAATTAAAAGTCTGTTCTTTTGCCATTGGATCAAAATCAAATATTTGCAAGGATCTCAACTTTTCGTTAGAACCAGAATTCATGCGCCTAATTGCATCAATAAAGAATTTATTAAACTACTATTGTGTCACTCGCACTTATCCGAGGTGTTGAGTGTCTCCGATTTTAGAGTCTCGAATTCTGCTGTATGCTTTTTAGCCGACTACAAGGCATCAGCTTTTTTTGATTCAATACTGCGTCGCTCACCCCGGTTCATATTGCAGCCATCTGATCTCTTTTCGTGCGACGCTTTCTACACGCCGCACCCGTTCACTTCTCTCACCGCTCGTGAGCAACCGCAACCAATGACCACAAGCCATCACTAATTTAATTATTAAGCCCGATCAAGTTCCTTTATTGTAAGATGTCTCTAATAACGCAGTATGAGAATAAAATAATTCTAGGTATGCTACTTTATCTCTTTCCATAAAAATGCCGCTCACAATGTGTGTGCGACTTTACAGTCATGTATTTCTTTTGAATAAAAATCTTAATATGTGTGTCACGAGGCGTATCATTTACAAGCATATATCATTTCTAAGCAGTTTAAATAACTATGCATATATTATGCAGATACAAAGAGAACATAATAATATTTATTATTATTTCAAATAGTTTAGTCACTCAACACTATTAGAGAGTAGCCCCGGCCAATATGTCAAGATTCCAAACCATCCAATTGGCATTTTGCTAACACTACAGGGAGTGCCCCGACCAAGGTTAACAATTCACCTGTGTACATATCATGTAAAGGTGTGTACTTATATATCTCTTCTATAAAAGACAATATATATTTTTTTTTAAACAGTTTAGTCACTCAACATTAACCAGAGAGTAGCCCTGGCCAAATACTGTCAAGAATCCAAACCATCAACTGGCACTTTGCTAACACATCAGGGAGTGCCCCGACCAAGCGTTAACAATTCGCCTGTGTATATATCATATAAAAGCGTGTATTTATATATTTTTTCTATATAAAGATCAATAACATATATACATTTTTAAACAGTTTAGTCACTCAACATTATTACCAGAGAGTAGCCCTGGCCAAATACTGTCAAGAATCAAAACCATCCAAGTGGCATTCTGTAACACTATAGGGAGTGCCCTGACCAAGCGTTAACAATTCGCCTGAGTATATATCAAAAGCGGTATTTATATATTTTTTCTATAAAAGATGCAATAACATATATACATTTTTAAACAGTTTAGTCACTCAACATTATTACCAGAGAGTAGCCCCGGCCAAATACTGTCAAGAATCCAAACCATTCAACTAGCATTTTGTTAACACATAGGAGTGCCCCGATCAAGCGCTAACATCAACGCATTATTACATGTGCAACGAATAATTACATATTACACTTGTGGGCAAATGGACGATAACAAGAAAATATATACATATATACTTATTTCATTTTTAGTATAACTGTACGTCATATCAATATTGAAAATTGTTATTTTAATCTGATTCGAAGATGTTTGTAGTTAAGTCAAATAATAAAAGAAGTATAAAACAGAAGAAAAAAATCACGTTACTTTACCTTGTTATCGTTTCCCGCTTCTGAAGCTGTTACATAAACGTCGTATTTTATATAACTTATTTTATAATCATTCCCTTAATTTTTGGTTAATAAGTAGATATTTTACAACAAAATCTCACTCTTATCCACGGCAACGAAAGGAAACTTCACTGGTCAGTTTTTGAAGATCGAATGCCTGGCGGCTGCTTGCCGCTGGTTATTAAAGACCGGTTGTGATCAACTAACTGATAACAATCAACTGGAGGGTTAAGCTGTAAGGCGGAGACTACAGAGACAGATTATAGATTTGTATGGAATTGAAATGAAGATAGTTAAATATGATTAATCTGTAAGTTGAATCGGTCAGGAGCTCGCTCCTATTTAAATTTGATATTTGAGTTTTACCTACATTATTATAACTTCGGCTGCGCCGTAAAAACTTCAACATTTTCATTAAAACTTAGATTTCCAGTTAAAAAGTTAAGTGATTCGTATATTAACTTCTCACTTCGGAATATATATCAAATCGTCACAGCATCATAACATCCTAATTATATCATAAGAATGCGTTTTGCTATTCGATACAAAAGTTTTCATGTTCGATTTTCGTATTAAGTTTTCGAGAGTAAATGTAGGACAACCGGACTCTGCGCCCAGCCTTTATCGCAAATATGGATCATCACAACGTATACACACTTTGCGTGAAATATTTTATACAAATGAATCGTGTAATTTTTTTATATTTTTGGTAGATAGATAAACGTTCTTTCATATACTTTGTGTTGCGTAAGTTGGCATTCTGTGGTTAGGCAAGGTGTGAGTTTGATATGCGTTTGTACTGGAATCTGGATGTAACTGTGTACTAATCATCCACCTATATGTAAAAAGTTTCTATGTTGTGGTGAAGTCTGAATCACTACCGAGGATCTTTATCTTACCGAGTGTCTTTACACTGAATCAAGAACAAAAAAGATAAAGGATAAAACGTGGATGAGAATGTGAAAGGTGTTATACGTTCTATTCGGAAAATAAGTGAAAAATATATCATTAAGATACAATTTAAATAGGTTTATATAAATGAGTTTGATACATTTGTTTTACTAACTTCTGTAAGGAGTTTTGATGACTGATTAGCCTTTGCCATTGGGTTAGCCTAGGACTGTTTTAAGCGTTGGTTCGAAACTTGGTCGTTTTTCCTCGATTTATGTGCTAGAAATTTCGCATTCGAAAGATGATGGGTTCGTTGTGTGATGCGTGTACTTGAATGTATTGAAGATTTTAGATTAATGGTTTTGGTTTTATTTTTTTAGGTACATTTTCCACTTCAAAGTTTTACAAACTTCGCTGATTTACTTTATATTTGTATAGCAATTATACTATTTATGAATAACAACTATACATGGACATAATGATTACAACGAGATTACTTGTAGATAAAAGCGTACCACTTATATTTCTCGTTCGATCTTACTATATGTTAAATAGCCCTCTCAGGTCACGTCAGATCGCTTGCACACACCACTCAACTGTTGTAAGAAATGAAACTATCAATTTAATACTTCGGTTCATAAATATAAAATTCGGATTTCTCTTTAGACAACATATTATGTTATGTGTATGTCAGGGTGTGTATGAGTTGGAGTGTTTTTATTAGGCGATTGAAATAGTTAATGAAAATACATTAATGATATTTCACAATGAACAAGAATAATAAGAGTAATAAAAGTAATATAAGTAAATGAGGTCACGCGAATAACTTTAGATAGAAGCAACAGGAAAATAGACAAGATACCAAAGTTCGTAATGTGCGGTATAGTAAATAAAAATCTAATTTTTTTTATAAAAAAATAACCCTTTATATAGCCCTGATAATTTAAACTTTTATACAATTTCCTACAGCAAAATAATTTTAATAATTCTAAATCAACGTTGGTCTCGGTCTAGCATGACACGTCATTTCCGAGGAAGTAATTTTCGTGAAAATACTGCAGAAACTTACCGAGAAATGCATGATTGTTCATGAATTTTAATGTTGAATGCGGACAAAGTCAGGTATTTTGCTTAAGGAAATCTCTTTAAGACTGAATAATGCAACATTTGAATAATGGAGTCAATTATGTAAAGATTTCCCGGTGAGTTTTCTGCTAATTTAAGATTAAACAAAAATAATTGTTTTGTAAATAAAAATCTTGAATCATTTTCTAATTTAGCTTACAGCTGTAAAATAGTTCATATTTACTTGTATTAATAAAAAGTTTTAAGAAATAACTCAAAAACCGTAGAACCAATTGTACTAATTCTTCCACAGAATATTGAATTATCAAAATTCATTTTTATACAAGGCCAACGTGGAAAGCTAGTTATAATTAAGTAACTGTAAAACCATTTTTTTTTAATCTTGTAGCAGATGTTAAGATTATATTTCCGTTACAGACCTGAATTATACATTTTATTATATTCTTAAATATCACCTAAGAAAGGTAATAAAATAAGTTTCTATTGGTGTTTCCCACATTTATGTTACTCCTGAATTGGATTCAGACAATTGGCATAGATACAGGTGCATTTACCGCATACATGTACAGTATGGTTAAGACAATATTTGCTATGTATGTGTGCTCAGGTATTATACATACTAACGAACACTATGCCAAAGGCAAACATTGCATGTTACTAATAACTGTAGCCATAATCTTATAGGACTACAGTTTCTATTATTACATTATATGACACATTATGGGTATGAAGTTCCTTACATGGCGAAGTTGTGATAATTCTTCCCGTCCATTGTAATAAAATAAAATAATTAATTTAATAATAATTCAATCGCCCTATACCTTAGAATTTTAAAAGATGAGATTTATATATGAGTAATTATAAATGATGTTATTATGTCACTATCTACTCTTATAATCTGACAGGGCAGTGTAAATTATAAGTTATCTTATGTCATCTAATAACTGAAAGAAAATCGGTATATCTGCAAATTATATACGTGGCAAGAAAAGATCTCCATGAATAATGTGGTCTATCAAACACAGAAATGGTCTAGGGCATTCAATGGTGCACAAAATTATACAAATAACGATTATAATTTTCCTAGTGACAAAATAGCAGCCCTGCTGATAGTTTTCTTTATGTTTAGAAATGAGTTATGGATTTAAAAAAATAGATATAAAAAGGTCATATTTCATTCATGTCACAGTAAATATAATAGACAAGGCTAAGAATACCCGACCCCATGGTTGACAACCACATATCCACCAGGCCTACTTGCTCCTATTATATGCTTTAATAATTCAACTTCACAAAGGCATCAAGAGCGAGAATTGAATTATTCAATCGAATATTAATTCACCTGAGGGTCAAAGAATTAAATTCTTGAACAATGGAAGTTTTTTAATAAAAATCCCGAAGACTGGCTGGAAGTGGGGCTGATTTATTGTGATTGAAATTTCCCTTTATACACCATAATGTCGCATAATTTAAATTGATTATAACTCTATTATTAACTTGCTTGTAATATATGTATAATATATCATATAGCGATTTCTAAGCTGATTCAATTTGACATCCGGCAATCCGACTCGGGGATTGTGACTTCTAAAAGTAACTGTACTCTTAGATTTTTCTGACGTTAGCCTGAGTAAAGACGGAATCAACAATAAAAATCTCGAGGAAAAAATCTATCACATAAATAGATAATTTTCTTAACTCCTCACACCAATATAAACTATTAATATGCAATCATTACTAGAATCAATTGATTTGTTCAGCCACTAATTAACCGATAGGCTGACATTATTACACTAATTAGATATTCCCAGGGGTTACACATATATATTATCTATAATAATAGTGATAGAAGTTTTAACAACACATTTGTTAGAAACCGTGAGGTTTGTTCAGAAATGTTTTTGAACGTGCCATTAATTTGTTATAATAAAAACAAAAAACTAAAAAAAAATTAGTTTTCTGTTTGCACAAATTAATACATATTTTCTTTTAGTTTGAAGTTTTTTGTAATTTGAAGTCGGTGCCACGTCAAACAATGTTATAATTCTTTATATGTTTTTTTCTTTATTACCATTTATAAAAAACAAATACATTAGTCAGGCACCAAAAAAAAGCACTGGGGAGTTTAACCTTGTACCTACAGACCCATACCGCAATCGTTATATAAGCAAATAATATAGGCTAAAGACACAATACGTATATATATATGTACGAATATTATACATGGATAAGATAGCATTTCAATGCAATCAACACAAACATGTAAGGTTGTATTTGGATCAGTAGGAAAAAAATTTAATATTTAGAATGACGTAGGATACATTAAATAATGTATGAACATTTTTGTAAATCAGTGCCAACTTCAATGTATAAATACTATCCTCGTAATTGTACGGCAACCAGCCTCCTTATTTCAATTGGAATTAATTTCTTTCAAATATGCCTCATTGAACACTACCTTTTCCTGTAATTACATACACATTAATTACCGCACATCGCGCGACAACTTTTCTGTGGAGCACAAAAATAATTAGCATTCGATAATATTTCAATATTTCAATTAGTACATGTCGCGATATTAGAATATAGGAAGATTAATGGTTAGATCACTTTGTGCCAAATTAGTATACAGTTAATATTAGCTACATTGTTATCAAGGCATCAATCTTGTAAATTAAATTGACTTCGGCCCTTTGTGGAGCTGATAAGGGTAAATCCTATATCAGGCATAGGGGCACACTTAGAGGTCGACATGAAGATTCCCGCTAGTCAACTTATAAAAAATATTTGCCAGTGTATTTTAAAATTAGAATAATTAATAATTCAAATAGCGGAACCTTGAACGTTTATACAATATTACTTGTTGTATTATAGTAGTAATGTTATATTATAGTCCAAAATGTTAGAGATATATATCGAATTTCTTTTGTCACTCTGGGATATTACTCTATTATGTTACTAGGTATACTATGTAGATTTACATACTATGTGGAATTTTTTTCATAAATTGTAGTTATTTTTTTCTAAAGGCCATTAATTTTTATTGTATAAAATCATTAAACTTCTATGTATTGGCTTTAAAAGTGCAACTACTAAAACAATTCAGTTTTTGTTGGCTTCCTGGATCGAAATTACTTCCTGATGAAAATTTTCGCTTCTAGGTGCTTTGTAACACACAGTACAGTTAATTTATTTAAATATTTACTTTCACGAATTATGGAATTGATTGGTGTAATCAAAATTATTAATTAAAAATGATCTGTAGATTCGAGTATGCGAATAATAATTTATGATTTCAATAATATCATACTTGTGAATGCTGAAACCAAACGCTTGTTACAAAGAGAATCCAATTATCTAATACATATTAATCTCTATTTTAGTCTTAGAACATCCATTTAATTTAATTTTTTTAAATAATTTGTGTATACTCTGTAATCATAAGAGTGTTAATTCGGCACTTAGTAAACTCCATTGCTGTCTCATATAAATTCACCAGCAAACAATAAATACCTGCTGAATTCAACCTGATATATTAACGTCAAACGCACCTTTGACATTTCTCAGTAATAATAGTTGCTCTAGCGGAGCTTCCTTCCAATGGAAGCGGGGGCCATCTTGAATTATTCGAACCGAAACTGCGTCAGCGCATAATACAAAACAATATTGAATAGTTTATATTACTTTCCATTCCACTTTTCATTTAAAGAATTCCTTTAACATGAAGAAAATTGGCCAAGGGCCGAGAACCTATTACAATTAATTGTATTGATAACGCCACCCTTATATTATTTGTAAGTATGAGCATCTCTCTATCATCTATGTATTGTATGTATGTATTCATACTAGTCCGAACCAATATCCATTACACTTTATTTCGTTGAAACATAAAGATGTTTATTCTCACAATTATTTTAAGAGCCGTGTTCATAATCTAAAGTATAACAGGATATTGAGAAACATGGAGTTATGTGCACGGCTGGCGATATATCAGGAAGTTCAATAATCTTGTAGAATGTACATCAATTCTTAAGAAACTTATGAGTGTTTTAGCTTCGGAAAAATACGTTGCACATAGACTGGATTACATTTTAATTGCCAACATTATTTGTATGATTGTTTAAATAAAATTTATTTAATAAATATTTGCATGAAAGCCTTATTTTATATGAAGTAAAACAGTATGCAGGTAATTAGAACATTTATAAAACAAACATCGCAAATAGCTTTTGTTTTGTCTTTATAACTCGGGCATTACTTTCATAAAAAATAAAAGTGTTAGACATTATTTTATTTAATCAGTGTATAAGAAATTCAAGTTTTGTGTTTAATTGCAAGTAATTGAAATTCAATGAGAAATATAGTGACATAGCAATGTTACTTCTAATTGACATAGTCTATATAAATTAATGTGTTTTAATTGCACAAACATAGGATATGTTTAACACATAATTATCCCCAACGTATGTGAAACCACCCTGTGTATGGTTTGTTACAGCGATGCTAGAGCAATTTATAGCGGTATAGGTTATTTAAAGGGGTCTGCCGGTTTATTTCATACACCCTGTATAAGAATCGCATTTTTCAAACATATTGGATGACTCCATTAAAGGCATTACTTTAACTGTTAGAAGGCCATTAGACATAAAATAAGATGTGGTTCAAAAAAAATAATTATCAGATTTAAGTGTGGGGGATATGTTTATAATCAAAGGCGTATTTAGGTGAATAAATTTCAATGTACCTTACTTATTCTTAAATGTATCTACTGACACGTTGGTCGGTTTACCATGGCACTGCCATCTATCGATTACTCAATCCAGGTCGAAAAGTATCGAAATCTGTTAGAATCTTTCTGGAGTTAACAGACAATTTTGACTTTCAATTAATTGTAAAC
>CAVNZL010000010.1:210000-212500 GCA_963693355.1 Pontia daplidice | reverse complement strand
TAACCTAACCTAACCTAACCTAACCTAACCTAACCTAACCTAACCTAACCTAACCTAACCTAACCTAACCTAACCTAACCTAACCTAACCTAACCTAACCTAACCTAACCTAACCACTTATTGTGTCAGGCAAACCTCCAACGGAAAGAACTTGCCCAAAACGAGCTCAGGATAGAAGCCAAAAACAGAAGCATGCTCGCAGCTCTTGTCCAGGAGCCATACACTGGATCCGAAGGAAAAGTTAGATCACAAACGGGAGTAAGGGTCTACCAGCATGAGCAAACGGACAAGACCGTAACCAAAGCGGCAATATTTGTTTTTGACGAGAACGTGGAGGTCATCCAGTACCCAGAAATGACAACACCAAATGTAGCGGTGGTGACACTGCGCACAAAGACTTGGGAGATCACCCTGATATCCCTCTACTTTGAGCCGGACCCCAAGGATGTGCAGCCTCACATTAACCAGCTACAGAAGATATGCGGTATGGTCAAGAGGAAAATCGTGGTGGCCGGCGACGTGAATGCAAAGAGCCCGTGGTGGTGTAGCCCCATTCTAGACCAAAGAGGTGATCTCATAGCAGAAACCCTTCACAGTATGAACTTCGAAATATTAAATAACAGCAACACACCAACTTTCGACACTGTGAGGGGGGCAAAGAGATACACAAGCCACGTGGATATCACGGCATGCACTATGGACCTACTGGCTATAATGGAAGAATGGACCGTCGACGAAGGACTGGTGAGCTCAGACCACAACGGGATAACATTCAGAATGAAGCTAGAAAAATCGAAAGGAACAGTAATGGTAAAAACAACTAGACTATTTAACTCGAAAAAGGCAAACTGGTCGCGCTTCAGAGAAGAGCTTGAAAACACGGAAGGAATACCTCTGGTGACAGAAAGCGAGATAAGTCAAATTATAGACAAGGAAGAGCTTGAAGAGAAACTAGAGAAATACTTACAGAAAGTAATGTTGGCGACAGAAAAAGCGATCCCTAAACTAAAACGCAAGCCCGTAAAAACCCTGCCTTGGTGGGACGAAGAATTGGAGAAAGCAAGAAAAAGAGTCAAGACAAAAAAGCGAAGAATAAGGTGTGCAGCTATATCGAGAAGGGACAAAGTGATAAAAGAATACCTAATAGAAAAGAAGGAATACGAGAAGAAAGTCGAAGAAGCAAAAATTGAGAGCTGGAGAAAGTTTTGTACCAAGCAAGAAACGGAAACCATGTGGCAGGGAATCTACAGGGTGATAAGTCGCACCGCAGGAAGGGCAGAAGACCTACCACTAATCGTAAATGGTAAAGTACATAACTCGAAGGAATCGGCAGAACTCCTAGCGGAAACCTTCTTTCCGGCAGACGACCCAATAACGGATAGTGAGGAACACAGAGAGCAACGAAGGCTTGCCGAGTTAGTGAATGAAGAAGAACGAGATGATGACATCCGTGACCCTCCATTCACACTGCAAGAAATGAGGAAAGCTGTATGTGGCCTCAATCCAAGGAAGGCCCCTGGCGGAGACGGCCTTACAGCGGACATATGCCAGCAAGCAATCCAGTGCCAACCGCAAATATATCTAGCCATAGCGAACAAAGCACTAGAAATCGGATCTTTTCCGAAGCAGTGGAAGAGGGCAACGGTGGTGATACTCAGAAAACCGGGAAAGCCGCAGTACACACACCCAAAAGCCTACCGACCCATCGGCCTTCTCCCTGTGATGGGGAAAATATTCGAAAAGATGCTTGTAAATAGGCTGAAATGGTATCTGGTGCCCAAGTTGTCCACAAGGCAGTTCGGATTTGTACCGCAGAGGAGCGCGGAAGACGCCCTCTATGTTTTAATGAATAAATTACGAGACAACTTAGGAAACAAGAAGATAACGCTCATTATATCGTTGGACATAGAAGGGGCCTTTGACGGTGCCTGGTGGCCCAGAATCAGAACACGCCTCGCAGAAATAAATTGCCCGATCAACGTAAGAAGAGTATTCGACGACTACCTCAGACAACGCAGAGTAGCATTACGTTACGCTGGGGAAGAAATAGAGAGGAATACCGAAAAAGGGTGTGTTCAAGGCTCAATAAGTGGACCGCTACTCTGGAACCTTATAATTGACCCATTGCTCGGTGAAATGTCAGACAATAATATATATTGCCAAGCATTTGCCGACGATGTGGTCGCAGTCGTAGAAGGAGATAGCGGCGAAGAAATTCAGAGGAAGGGCAACCGGGCATTAGAGCTGGCAAACAACTGGGGACAAGCGAATAAGCTAAGATTCGCACCTACCAAGACACAAGCGATGGTTGTCACCAATAGACTAAAGTATGACACGCCGCGATTAACGATGGGGGTGACGGAAATAAGTTTGTCCAACCAGATCAAAATACTTGGCCTCACGATAGATCATGGGCTGACCTTCAACCAACACGTGTCAAATGTATGCTGCAAAGCAACCAGGATCTACAAACAAGTAGCAAAGAGCGCAAAAATTGGTT